>PITA01001427.1:0-196143 GCA_004023965.1 Spilogale gracilis
AGAGGGGGAAGCAGGCTCCCTGCTGAGCAGAGAGCCGATGCGGCCTCGATCCCAGGACCCTGAGATCATGACCTGAGCCAAAGGGAGAGGCTTTAACCCACTGAGTAACCCAGGTGCCCAAAAATAAAATATTTTTAAAAGAAGAAGGAGAAAAAGGAGAAGGAGGAGGAGGAAGAGGAGGAGGAGGAGGAGGAGGAGGAGGAGGAGGAGGAGGAAGAAGAAGAAGAAAAAGGACTGTGTTCTCCTCTGGGGTTCCTGGTTTTTCTTCCAGGCTCATATGACTGTGGCAGAATTCATTGTTACAGGACTAAGTTCTCTGTTTCCTTGCTGGTTGTCAGTCAGGCTGTCTAGCTCCCAGAGCCCATTCATGTTTAAAGCTAGCAATGGACAATTGCCTTTGCATAGAATCCCTCACACACTTCAAATGAATCTCTTCTGCAGGGAAAGAGTTGCATTCCATTTATGTGCTTACCTGATTATATCAGGCCCAGGGAGTACAATTTTCTTTTCTTAGTCAACTGATTTAGAACCTTAATCATACCTTAAAAGATCCCCTTGACCGGGGCGCCTGGGTGGCTCAGTTGGTTAAGCGACTGCCTTTGGCTCAGGTCATGATCCAGGAGACCAGGGATGAGTCCCACATCAGGCTCCCTGTTGGACAGGAAGCCTGCTTCTCCCTCTGCTTGTGTTCCCTTTCTGGCTGTGTTTCTCTGTGTCAAATAAATAAAATCTTAAAAAAAAAAAAAAATCCCTTTACTGCAGCATGTTGATTAGTGTTTGAATATTTGAAAATAAAGTGTGTATACACCAGGGGTCACGAATCTTGAAGGGTATCTTAAAATTCTGCCTATGATAATAATCTAGAGAGACAAGTATTACCCATATTATCACTTTCGATGGAACTGAGATTCCAAAGATTTCATTGACTTGCCCAAGGACATTCAGCTGAGAATCAATTCTTAGTAGAATAACCCCATGGGATATTTTACAATGGCTGGAGACATTTTGGGTTGCTACAATTGGGGAGAAGCTGGAAAACTGCTATCTGGCCCAGGTTAAAATTCTATTAATATACAAGGAAAAGAGAACAGACACTGGGGACTGGTGATGATCTCTGCCAATTATGTTCATTTATGCCTGGTAATTCACTGAGAATGCAACTGGAGTGTAGTGAGAATAGTCTTCAGCTGGTTTTTGTGCCCCACAAAGATATGTCAATAAGAAGCTTTCAGTATGATGTAGGATTACATTCAGCAGTAATGCCATGTTAGGCCAGATAATTCATTATAAGGGGCTGTCCTGTTTATGGTATGATGTTTCTCAGCATCCTTGGCATCTATCCTCTAGAAGTCAGATGTGCTACCCCACCTCCCACCTCCACATTGTGAGGAACAGAAATGTTTCTGGGGGAGGAGTCAAATCAACCTTAGTTGAGAACCACTGCTCAGGGAAGAAGCAACCCTTCCCTCAACTCCACTCCCTTTTCCATTGGTTTGTGTTGGGATATCCTGGTGCCCGCTAGTTTGTGGCCATTAGTGGAAGTCGGCTGGGGTGGCCTCTTGGGCCTCTCCGGAATATTTCTGCATATGTGACCTAGCTGAATCTCCCCGCGCTCAGGCTCTTAGCCCCGGCAGACTGCCGAACTTAGCCCCACCCAGCAGTCCGGCCTGAAATCTGCCTAAGGCCTTAGTGATAGCCACGTAATGAGTCCCTACTGGCCCCTGCTACTTGTTTTACTCCCTCCTTTCCTCTCTATATAACTGTGTCTCTGATACAATAAAGCTGAGATTGCTGCGCCTTCACTGCTGACTCAACTCCCAGCTTGGTGTGGTTTCTTTCCCGGTTTCAGGGTGGTGGCCGGGCCGTTGACACTTACCATCTACACTTATCATCTCACTCAGCCCTGGGAGGATAACAGGCTGGTCCAGTTATCCTTCCCCCGCACCAGTCTTGCAGAGAGCAACAGGTTTGAAGGCAGATATAGTGCTTATAGTCAGAGCAAAAACATCACAGACTACACTTTGAAAACCAAATGTTGTGGATGCTGGAATCAAAGCTGAAAGACCCTGGATTGCTGACGCCTAAATTGTTACAAGTGAAAAGAAACAAATGATGTCTTGTCTATATCACCCTTTTCTCTCTTACTGCAGGTGTTATTTTTATCCTAACTAATACAGATTTCCTCCCAAAGCCACTCTTCCAGAGCTGGTAAATGTTACACATATTGTCCATTACTTTACAAGTTTGTGGCTCTGTTTCCTTTTTGTTATCCTGCACATTATCTTTATGATAGAGTCTGCCCCCAAAGATTCAATACTTAACAGTGAGAGTCTGTACTTGAGTCTTCCGTAAGTACAGAGTTTGTTTGACCTGCTCCAACAACCCAAATGGAGGTTTCTGTTGTAAACATTTGTTTCACAAGCAAATGCATCCAAATTGAAATGTTCCTTTTCATTGTTGCCGTGAAATATCCATTTGCTTTCAGGCCATTAGGGACTGCTGAATGCTTTTGTTTCCACAGACTGCTGGCCACCCCAGGCCTATCTCTCTCCCACCACTCAAGAATTTCTTAATGGCCAGGAACTCCTGAGAGACTTGCCCTAGAGTTCAGTGGCTGCTTAATGGAAAGCGCTCATCAAAAATTGGGAAAGTGAAGATGGATTTTTCCTTCCTTCCTTCCTTCCTTCCTTCCTTCCTTCCTTCCTTCCTTCCTTTCTTTTTCTTTCTCTCTCTCTTTTCTCTTTCTTTCCTTCCTTCCTTCCTTCCTTCCTTCCTTCCTTCCAGAACAACTTGTTGTCCCAGTGAATACATTACTCTCTTTGGATCTATTAAGCATATATAAGAAGTTCTATTAATGCTTTCAAGCCATTCATCAGTAGTTTATTAAATGGTTTTCTGCAACCTTACAAAATTACTTCCATATCACATGCTGGAGATAGTTTTTCTGTTATAACAACCAAGTGTTTTTTAATAGTACTTTTTTAAAGTAAAGGTGAAAACCTAGGAAAGAAAATGAATTTGGATCTATTTATAATTATTGACACTAGATGTTGCCTGTGACTTGCCTCTGGAATTTATCGGAGTGTCTTCCCCTCCCATATCCAGCTACTGAACTGCTACCAGTACTCCAAGGTTCAGTCTCACTCCCTCTTAAATAACTACAAACCCCAAAGTTCCTGCAAGCTGCCCAGCTACCTAATGAAGAAAGGCGGGGGGGCTGTATTTTAAAATGTGTATTTATTGTGGCTTTGTCCCTGTGGTGGGTTAAATCCTTCTACTGCCCTGGTAATATTTCACTGGAAAAAAAAGATCGTTGCAAAAGTCAGAAGAAACTACCTTATATATATGCTGAACAACTATCACGAAGGCATCTTAGTTAAACCTTCTGCCCACTAGTGGAGGGCGGCAAACTAGCCAGAGAAAGGCTCTTTTTGCAAGAAAAAGCACCATAAGGCAAATATTCAAGTTTAGGTTGTTATACTCTGAAGAAAAAATGTTGAGCATCCCTTCTTGATGGCATGGAGACTCCTCCAAGCGAAGACATCGCTGAAGGGAGTGGCCCCCTATTACCCCAAGTCACAGTATACTCTTTAACTTAATTGTCATAAAATTCCAGTTATTAGGGAAGCATCTTTCTTCTTTAAAAATGTATATAGATTAACATGTGGATATGCATTATAGCATTCATCTTAATCTGTCTTCCATCAAAGTTAAATAAAAATAAGAAACTTAGAAAATTCAGAAATCATAGCTAGTATTTGTTCAGCATTTACTATATATCAGGTCTCACCTTCATTTTATCATTTAATCCTCTCAGCTCAAAAAAGTGATCGACTTATTATACTCACTGAACTGCTGAAGAAACTGAGACCTACAAAAGTTACACTTAAATGCATATCCGTGTGTGTTTGTGTGTGTGTGTGTGTGTATGTGTGCACACACGTGTGATTTTTTTTCCCCAAGATCACCTGGCTAGTAAACGACAAAGCTAATATTCAAACCCACGCTGTCTTAGGAAAATAAATATAAGGGCACCTGGGTGGTGCAGTAGGTTAAAGTGTCTGACTCTTGGTTTTGGCTCAGGTCATGATCTCTGGGTCCTGAGATCAAGCCCCATGTCAGACTCTATGTTCAGTGCGGAGTCTACTTAAGACTCTTTCCCTCTCCTTCTGCTCCTCCACCCAGCTCTCTCTCTCTCTCTCTCTCTCTCTCTCAAATAAATAAATAAATCCTTAAAAATATACAAACTAATGTTAAAATATGTTGTGTAATAAAAAAGCATTAAGAGGGGTAAGATATTTATGAAATCCAGTGGCTAAAAAAGGGAGACAATCAAGTAGGTAAACAAGTAAGCTGTAGACATAGTCTTCCTGATGCAAATGGCTCTATGGCATCTGGGACCTTGACCTTGAGGTGTTTAATGGAGAACCCCAAGGTCAAACATGAAGGTCAAAAGATGTGACACGACCTCCTTTTTTGGCACGTTCAGGACCGTCAAGCACATGGCTCTGCACTTGACTCAAAGTTGGCATGACTAGAGTTGAATAACCAGAGTATTGGAAGTCTTTGTTCTTCCCTTGTTCATATGGTCAAGACAGAGCTAGCTTCCTCAGGTAACTTCCTCTCTCCTCAGTGAGCTCTATGGACCTGCATGACATCAACAGGCATGCACATGTTGGGATCTTGGATCTTGGTTCAGCTACTTCCTAGTTGTAGAAATTCAGACCAGATTTTTAAACTTTATGCACCTCAGATTAGACAGGCACAATGCTGCTGTGAAATTAAAGTAAGATTTGAGGCACTGATCACATGATGGAGCCTATAATGGTTAGGTGTGTATCATTGATACTCAAGGTATTAATCTAGTCAGTTTTGTATTTGTGCCACCACAATCAACTCCTGGAGTCCAGCAAGCACTTAGGTAATGTTTAATTAAAATCAATTTACCACAGAGTTTAAGAAATATTCCACATTCTTTATTTATTGTCATTGCATCTGAAGTTTTGAAATGTTGCCCTTGTTGATTCTTTTTTCCTGTCTTCTGGTTAGATAGAAGTTTTATGATAATGATACTCATTGTAGTAGGGTTTGACCTGCGTGTTTCTTCTTTTATATTAATACAATGCAGAAGAAGAAAAGAATTAGACAAATGATAAACCCTGTGATTTAAATTTCTTGGTTGTTCTCACACTATAATTTCCCAACTTCGTGTTTTTGAAATGCTTATTTTGTGATAGGTTTGAACTGATTACTTTTTACTCTTTAGCAGAATGGGTGTGATTTTCATCTAGATTTCTGCAAAGAAGAAAAAATTAATACACTCATACCTGGGGAAGATGTTCAATTATTTTGATTGTGCTTCCTGAATGAACACATTACTTCTTAATGGGTCTGACATTCCAAACAGTTCAAAGAAGAAATATAATGCAGACAGTCAACATGCAAGCCACCGTCTACCTCTGAAAGCACTGGGTGAAAGGTGACAGAGTTTAAAATACTGTTATTGTTTAGACCAATCTTAAAAATGTGGGGGAAACAAAAGTACTCTTTCTGTTTTGACAGTCACTCAGGCAATCACTCCAGGTATCTTTCATATAGAAGGGGGGGGATGTGTGTGGCAGCACAAGGACAAGATTGGTAGGTCTTCTGTACAAAGACCAATAATGTAAATTTAATGTCTTAAAAAGAAAGACAAAGAGGGAGGAGAGGAATGCAGGCTTGACAAATTCAAAGCTATTTCCTTTCCAAACACCTCTCCCCAGCCCCAGATAAGCATCAATCATATCAATCTTAGACGGGCTAGACATAAGAACATACATTAACCCAGTGTGAAGAATAGATGCCTTGGGACAGAAATCTATGGATTTGGATCCCAGGCTGCCATTTAATAGCTCTTTGGCCTTTGGAGAGTTACTTATATTTTTTATGCCTAAGTTTTCTCATCTGTGAAATATGATGCTAATATGACACTCTCATAGGAGGATTGAGGAAGTTAATATACACAAAGCAGTTAGAAGAGTAACTGGCAGGTCATTAGCATATTAGCATACATGAGTAAGCTAATAAATATTAGCTATTGTCTCTCTGACTTCCGTGACATTGCACATATATTTTGATGTTATTTGCTGGTTTGGAACACCTGCTGCTTTTAGAATCCAGGTTGTTGGTTCTTTGAGGCATCGAAAGGAACATATATAACTGCCAGTTTCAAGGCCAAAGGTATCCTGGAAGGAGAGGGTGTGTAAATATACCTAGAGACAAATATACAAACGTAGGCAGCCAAGCACTCTTTTTATATCCAGATAGCATTCATCATGGACGATGGGCCACTTACTTCTGTTAAAAATAAAATAATTACGAATACATTTCTGTCTCTTTAATATTAGCTATAGCAGCCTCACACTGGCCAGAACTTTCAATATGACAACCCGTTCGTGCCCATTGACAAGCTTTGTGTTTGATGGCAGTACTTTGTGCATTCTAAAAGATCCTTAGATTTTGCTTAAACTGTTGTTTTCTAGAAATGATATTAGGATGAACCAATGAAAAAGAGGACTGAAGGGAACTCACATATAGATATTGAAATAATGGGAAATTAATGCAAGCTGCTGCTTCTTTGAACTTAGAGCTTCCCATTGGACTCAGTTTTCATTCATGATGTACACTTTTATACTTCTATTAAATTTTATTAAGTGCTTCATAGAAGAATTTAAATAAAGTAGAACTCCCTCATAGCAAATATACACAACCTGGTAAACTCGTTTATTCACACACACATTTATACACACACACACACACAATCAAAAATAACACAGTAGACGGTACTGTTATAGTCACTGAGTTGCTGACATGTCTGACTGATGAAACATTCATAGAACTTTCCTCATTTAAAACAGGTTTCTTTAAGAGAATAAGCTTCCTTACTCTGAGAAAGGATCTATAACCACTCTTACAAGAGGTAGATACCTTTTCTTTACCTACTTTATTTTACAGGTTACATAAATTTTACTGTTCCCTTGAAATGATCCAATACCTAGTTCCTGATCACTCCATGTTAATGAATCAGTCTTTGGTTTTTATTTTTCAGCACTTGGTGAGTGGAACAGGTCATCTCAGGATAATCTGATCAATTCCTTCTGTTTTTCCTGTAGTTGAGAATATCTAAAATTTAACCAGGAGCCCCGATAAATATCCTGGTAAAACTCATCATTTCCTTAATTTAAGTCTTTCCTTCTCGCTCTGCCAGGTACATCCTAGGAGCAGGGAGGGAGTCTTACTCATATTTTTATATTCAGGCCAAGAAGCCTGGTATATAGTAAGTCGTTTCTCAAAATATTTTTTGTTGCACTGTTGAATTGAAATGATTATTTGCCTTAGTTTTTACATATACATTTATTTTACCTCAAATATATCTGTGCTCTGAGCTAGGAAGATTGTTTATTTAAACAACTACTGTCCACTATTAGGTTGGGTAAAGTGTGCTGGAGATAAGAATGGATCAGTTTACAAATTGTCATGGAGAGTTATAGGAAGACAATGGTTCCTCTTAAAGATTTTTGAAAATCTGCTTAATTCGTGAAAGTAAGAAGATTTTAGTACAACAGTTTCTTTGATCAT
Organism: Spilogale gracilis; assembly: GCA_004023965.1. Taxonomy (NCBI): domain Eukaryota; kingdom Metazoa; phylum Chordata; class Mammalia; order Carnivora; family Mephitidae; genus Spilogale; species Spilogale gracilis. The sequence goes on from PITA01001427.1 coordinate 7,618, forward strand.
ATCCATAATCAAAATCAAACTTTATAAGACTATATAGTTATGTGTGAAATGTTCACATGACCTGCCTAAGAAGAATAAAACTAGCTTAGTACCTTGCCTTTCTCAAGATAGAGACAGCAATAAGCACATTTTCTAAGAATATATTTCTTATAGTCCAAATCTAAAAGCTTTAGCTGGGTGTTCTGTACCTTAAGTATTTGTAACAAGTGCATGACTTAAAGTGTCACGTTTCTTGTTCCCAGAAGGCTGCCTGGTCATACTTTCAAAGGTGAGGTACATATAAACAAAAGTATCTCATTTTGTTCTGCTTAATAATGTGAAGTGATTTCTCTAATGTCAGAGAGGTGACTTTGCACCATATAAAAAACTACTATTATATTCTGCTTCCTCAATAGCAATAACACTAATAACATGTGTGGAACACCCACTGTCTGCCAGACACTAAGTGTATTACACTTATTAATTCAGTTAATCCTCATAACATCTTATGAGGAAAGTACTGACAGTTTTGCATTTTGCATTTGCACAGAGTGGCATAGGCTGGATTTTACAAGAATAAGTTCAGAAACAGAGGAGTGGGGGCACCTGAGTGGCTCAGTCATTAAATGTCTGCCTTTGGCTCAGGTCATGATCCTGGAGACCCAGTATTGAGCCTTGCATCAGGCTCCCTGCATGGTGGGAAGCCTGCTTCTCCCTCTCTCACTCCCCCTGCTTGTGTTCCCTCTCTGGCTGTGTTTCTCTCTCAAATAAATAAATGAAAATCTTTAAAAAGAACAAAAAAAAAAATGGAAAGAAACAGAAGAGTGCCCTTAAATCCAAGAGTGAGATTAATTCCTTGGGTGCCTTTTTCTTAAATTTTTACAATTTTCTTCCATTCATTGCAATTGCCCTTAGTTACCCTAACACCTGAGAAAGTCGATTATACAGATAGGGACTTGAGTTGATATCTTGCAGAGAAAATGGCCAAAAAGCAAGGGAAGGTGTAGCTTAACATACACACACACTTATCCACCATGTTTCCAAGGTGGGAAGAGAATTCTAAAGGGAAACTATGTGTGTCCTAGAACTGTAATGGAGACCAGCAGAAAAGTGGCTCCAAAGAACTACTTAGACCAACTCAACAAAAAGAAATATTCTTCCTCATAATACATATTATGAATTAAAGTGTTGATTTTTTTGTGAGGATGTGGGCACAAAGGCTGGCACTTGGGTTATGTGTTTTCAAGTGATAAAAACAATTATGTAAATAGGAGAATCAGAATACTGGAGTATTCTGAGCTCAGCTCCCATGGATACAACAATGCTGCAACTACATACAAACCAACCGATACCTACAAAACAACCTGAAGCCAATTAACAAAATGGCAATAAATATATACCTATCAATAATTACTTTAAATGTAAATGGACTAAATGTTTCAATCAAAAGAAATGGATGAATGAATGGATTAAAAAAAAAAGACTTATCTATATGCTGCCTGCATGACTCATTTCAGACCAAAAGATACATCCAAACTGAAAGTGAAGCAATAGAAAAAGATAGAGGGAGATAGAAGGAAGGGAGGAAGGAAGGAAGGAAGGAAGGAGGGAGGGAGGGATGGAGAGAAGAAAGGAAGGAAGGAAGGAAGGAAGGAAGGAAGGAAGGAAGGAAGGAAGGAAGGGAGGAAGGGAGGAAGGAAGGAAGGAAGGAAAAATAAATATACCTCAACATAATATAGGCCATTTATGACCATCTCTCCCTTAGCATCATACACAATAAGGAAAAGATGGAAATGTTTTCCTCTAAGATCAAGAACTAAGACAAGGACAACCACTGTCTCCACTTTTATTCAACATAGAACTGGAACTACCCAGAGCAATCAGAAAAGAAAAAGAAATAAAAGCATCCAAATTGGTAAGGAAGAAGTAGAACTGTCAGTATTTGCAGATGACATGATACTATATATAGAAAACCCTAAACTATTAGAACTAATAAATAAATTCAATAAAATTGCAAAATTAACACACAATAATCTTATTTATTTATTTTTATGTACTTTTTTTTTTTAAGATTTTATTTATTCGACAGAGAGAAACACAGCCAGAGGGGGAACACAAGCAGGGGGAGTGAGAGAGAGAGAAGCAGGCTTCCTGCCAAGCAGGGAGCCTGATGTGGGACTCGATCCCAGGTCTCCGGGATCATGACCTGAGCGGAAAGCAGTGGCTTAACCAACTGAGCCACCCAGGCGCCCCCTTTTTTTATATACTTATTTGAGAGAGACTGAGAGTTCACGAGAGAGAGTAAGCATGAATGGTAAGAGGAGAAGAGGGAGAGGGAGAAGCAGACTCCTCGGGGAGCAGGGAACCTCATGTATGGCTGATTCTAGGATTCTGGAATCATGACCTGAGCAAAAGGCAGATACTTAATCAACTGAGCCACCCAGGAGCTTCTTGCTGTTCTATTTGTATACATTAATAACAAACTATCAGAATAAATTAAGAAACAATCCCATTTACAATTTCATCGATATAATAAAACATGCTTTATATATATATAAATATAACCAAGGATGTAAAGAACTTAGACTCTGAAAACTCTAAGATATTGATGAAATAAACTGAAGATGACACAAATAAATTAATATATGTATCATGCTCATGGATTGAAATAATTAATAGTGTTAAAACTATCCATACTTGGGGCGCCTGGGTGGCTCAGTTGGTTAACCGACTGCCTTCGGCTCAGGTCATGATCCCGGACACCCGGGATCGAGTTCCACATCGGGCTCCCTGCTAGGCGGGAAGCTTGCTTCTCCCTCTCTCACTCCCCCTGCTGTGTTCCCTCTCTGGCTGTGTTTCTCTCTGTCAAATAAATAAAATCTTTAAAAAAAAAAAAGAATATCCGTACCCAAAGCAATCTACAGATTCAATGCAATCCCTACCAAAATACCAATGGCATTTTTTAGAGTCAGAACAAATAATTCTAAGTTGTAGAGAACCACATAAACCCCAAAGAGACACAGCAATCTTGGGAAAGAACAAAGCTGAGTGTATCATGATTTAATATTTCAAGTTATACTACAAACCTATAGTAATCAAAGCGGTATAGTACTGGCACAAAAACAGACACACAGGTAGTGGAACAGAATAGAAAGCCCAGAAATAAACGAGGATGATATGGTCAATTAGTCCACAACAAAGGAGGCAAGAATATACAATAAATAAGTCATGGAAACATAAAGTACAGCACAGGGAATAGAGTCAATGATACTATAATAACTTTGTATTGTAACTAGACATCATTGTGATCACTTTGTAATGTATCTAAATGCTGAATCACTATGTGGTACATCTGAAGCTAACATAATTTTGGATGTCAAGTATACTTCAGTAAAAATAAGAGAATAGTCTGGTACTAAAAGAAGACTAGGTACTTATGTTAACTTATGATTATGAGTGAAGGGAATATGGGTGAATTAATTGTTCTTTGTGCAATCATACATTTTCTAATATCATTATGATTTACAATCACCATTTTTTATAACAGAAAACTGCTATTAAAAGGAAATTAAAAGGGAATTATAGATACATAATCATGGATAGCCAAGTTTGACACTAATATTTTAAAGATCCTCTCATTTAGAAAGGCACAAATGCTGTCTCTTAGAGAGCTAAGGTACTAGTTCCAAAAGTCTGAGGGACACCTAAGTGGTTCAGTCAGTTAAGTGTCTGCTTTCAGTTTAGGTCATGCCCTCAGGGTCCTGGGATCAAGTCCTGAGTCCTGCTCCCTTCTCAGCGGGATTTCTGCTTCTAAAGCTGCCTGCCGCTGTCCCTGCTTGTGTTTCTCTCTCTCTCTCTCTCTCTCTCTCTCTTTCTCTCTGTCTCTCTCTCTCTGACAAATAAATAAAAAAAATCTTAAAAAAAAAAAAAGCCTGCTCCACCACTTACCAGCTTTTGACTTTAGGCAAATTGTTTCAACTCCCTTTACCCCAGTTCCCTTACTTAGAAAAAAAGGACAATATGCCTTTCCCATATACTGATTGCAAACGGATCAAATGGAATAACACAAGTGAAGCACCTAGACCAGGATCCAGCATACAGTTAACGTTAGCTAATATTTTTTAATTTTTTTAATTTAATTTAATTTAATTTTTTAATTCCCATAATCCCACTAAAAAGGATAATGATGAAGAGAAGTTTTAGTCACTTGCCTAAGGTCAAAAAATCTTGAAATCAAGATTTGAATACATATATGGCTAGCACTAAATGCAGTGTTCTGCCTAATATTCTATTATTGCTATTGGTGAAAAACTCAAAGACTCACAGTGTCTGAGTGAGTGATTCTTTGGCCAAGTGATTAATCTATTAAAATAGAGCCAATATCCTTTCCTCCTTTTCATTGCAATTTTTCTTTTCTTCAATTCTCTCATCCAAAAGTAAAGGAAATAAAATATGGATAATGATGACATTGATATTGTACTAGACTAAGATGCTTAATTAAAAAAATACCCAAAGACAGTGTTCACCGAGACAGAATTTTATTTCCCTATCACACGACAGGCAAAACCGTCCAGGCAGAGGGAAGCAATACAGAGCTGGTAGAACAAAGCCTCCATCTTCAAAAGGTGGCTTCCACACTGGGTGTTATATGCAACTAATGAATCATTGAACACTACATCAAAAAATAATGATGTACTGGGGGGTGCCTGGGTGGCTCAGTTGGTTAACTGACTGCCTTCGCCTCAGGTCATAATCCCGGAGACCCGGGATCGAGTCCCACATCGGGCTCCCTGCCCGGCGGGAAGCCTGCTTCTCCCTCTCTTACTCCCTCTGCTTATGTTCCCTCTCTGGCTGTGTTTTTCTCTGTCAAATAAATAAAATCTTTAAAAAAAATAGTGATGTACTATATGCTGGCTAACTGAATATAATATATATAATATAATATAATATTATGTATATTATATATAATATTAATATAATAGAATAAATAAATAGAATTGAGATGTAACTCACCCAAAAAAGTGGCTTCCAGATTAATCGTAGTGTCATCTTTTCCCAGCCAATAGGGAAAGAGGGAAAGAAGAAAGCCCATGATGAATATATTTTAAGAGAAATGATTAAGAAGTGGAACATATTACTTCTGCATACAGAAAATCTAAAACCTTGATGAGAAAGGCCAAACATAGATGTAAGAACTGGAAAGACAGCCTGCAGGTTCTATTACTAAATAATGAAGGAGAGAGTAGATACAGAGGGGGACAGTTTCAGGCTCATCTATAGAGTGTAGCGAGCATAGTACACGATCACTAATGTCTCAGAGTTTCTTTCATGCAGTATATTTGTTTCTAACAAGTGATAGTAGAAAGTTGGTGTCATAGTCATTATGGAATGGGCCCCTCACAGATTTTGCTATCTATCATTGCCACATTAATGAAACCAGCACCTTTCTTCTATGATGATAATCAATGCTTTTGCTTCCTGTTTCAGCACTACCTATGTGAACAGTACCTCCAGAAGTGTGCAATCCAGCAACACTGGTAGAATTGTTCTGTGTTAAATTGCACTATAATGCTCACAAGCTACATTGAGTCATATAACAGGAAATAGCTCAGTGAAACATTCCAGTGTCTTTATGCTTTTGGGAGGGGGTAGTATGAAGATGTAATTGACTCAATCATTCAGCATTCTATGAAGATGCTCAGGAGAAATTTCTCCTAGGCCTCATTGGTGGTAGAATCTTCTTTTTGACAAATTTTTCTCCTATAGAAAGAAATGCAAACCATTTAGCTATTTTGTTTGGTTATTAGGAAACTCAGCTTAATCCGCAGACTGCTCTCGTGAATTTATAGGGCTCGTGTGTTAAATTTTTCTTTTGTCATCTTGCTATTCTGCATAATTTTCCTCCATTCTAGTTAATTTTTTACATGTTTTATGATTCACCTATAGGAATGATGAATGTATACCAACAAATAAACGAAGGTGGGAGATTTCATAAGTATGGCACTCTGAAATTCTATCACATTTATTTGATATACAATAATTGGATATGTCTGAAGATTATAATTTTTACTTAAAGCATTTTTAACTTCTAGAATGAAAGGAAATCCATTAACAAGCTTAATCATCTCTTGCGAGAAGACATAAATATAAAACTGCAAGTTGGTAAATTGAGAACTTATTTTTAGTTTGAAACAAATGCTATCAATTTAACTTAAGCTTAATTAGGAAAGGTAATGCTTACATACGGTTCTCCATCTTCCATAGATTTGCAAACTAGAAAGGATTTTGCTTATGACAGAAAACTGAAATGCCCATAGTGACTCTAATTTTTTTTCATCATGAAGGTAAAAAGATGGATCACTCTGGGAGAAAACTTGGGGCTAACAATGCAAGTTTTAACACCTTTCTTGTGATTACCTATAATTCTGGCAGAAAAAATCTTTTCTGACCCTATGGGTCTTTGCCATGGTTTAAGCCAGTCGGGACTTTTCAGAATGGTGGATAATCAATTTAGCCTGATTAAATGCAGTTCCCATCTTAAATTATGCAAAATGTAAGGACCCACGAGTCGAAACTGAGGTAGAACTGAAACCCAGAGGCATTCTAGCAGTTAAGCCATCCTAGCAGGTATAGAGCCTGAGCTATGGGAACGTGATTCTTAGTTGAATTGCTCTGAATAATTCTCCTTGCTTAAAAGCAAATGATGATGCATGCTGCTGAAGTCCAAAGAAGAAAAATAGTTTAATGATTTAGATTATGAACATCAGTACGAAAAAACCTGAAACGTAAAGCCCCTTCGGTCGATAACAGGACAGTTTTGTAAACCACTTAAGGCTGTGATAAAATCCTACTTGACTGGCCCACGAGCAGATGTGACAAGTTGAATTTATTTCCTCTCTTACCAGGAAGCTTTGCAGGAAACTCTTAACATATGGTGCTTTTCGCTTCCATCTAGAGCTATAAATGTTATTGGAAAAGGATGTTCCCAAGAGCAGCGAGTTTCTGACGTCTCTGCCAAATGGAGTCCAAATGATCCTTCTGTGGTTCTGAATTCCCCGAGTTCTTAGGAGTTGGCAACCAAGGGTCTCTGATCTAAACACAGCTCACTAATTTAATTATTTTATTATAGATTTGTGGAAGCTCTTTCAGACCAGTGACTTAGCATCTGTATTGTATCTAGCTATACAGGAAGCCCAAGTTAGAAGGGTGTAAATATTTTGTTTCTTAACTGCTTTCATTTGAAAACTTGGAAATCATTTCACGCAGAAACCAGGCACCACAAACTGAACACAAAAGAATGTGAGATTGGGAGAAGTCAAATTTGCAGAAATCTTTCTCGTGTTTAAGCTTTTCATACCATACATAGCTACGCTGACTACTGCTCCATGGTGATGAGGTGGTAAGCACTCGTAATCATTAGCAATCATACAAAAATGAAATATTGCTAAGTAAAATAATTATTGACTCTGTTAGGTATATTTTATAAGACTCTGTAAAGAGCTGAATACACACCAGAGGGTAGAACCTTATTTAATGTCTTTTGGGGGCATTTCATTCTAATAAATTAGAAGGACAACATTGATGCTTTGACCATTAGAAGTTTGCTGCTAGATGAAACCACATCATGATTGCTAAAATAAAACTAGTGACACCAACTAGTTTACATTGTCTATGCAATGAGCTATGTTGAAATGTCATTCAGTTTGAGAAAGCAAAAGCTTTAAAGTAAAATATTTGAAAATTAACATTTTTAAAGTCATGTTATAAATGATTATTCCATAATTTAGACTGATCTCTAAGTCATCCATATATATAAAACATGTGCATGTATCTTTAACACTTTATGGTATCTTATTAATACTTTAGCACTTATCAAAACTAATTGTTTTATGGTCATGGATATTGGGTATTTTCTAGCATATTTTGCAGTTTCATAATATATGAAATGAGTTCTAAAGACTTAAGTTCAATGTATGTGTGTGTGTATGTGTTTGTGTATTCTATACATAGGTCTCTATATACTTATATATGTATCAGTATGTACAAATAAATACCTATCACATATCCTATTTAATGAATTTAGATATGGTCTATCAGAAAAAGTACACATACACTAACCTGCAGCTTTATAGTACATTGAAAACATTTGGAAAATTCAATTGTAATTATAATTTAACAGCTCTCTTTGAAAACCTGAATTATCATTTGAATCTTTGAACTCAAAGACTTAATATGCTAAAGGGGGAAGACAAAATTATAACAATAAGTATGTATTTAAAAACACTCAATTACAAAATTAATGTTAATGTAAACTGATAAGCCATACAAAACCTTTTAAAACTCTTATTTTTTTTAAAGATTTTTTTAAATTTATTTGACAGAGAGAAACACAGCCAGAGAGGGAACACAAGCAGGGGGAGTGAGAGAGGGAGAAGCAGACTTCCCGCCAAGCAGGGAGCCCGATGTGGGGCTCGATCCTGGGTCTCCGGGATCATGACCTGAGCCAAAGGCAGTCACTTAACCAACTGAGCCACCCAGGCACCCCTAAAAGTCTTATTTTTACTAACTTCTTAATATTTCAAAATAAATAAACATTTTAAAATTATCAATAATGTTCACTTAGAATATCCTTATTTAGAAATTACTTTAATTTTGGGGTGCCTGGGTGGCTCAGTTGATTAAGCGACTGCCTTCGGCTCAGGTCATGATCCTGGAGACCCGGGATGGAGCCCCACATCCGGCTCCCTGCCCGGCGGGAAGCCTGCTTCTCCCTCTCTCACTCCCCCTGCTTGTGTTCCCTCTCTGGCTGTGTTTCTCTCTGTCAAATAAATAAAATCTTTTAAAAAAAAATGATTTTAATTTCATTTTTCTTCAATTTGATGTGATCATCAAGCTCATTTTATCACTATGTTATTAAATGAATTTCTCAATAATATAGCACTTTCAGAAATTCTGAGAAAATACTATCTTTTTCTATCAGTATTTGCCCTTTTCAGGAGACTATATCCTTAACTTTAATTATTGTGAGCTCTAGATTGTTTTTTGAAAGACAAGTCCCCTATGGCAATAGTAAAAAATGAGGACAACTCTAGATGCCACATATCTATATCGTTTTGTATATGCCATTACTCAGATAACTACTAAAAATATTACTGAAAATATTTGCAAATACAGCATGCTTTATTGTTGGTATAAGTGTACAAGCATGTTATAGTTAATTTATTTTCCAAGTGTTTACTTTCCAAATTGTTTTCTTTAGTTTTAAATGAAAAAGGATATTTGTTGGACACCTACTGTGATATATATTATGACTTCCCTAATTTAACTTTTTTTCCCCCAGGTTTTGGTATTTCACTCAGTTCAAAAACTAATTATAGGTTTTACAAATAACCAAAAGAACAGTGGCATAAAAAAAGATTCAGTTGTTGGGTATCCTCATGCAACGATTAAATCATCAAAAACAATTTGATGGTTGACTGAAATTATTGGGTTGTAAAAACCTAAATCTTAACTCATGTAATTCTCTTGTTTAAAGGAAAATGCAAAACAAAACAAACACTATACAACTGAATGTAGTTGAAACCAGCTGAAAGAAGAAAGAGAGAAAAAGAGAAAGAGAAAGGAAGAAAGAGAAAGAAAGGAAGAAAGGAAGAAAGAAAGCAAGCTATTTTCTAAACTCATTGACATTTTAGCACTAGAAGAATGTTTGGATGTCATCTAAGACAAACCCCCAATTTTTCAAAAGAAGCAAATGAACCGTAAAATTATAAAACACATAGATTTTGAGAGCTGCAAGGACCATTACGAAATCATGGAGTAAATTTAAATCATGGCAATTTGGATTCTTTCATCCAGACAGGTGCCCTGAATGGACCAAAGTGTTGATGATGTCCAAAATCCCTGCATCTTGACTCCTAGGAAGTTGCTTCATTCATGTTGTTACATGGGTTGAGTGAGGACAGTTGGAAAGAAAAAATAATTGAGCTTTTATGTTAGAAGGGCAAAGATTAACAAGTCCAATGCTCTCTATCAATAAATGAGGTCCAGAGAAGTTACAGCAATTCCCAATTAAGTTTGATGTACTCTTTAATTACATGTTCCAATTCAATGGGGTAATTTGACCACTTTAGATTTTGTTACCCAGGCAAACACAGGGAGTTCAATGGATTATAAAATTTAATTCAGGAGAAGGATTTGAAACTTTACTGAAAAACAAAGTTGGAACTTTACTGAAAACCACTCTTTACTTCTATGAATGTAAATAAATAATAATGTCAGGTGATTTAAGCATTTACTATGTTCTCCAAGCTTCTGATGAATAAATAACATTCAATTTCCCATAAGATGTACCATCAAATAATATCTGGCTAGTTACTACTTTTCTTTGGTAGGTTATATCCCAGTCACTCTTCCCATATTATATGACTCTGTCCAGTCTCATGCCTCACATTAATATTTCCATGTTTTTCTCTTTCTTTCCATGTTTCCTCTGATTATCCATCACATGTCTTTCATAATGACCTCTCTGTGGTATTTACCCTTATTATAAGAAATGTTCTAGAAACTCGAAGAGGCCAACCCTGAGGGTACCATGACAGAGACTCACAGATGTACCCCTGAAAGTTTCATTAACAATTGTTTGTCTTGTCCTTGATCTGCAATATTGATACATGCACAAAAGTAAAAAGCAGACAACACTTTAAAAATAAGGTTAAGCTGGGCGCCTGGGTGGCTCAGTGGGTTAAAGCCTCTCCCTTCGGCTCAGGTCATGATTTCAGAGTCCTAGAATCGAGGCCCGCATCAGGCTCTCTGCTCGGCAGGGAGCCTGCTTCCTCCTCTTTCTCTCTGCCTGCCTCTCTGCCTGCCTGTGATCTCTCTCTCTCTGTCAAATAAACAAATAAAATCTTCAAAAAAAAAAATAAGACAAAGCAAAGCAATTTTTCATCATCCAGCAAAGAGAAAGAAACATTAATTTGCTAGGAGAATGTGTAAGAGAAGAGGAAGAGAAGAGCTAACATTCGTATTCTGATTTACTGAGGATGATTTATCAGATCTTTCTATGACCTGGAAAAGCCTACTTATTTTCCACCATCTTCTGCTTCTTATTCTGAATCTTTCTGTTTGCTCAGGCTATGATGACATTCAGAAAATTGTCTGTCTTAAGTCACTCCTGAAATAGTCATCCATTAGTTTCACATACCATAGTTGTGACATCTGGCAATCACTGGGTACCCAATCTAGAAGAGCTACCTTCTCCATCTTTATAAAACTGACGTATAAACCCAATTTTGCATTGCTTACACACAATATCCCTTTAAAAAATGACTGAGGGAAGTCTTAAAATCCTCAAGATTTGAGGAAAATGTGTCTCTCACCATCAACCTGTCACATCCTTGATTATTTCTGAATGTACCCTCCTTTCGTAGACAGGCAGCTCAGTAGATTGGCCAAAAAGAAAGTTTATAACCCAGCACAGTATAGGTGGGAATTTTCACCCTCCTCTAGCATCTGCCACAACTTTATGGGTAGAAAGATAGGCAGACCTGTTTGTTGCCATGCATTCTTGTCCCTGACCCAAAATGAGAAAAAAATTAGCAGTGACATTTCTACTGCATCTACTATAGTCACATCAGTCGATACTATTATAAATAAATACGTTATTTTAATTCTTATTTTCTCTGCTTTGAGTACTTGTTAAGATAAAGTTTATGCACTCAAATAATCATGTCTGAAAATTGATACCGCTTCTATTGATCAAGTATAAATTGACAACTATATTTAAAAATTTGAGAGTATAATTAAACATGTATTTATTTATTTTTAGTATTTTATCCATTATTTTATATAAATCATGCCAAAATATTTTTTACAATCTTAAAATTTACATTCTTATATATCACTATTCTATTATATTTTATAAGTGACAGAATATTTTTAAAGATAAACTCTATATACTTTAGTATCCTCAGTAGTTCTTTCATTTAAATTTTTTTTAGTTTAGAAAGTAGTTTATTACAGTATTGAATTTTAATCATTTTTTTTCTTTTTTTTATTTTTAAACTAAGAATATGTCAGCCATGTAAATTCACACCTGCCCACAGGTCCCACACATAAAAGAAACTGCTGAAGGGCTCTAAAACAGAGGTGGACAACACAACCCTTCCTATAACTTTGGGTGCCAAACTTGAAGGAACCCTAACCTTGGAGTCAGATGGCTTGCTCAGGGTTCTACCTTCAGCCTTTTACTCTCTTTGTGACCTCAAGCAAATTACTAAACTGCTCTGATTTACAGTTTCCTTATCGTTAAAAGGAAGTGACTATGGTTTTAATGGAATTCTTGTGTATGAAAGTCATGGCTCTCTTATGAATGTGTAAACTCATCTGCAAATTTGAAAGATAGTTGTGGACAATGATTGTCAGATAGCAGATACACAGTCCTCCTGATGGTATTTGCAAACATTCTACAAAGTTGGCTTTAAAAGAAACAAACGACTGTTAAGAATAACAGATTTCGGTGAGGGCTGATTCCACCCCAAATCTTCAGACCCTAGTTTTAATACATCCGTCTCTGTTCTTCCTCTTCTAATACTCTTTGAATGAAACTACAATAAACTCTGACCACAAACTCTTATCATTAGAAGTCTCTCATCTCCAGACTTCTAATGAGATCTGTTCCTCAGTCACATTATTAGTCCTTCCCTCTCTGTCCCTTGATAGCTCACTATTGTCTTAGTTCATCAGCCCCTCATCTGGCCTCATTTCCTTGCCTAACCAGCCTTGACACTAGGGTCAGCCATTTTATTAGATTTTCACACTCTCGTACCCCAGAGCTGCCATTCCAATCCCCAAGAATGGGTAAATACCATCATTTGCCTTCCAGGCTCCTAGTCCCAGGCTGCCAAACATTGCCTAAGAAAGTCACAAAGCCAGGTTGACTGGTTCCACTGCAGTTCCGAGCTTTCTGAAGTCAGCTGGGCCCTCAGTGCTGTTTGACAGTGCTTGTTCTCATGGATGATTTACAGCCTTCTCTATTCCCTGTGGTGTCATTTCCAAGTTTTCCTCCCACTCTCAGGTTGTGTGTGTGTGTGTGTGTGTGAGAGAGAGAGAGAGAGAGAGAGAGAGACAGAGAGAGACAGAGAGAGATATGATTGTCCAGCTCCTAGAGAAAGTGAAGGCCAACATTTGATCCCTCTTCTTTTTTTCTTTCCATGTAAAAGCTTGACTTTGTTTTCTGATCTCATAGGAAAGTACTCTCGCCTCCCATGATAAGGCTTTCACTAAGCTGAGCCCTTCCTTTTTCACTAAAACTTTGTTATATCATTTCTCAGCATTTTCCCCCTAGTCTAGGCGCTCCCTGGACATGCTATGTTGTTTCTGTCCTTGAAAAATTGATTGAATGGGGAGCATAGTTTACACTTATTGTTTACACTTCTTTTGCCTCCCACTCACCCTTGCTTTCTACTCCAATAAGTAAATCCAAAGATGACTTCTCTACCCTCCCCATTTTTGTTCTTTGTAAAGCAATTGATGGTATTGACACTGCACTATCTTGGAGTTTTCTCCTATGTTCCCTCCCAAACTGCTATTAGTTCGCACTTCCTTTCTGCAGTACCCATAGTTTCCCAGATCCTGGGATTTAAACTCCAGAGCCACATTTGTTTCCTCACTCTCCTCTGTGCCTTATGACCAATAGCTGATGTGTTTATTGCTTCCATTTCTGCAGTGTTTCTCACATTTCTACTCTATCTGAAATTACTTTTTCCAGAACTACTGAAGCAGATTAGTATAATTTTCTCCTAACTTCTCTTTCTTTTTCCTGACAATGTGTTCACATCATGAAATTATCAAGGTCTTCATCAATGTGTCCTGATTTTTATTCTTACCTCTTTCTATTTTCATCTTTTCAGAAGGAGCTCCTTGTTCTTCTTCTCCTTATAAAACCTGAGATTACCAGCCACTTACTCTTACCCAGAGGTGGGAAGTCAGGGAGATGGGCAGGATAAATCACATTATGTGGCTTTTGCCTCTCCAAACTAATGATGCTGATACATATAAAGTCTGAATGAAAGAGTACAAAGTACTTGGATACTTGGATGTTTTCAGATCGTAAAAATTCATTGAGCTATACATTTATGGTATATGTGATTTTCTGTATATATAATGTACCATATTTTCTGTGTGAATAATATACTTTGATAAAAATGCGTGTATAATATACTTTTCTGTATATAAAAATTTCAATAGATGAATGAATAAAGAAGATGTGGTGCATATATACAATGGAATATTATGCCTCCATCAGAAAGGATGAATATCCAACCTTTGTAGCAACATGGGCTAGATTGGAAGACATTATGCTGAGTGAAATAAGCCAGTAGAGAAAGTCAAGTATCACATGGTTTCACTTACTTGTGGTGCATAAGGGGTAATATAGAGGAGAGTAGGAGAAGGAAAGGAAATGGGAAGTAGGGTGATTCGAGGAGAGAAATGAAACAAGAGAGACTTTGGACTCAGAAACAAACTGAGGGTCTTGGAGGGAAGGGGGATGGGAGAGTCTGGTGGTGGGTACTGAGGGCACATATTGCATGGAGCACTGGGTGTGGGGCATAAACAATAAATCTTGGAACACTGAAAAAATAAAATTAAATGTAAAAAAATTAAATGTAAAAAAATAAATTTTTCTTTAAAAACATCAGTGAGGACAGGATTAAATGAGAAGGAAAGATGGTAGCATACAGTCTGAGCAACAGGTTTAGTAGGCTAAAAGAAGCTATGCCAAAAAATTTTAGCATGATTCACTGATTTCTTCTTTTTGTCTCATAGAGTCCTTCCAAATGTCTGGTGCCCAAAGCAGCCATAGAAGTTCCAGGACACCAAGATTATCCATATTCTAGAGAAATTTTATATTTGGCCAAAATGTAGAACCACGCTATAGATAAGACTATTTGGAGGAACATTTGCCATTAGGAGTCTATCTGAATTTATAGTATTATATGTTTCCAAAAGATTTATGATTGTAAAATGATCCCAAAAGTTACTTCAGTGGATGTGACACATAACATCTTACTATTTATGTAAAAATCATTTTGATCTTGCAGACTTCTGAAAATATTTTGGCTATACCCAGGGGTTCTATGGGTGACATTTTGAGAACCACTACTCAAGACTGAGCTAAGCTAAAGGGCAAAACCCAACATTTTGGGTGAACATTTGGCACTCACCAAGGCAAATAGGAGAGTATAGATTCAAATCTCTATTACTGTTTCCATCCAAATAATAAATGCAAAACTGGGGTTGAAAGTGGACATGAGGGGCACATGGGGGGTTCAGCCATTAAGCGTCTGCCTTGAGCTCAGGTCATGATCCCAAAGTCTTGGGATCCAGTCCCACATCGGGCTCCCTGTTTGGTGGGAAGCCTGCTTTTCTGTCTCTCGTTCCCCCTGCTTGTGTTCCCTGTCTAACTGTGTTTCTCTCTGTCATATATTTAAAAAAAAAAAAAATCTTAAAAAAAAAGAAGAAAAGTAGACAGGAGATTCATGGATATAAACATTTTCCCTCTAGGGCAGCAGTCTTATAAAATATGCCCAGTGAGCCTTTTTATTTATCACTCCTGAAGGTAAATGTGATCATTTGGGGGTGGGGGGATCGTGGCTAGCTCAGTACCATCAAAAACGAGCCTCTTGGGGTGCCTGGGTGGCTCAGTTGGTTAAGCGACTGCCTTCAGTTCAGGTCATGATCCTGGAGACCCCGGATCGAGCCCCACATCGGGCTCCCTGCTCGGCAGGAAGCCTGCTTCTCCCTCTCTCACTCACCCCGCTTGCGTTCCCTCTCTCGCTGTATTTCTGTCAAATAAATAAATAAAATCTTTAAAAAAAAAAAAAAGAGCCTCTAACATCAGGTAAATGCCAGTGGCACTGCAGTCTCAGATACCCTGAAGAAAAAACTATTGCACCAAATCTCTTCATAGAATGTTTCTGTATAGAATAATCTTTTTTTTTCTTCTCCCCCAAAACATTTCTTTATATCTAACACAAACGTGCAGCTGCAGTGTAAGGGCCTCCTCCTTTCTGTCTCATTAGGTCTAGGAGGAAGAGCTAGTCAGCATGCTAATTGTAATAGCCCGGCATATATTTAAACAGATATTAAGTCCCTCTTTAGCCTCCTTCTTCCCTCAGCCTAAACAATCCTAGCTATTAACCTTTCCTCTCAGGTTCTATTTTCCCATCCTTTTATCATTGTTGCTACTCTTTGCTGGATTCCCTCCAGTGTTACTACATTCCTCAAAGTGTGAGAACAGAACTAGACACCATCCTTTATTAAGGTCTTCACTAATGCCAATGTAGAGGAAATATTACTTCCTGGAGTTGGCATGTCATCCTCTTGTTAATATATTACCATTGCAGCCTTTTAAATAACAGCACCGTCTTGCTGACTGCTCTTCACTCATAGGAGGGCCATCACTCCAGGCTTTCTACTGTCGTTTGTACGTATGCAGACAGCCCCTATCTTTAATCTCTTCATTTTGTTTCTGGCTTCTGATTGTCACATCGTGCCCTTGCCCTATTTTACTTTCTCCTAATTTATCAAGCTCACACTGAACTATTCCCAGCATCTAAGATGTAAGCAATACCAACCACTTAATGTCATTCACATATGCTCTCGATTCCATCGTTTTAGACATTCATTTAAAAAATACCACTTGGTTTTGGGCACATTATTTTCTGGTTATAGACGAGAGAAATGCAATAGCTAAAATGGGCTTCTCAGTCACCTCCTTCCTACTTTTGCACTACTCAGAAAGTACAGAGCTGCCCATATGTCAGCAAAGAGAATAAGGCAAATCCTAGGTCTGCTGTCTTTTAGAAATCCTATCACTGGAAGGAATATGAAGATGAGATGAGGTTGCTAAGGAAAAAAGACCAAAAAATACAGTTCCTTATAGAAATAGATGTTAATTCTCTCTCATAATAGACCTCAGGTAATCAGGCAGGTCAAAGGTGAGGACCACATGCTCATTCAGAGATGCAGATTTCTTCCAAGTCATTGCTCTGTCACCCCCTAGAATATTGTTGTCATCTGCATGATTCAAGTTGACTCTTGCTCAGCTCTTTGGAAGAGGAAATGGGCATGAAGTTGAACAGACCAGTGTCCTAAAGGCCAGACCTAGAAATGGCACAGAACCCTTTGGCTCAGGTTTTATCTCCAGGAACACTGTTACCTGCAGGGGAGGGTGGGAAGTGCATGAATTTCATTAAAAGAGAAAAGGATGGATTTCAGTGGACAGCTGCAGCCTCTGCCACCAAAAGTCTGTGTTAACTTAAATGATATGTTCTATTATGCCCAGGATGGACCCTACCAGAGGTCACGAACTATAACCCTTCTCTGGGTAATAATTAACGATCTCTGTTCATGTGACTGATCGTAAGCCTCTTTTAAAACCACCGTCCTGTAGAAGGCAGATCTCCATTTATACATGCTGTCAGCCCGTGGGTTTCCATATGACTTCCATGCTAAGAAGAAACCACCTTTCACTCTCTTCTCAAGTTTCATGACTTGAGTTTGCTTAAAAGTCCCACAAGATGAGTTGGAGCTCAGAATTAGATTCAGTGCAGTCTATCAGCCGTAGAAGACGAAGTGTCAAGAATTTGGACTGTATTTTAGGCTCCACCGCTCTGGACCTTAAGGGAACCATTTGATTTTTGCTATTTCAGTTTCATCATCTATAAAATAAGAACCACCCCACTCTCTGATGCCTTCTGAGACCACTAAATACAGAGAAAGGGCTAACATTCCATGACAATATATTGGTATTACTCTAAGATAACCAATTTCAATCAGGTAAAAATAAAAACACTTTAGACCAATGATCCCACTGCCATTCTGTTTGCAAAGCCCAGGCCCCTCTTTGAGATTATAAGAGGATGATGATGGTTTGGATGGGATCCCAATAAAGTGATGGCTGATTTTGATTCCATAAAGCAAGTACTTTATTAATAGTTGCCAGGAACAGAAGGATCCCATATTCACATGAGAAACCTCAACTCCACAGGGACCGGGCTGCTGACCACCTGGAGGGGCATTGCAGACCACACTCTGTGAACCACAGCTCTATGAATACTAAAAATGGATTTTCAAAAATCCTGTAGAGATGTGCCTGGCCTATTCTTTGAACACTTTCCAAAAAAAAAATGACTGTGCATGATTACTTTTTGCATGCTAATTTTGCTGTTTTATTTTTTCCCTCTTCCTTGGCCTTGCTTCTTAAAAGTGTTCCTCACAGTGCCCTGGGTTAGCACAACCCAGTTCCACTGGAATACGACGGTTTGGGCGCACTCTACTTCTTTCCCTTTCAATCTTCTTCTTCCCGTCTGACTAGCTCACCTAATTACACAGTAAGTCACCGATTCTATGACACAGGGAGAAAAGCTTCCTGAGCTAGTCAATTGATGCTTTTATTTCACTCAGGGAAAACTTATCAAAGGAGACAAGGAGCCCTAAATGCAGCAGATATTTGATGCTAGTGGTAAGCTTATATTGTTGCCATAGCAACCTTGTCATTAAGGATGTTTCAGCATTTCCTATTAACCTCTATTTTTAGAGGTTTATAACTTCTTGGTAAAAATTCCCTCCAGGCTAAAATTTGGTATACATGATCTCAGATGTGCCAGGTGTCAGTAAATATATACATATATAGTATCCATTTTCTCAAAGAAAGCCTGGTGCATTTCCAAATGAATTATCTCATTTTTCATATGCTACAAATTCATTCAATTTAATGTTAACTTGGTTATTTTTAAAAGATTCTATGGCAACATGACTAAGCACCTGTATGATTTTGTGTTTGCAGTTGCTTTCTTTCCTTTCACCTTACTAGTTGGCATGGTCAAAATGCTTTATCTCAAATATCACTAAGCGAGACTTGGCTGGCTCAATACCAGTTTCAAATTCACCTAAACAGAGGCAGTTACAAGTGGACACTATGTGAAGCTGGAGTTTATATTTTACATTTATCAGATTCTATGGGGAATAATAAAACAATCTAGCTGGCTGTGCAGTACAAGAGTAAGGAGGGATGAAAAGGCAGGGCTGAGGTCTGAGCCCATTGTCCCTTTTTCTTTTCCTCTCATGCACAAAGCGACCACATTTCCCATGGTCACAAGGAAGAAGCCTGCAATTTCACAGGGATTAGAACCCTCCTACCGCAGAATTTCAGAATCGAGTAACACTGTAGTGAAGGTTTGGTTTGGTTTTCTTCAGGAGTTTGTTTTGCCTTGTTTAAGTAATTTCTTCACCCATTTTGCTATTTTTTGTGCTTTTGTAACTTTTTATTTGGAAGCCCTTTAAATCCACAGAGAAGTTCAGAATAATAGAGTGAACATCCATCTACCTCTTACATTAACCAATTGTTAACATTTAACAGAACCACTGGAGAGTTGTTAACATTATTATACTTCAGCATAGTATAATATATTTCAGTATGTTTCTCCTAAGAAGAAGCACAGTCTCCTATGTAACCATAAGACAGTGATCACACCCAGGATATTTCACATTAATGCAATTATCTAAAATAATTCTTAGGCAGTGTCCTCAGCTGTTTTCACATATTTTTTGTTGCTTTGTTTTCCATCTAGGATCCAAGCAGGGATCATACGTCAACATTTAGTTGTCACATCTCTATATTCTCCCTGAATATTAAATATTTCTCTAATCAATTTTAGCTTTCATGGCATTGACTCTCTTGAGGAGCTCAGGTCTACGGCAGTGGAAGGCAGAACACTGCATAGTCATTTCCTCGTGATCAGATTTGGGCGATGCATTTTTGAAGATTTTATTTATTTTTTTTGAAAGAGAGAGAAAATGCATAGTGGGGAGGAGTAGAGGGAGAGAGAGAGAGAAACAAGCTCCTCACTGAACAGTAAGCCCAGTGAAGGGCTCAATCCCAGAGAGATCATGACCTCAGCCCAAGGCAGTGGCAACTGACTGAGTCACCCAGGCGCCATGAGCTAAGCATTTTTGGCAGGGATACCCACTAGTGATACCAGTCCCTTCCGGTATCACACCAACAGGAACACAATGCTGCCTTGTCACTTCGTCCCATTATTTTTTTTTAAAGATTTTATTTATTTATTTGACACAGAGAGAGATCACAAGCAGACAGAGAGGCAGGCAGAGGGAGAGAGGAGGAAGCAGGCTTCCCGCTGAGCAGAGAGCCCGATGATGCGGGCCTTCATCCCAGGACCCTGAGATCATGACCTAAGCCCAAGGCAGAGGCTTTAACCCACTGAGCCACCCAGGCACCCCACTTCGTCCCATTATTGATGACTACTTTATATCTTGGGTTAAGTTTCATAATTCCTTTTTAGCCCATCTTGTGTTTTTAATATATCGAAACCACCCCCTTAGCAATCAATTATTCACTGCATTACAATTTTATTTGTGTATTTTCCCCCATGCCATATGCATGTACCTTATGTACCTTTAGGTATATAAATCCTATGTGATTTTTAAAATTTTCTTTCAATGGGACAGATTCCCAGAAGTGAGATTACTGTATCAAAGAGTGTGTGCCCTTTAATTTTCAGAGTTTGCTTGCTTGTTTTAAAGGCTGTGTGCCACACACCCCTTGCTAGTGTGTGAGAGAGACATTTTTCACGTGCCCACCAGTAATGGCCTTCTCAGTTGTTTCAGTGATTTCCTATGCAATAGGTATAAAGTGAGGATATCTCATTAACACTTTCTGCTTTTTTGAATTAATGTATTTGGGCAACTTTTGTGTTTATTGGCCATTTTGATTTTATTATCTATGAATTGCTTCTTCACATCATGGGTTTATTTTTCTTAAAGAAATTTTTTGCTATCTAGTGAATTTGTAAGAGTTCTGTATATATTACAGGAGTAAGCCTCTGTCTTACTATATATATGTTTTGGCCTATTGATTTTATTTATATGACTTGCTATTCAGGTATTTTTAGAATTTTTATGTAGTCAAGTATAACTTTTGTTTTATAGCTTTTGCATTTCCAGTGTTAGGAAGCAGATCAATCCTACCCCTGGATTTTATATGGGACCTCCTAGATTATTTTGCAGAATACTTATCTAATATTTTTAAGACTTTAATATAACTATAATTTAACTTTATGAAGAAAAATATTGTGTTTAATATTGTTAAGTTTCAGATGAGTGGCCATGTAACTTTTTTCTTTAATAGCACAATTTGTTAAATAACCTTATCTTTTCTTACTGAATAGAAATGCCCTGTTGATCATGTCAGATTTCCATATGTACTGGAATCTATTTTTTCATCTTCTTTTTTTTTTTAAGATTTTATTTATTTATTTGACAGAGAGAAACACAGCTAGAGAGGGAACACAAGCAAGGGGAGGGAGAGAAGGAGAAGCAGGCTTCCCGCCTACCAGGGAGCCCGATGCGGGGCTTGCTCGATCCCGGGTCTCCGGGATCATGACCTGAGCTGAAGGCAGTCACTTAACCAACTGAGCCACCCAGGCGCCCCTATTTTTTCATTTTCTTTTCATGTCCACTGTCTTATCTCTTTATGTGCCTATAGCATGTGGATATGAACAAATCTTTTCCTGTTTTGAGGTATCTATTCTGATTTATTGTTTGTTTAATTCACAACCTCAGTTATTTCCTTATTTTGAGGCCCTTAGGTAATAGTTTTAAAAAGTGTTTCATATGCACAAAAATATTTTTTACCATAATAGGTGAAAAATAATTTGCCTATTTATAGAACCATTGGATTAAATTTCTGTCCCTTTGGAAATCTTTAAGATATCTGTAGATAATATTCTTTCTTATAAATTGCAATGTTGCAGATGAGAAGTCTGATTCTAGTCTGATTCTTTTGCTTCTGTTAGGAACTTGTCCTTTCTCTCAAGAACTATATAACATGCTCTCATTATTTTTAGAATTTTAAAAAATTCTATTTTTAGAATTCAAAAAAATATCACCTGTATATATCTGTATGTGTGTCTTCTCTAATCATTCCTTCTTGGAACACAGTGAGCCCTTTCAATGTACCAGTTCAGTTCTTTCTTCATCTTAGAGAATTGCCTTAATTGATTGGTTTAATTACTGCCCATCGCCATCTGTTCCTTTTTAATTTATAGCTAGGGAATTTTGATTAATCTCATGCTATGTTTCCTGGGTCTATCCTGTCAGTCTCATATTTCACCCCATCTCCTTTCCTTTATTTCTCTTTTTGCTAATTCTTTTTTTTGTCTAAATTTTAAAATGAACATTTATTTTATTTACTATTCCAAGTAACCAAGTCACATGTCAACCATACCCCTACTCCTCTTGCACAAATCATTGAGACTGGAAATCATAATTTCATGCCCAGCAATTCCACATATGTGCATGCATGCCTGTGTTTCTGTGTATGTGCACACCTTTGTGCTACATTTGCATCTTCCAAGGTGTTCTTACTGTTTTCCTTTGTCAGTTCATGCCTATCTCTTTTCAACAGTTCTGAATCAATGGGAATATGGCTTAATGATTTTCAAGATTTGTTAATTTATTTATTTGAAAGAAAGAACACATACACAGGTGAGAGGGGGTGTAGAGGGAGAGGGAGAGAGAAACTTAAGCAGACTCCCTGCTGAGCACAGAGCCTGAGGCTGGTGGGGCTTGATCCTACCACCCTGTGATCATGACCTGGACTGAAACCAAGAGTTGCTTAACCAACAGCAGCACCCAAGCACTCCATGGCTTAAGGGATCTGATTGATATTATCTCTAGTTTCTGAGCAACTAAAGTTGTGAGATTATTTTTCTTCTGGACTGATTATTAATTGATCCTAATTGGGGGTGTTCTCAAAAGTAAGAAAGAGCAATGATCTTTGTGTAGGCCAGGTATGTACCATCAGACAGGCCTCAGGTGCAAGAAGATGCAGTCTACCCATTCAGCTGCTTCTTGACCACTTGAGTAGGTACCATATACACTAAAGTGAGATGAATTTTGACCTTGTCGTAAGGGAACTATACTCTTCTCTAGGCCAAGTTATTTTAAATATGTGGTGCTTTATAACTTTCTTTGTGGGTTTCCAGGTTCTCATCAACCCAAAAAAGAATAAAGCCTATATGAATCATTTCTATTGGAATTACAGTGGATTCCAAGAAAAGTAGATAGCTTAGAATCAATAAAGACAGCAAAGGAAGGCAGCCATATGCAGGTCCCAAACTGCTGAATGAATCCTTTGTATCTGCTTTTTTCTACCACAATTTTTATTTTTAATTTTACTAATGTTTACCTTATAATTTTAAAGGTACATGCTTAAGTTTATATTAAATTTATCATTGGAGTCAGTTTTAAATTTTTCTATTTTCTTGTGTAATTGTGAAGTTTTTGAGATGTTCCCAACCGACCCCACCACCACCACACACAGCTTACTAGTACTGGTTTTCTCATTTGAAATGAGAAAGTCCCTGACTTTTATTCTTTTTCAAATTTCAAAGAAAACCTCTTACCCAATTTTAACTATATTCAAAATAATATTAAAATTTATCCCAGTACAGTTAACACATTTAACAGCTCAAACTGTCAGTTATTTTCAACTATGACATTCTCATAATTTGCTTCATGTTTCATCATTTTGGAATAGATCTTCTGGCAGTTTAATAGTTTACCCTGGAAAGAACGCAAACTGGGTGGCATAGGATTAAGCCCTTGCACATCAAAGAGTTGCTTTCTCTTGTCTTCATAAATGAATGACAAACTGGCTGGAAATAGAATTCTTGAGTCAAAATATTTCCTTTCAGAATGGTAGAGTTGTTCCATTTTCTATCCTTTGAGGTTGCAGAAATGTGGAGTCATGCTTTGTGTTTCTTTTCTTATACAGAATGTGCTTTTTGCCCCCTTGGTGTTTGCAGAATTCTTCTGTACCTTTGAAGCTTCCAATTTCACTAAGCCATTTTAAGTAGGATTTTATTTTTAAGTTTGGCTGGAGCATGGTATGTACTCTTGGTTTTTAAAATAAACAATCGCTTTAGAGTTGAGAAGAATTTCTTCCATTTTTTTCTTATATCCATTCTGTTTCTTCTTTCTAAAATGTTTGATTACTTATAGTTTGGACTTCCTGAATCTGACCCTTATGCACCTCCATCTTTTTTCCATGTTTTCCTTATCTGAACATTTTCTCAGGTCCTGTAAACTTTTCCTAAATTCTACTTTTATTTTCTAGCATATACGATCTTCCAGAAAACAATCTTGTTCCTCAACACAATACAGTCCTTTCTGATGGCTTTTCTCATCTGCTGGTTTGGGACTTCTTTGTTGTAAAAGTTCCAGATTAATAAAAAACATTTGACATTTAGACATATCAAGAAGTATATGTTGAAACACTGAAGTCTGAAGCCTGAAAATGTCTACTTTTCCGTCCTGCTGCTTGAAGCATTGATCTGATGGATGAAGTTCCATGTTGCGCCATGAAGTAATTAATCTTGGGTTTGGTTTTTAGGCAAGGTGGAACAATGAGATCTAAGCTGCGAACTGCTTATTTCTGAATTTTTATATAAGTTAAAATACTCTTTTTTTCTTTCTTTTTTTTTTTTTTTTTTTTGCTTAAGTCACTCTACTTTTCACTCTTTTTAAATCTAATTGTAGAGATCATAGAGCCAGGCTGCTCAAGTGTAAAGCACTGAGGCTTAACTCCTTTTGTGGCTTTTAGATAAAGTACTTAGGCTCTCTGTACCTCAGTTTACTCATCCATAAAACAGGAATACTGATAGTACCTATTTCACAGTTCCTTAGACTTAAATAGGCCACTGAGTAGAGTTACGATACATAATGACCACCATATATATAAATTCTCTATTATTATCTTTATCTTTAGCATAGAATTTACCTCTGTCTCATACCTCATGGATCACTACAGATAAGCTGCCACAATGGCTATTTCTTTGCTTTGCAGTCTTGCCAAGCACTCTTGTTATCATTGTGCCCATTGGCTTGTTGGAATAGTCTACACTGTTGTAAGAGGTCTGGGTCATATCTCTACTAAGGTTTAAAAGCTGAGCTGGTGTGCTTTTCGACAGGCCCTTACCTTGATATTACCTCCAGTTCTCCACTTGCAAGAGCAATATAACAAAGGATTTCTTGGGTCTTTGACTACTTATCTATATTCTAAAATCCTTCTTGAGTGAAATCTGTGCCTTAATATCTGCCTTCAAAATTAAAGGGGGGGAATCTGGGTGGCTCAGTCGGTTAAATGTTTGCCTTCTGCTCAGGTCATGATCCCAAGCTCCTGGGTTTGAGGCCTGCATTGGCATTGGGCTCCCTGCTTGGTGGGAGGCCTGCTTCTCCCTCTCTCAAACCCCCTGCTTGTGTTCCCTCTCTAGCTGTGTCTATCTCTGTCAAATAACTAAATAAAATCTTTTAAAAAACAAAACAAAGCAAAACTAAGGAAAAATTTCTCTACTCACAGCATGACTGGCCCCAAGCAATTTTCTATGGACACCAACTGCTTATTCTATGATTTCATTCATTTCAGGTATTAACGGCCCTGAGTTAACCCAACCTCCACCAGGTATGGGCTCCATTTTACAAGACTGCTCTCCCATTTTCGATACCAATCACAAGTTGTAGGTTTCAAGGTCAAACACGCTTCTGTCTCACTTGGCTACAAACCCTTCCTCAGATTTGACAATTTGCTGTTAATGGCTCACAGAACCCAAGGAAGTTCCTTACTTCTGAATTATCAGTTTATTATAAAGGATATAATATTATAGGATACAAATGAACAGTATCATATAATATTATATAATTTTATAAGTATATATTATATATATTGAAGACAATTATACAATATTATAAAAATACAATATTATAAAGGATACAAATGAACAGTTAGATGAAGTGATACATGGAGAAAGGTCTAGAAGGGTCATGAGGGTAGGAACTCCCATCTCTATAGAGTTGGGAATGCCAGTCTCTTGGCATGTGGATGTGCTTACCCAACTGGAAGTTCTCCAGATTTCTTAGTTTAACATTTGTATAGAGATTCCATTCCATAGGTGTTACTGATTAAATCATTGGCAATTTGTGATCAACTCAATCTCCTCCCCCTCTGAGCTCTCCAGGGATTGGGGGGGATTGGGGGATGGGGCTGAATGATCCAAATCTTTAATCATGTTGTTGGTTCCTCTGGCAACCAACCCCATTCTGAAGCTACCTAGAGGCCCATCAGAGTCACCTTGTTATCATAAACTCAGGTGTAATTGAAAGGTACTTATTATGAGTGACAAAAGATGTTCCTCTCACACTCTTAGGAAGCCCCAAGGTTTTAGAAGTTCTGTTTCAAGAACCAGAGGCAGAGACCAAGTATATATTTTTTCTTATGTCACAAAAATATTTTCCCTTATGTACTATATCCTGCAGAAATTCCTTAAGTCTATAGACAAGCTTCTATGTTAACCAATAAGAATTTAACCAGCCGTAGATGTTTCTGTAATGATGCAGATTGTTTTTCTTATTTGTAAATTTCATTTCAATAATATTTGCAAGATGGGGTGCCTGGATGGCTCAGTTGGTTAAGCAACTGCCTTCGACTCAGGTCATGATCCCGGAGACCCGGGATTGAGTCCCACATCGGGCCCCCTGCTTGGCAGGAAGCTTGCTTCTCCCTCTCTCACTCCCCCTGCTTGTGTTCCCTCTCTGGCTGTGTTTCTCTCTGTCGAATAAATAAAATCTTTAAAAAAAAAATATTTGCAAGATGGAAAATTAGATGCTTGTGTTTATTCTGCTCAGAAGTTTCAGGTAAGGTCATGTGTTAAGAGTGTCTATGAGAAATGGTGCCATACCCCCATCTCTTTTTATTCCAAGTTATCCCAGCTTCTCATATCATTGCTGAGTCCTAGTCCTTGTTGGACTGTTGATTCACTTCTCTTTTGTCCTCAGGCTGGCTTAGATTTCTTAATGAGCAAAAGCTTATTTCAGAGAGAGAAATAAAAAGAGAGAGAGAGACAGAGAGAGAGACAGAGAGAGAGAGAATGAGAGAAAGAGAGAGAGATTGTTTGGTAATTCCTGATTGTATATCTTGGGCACAAACTCAGATCATTGTAGTAATTAGTCTGAGTGTGTGCATGTGCATTCACCTTTTTCCCCTGATTGGTAGCACCATTACAATTTTTTTTATTTTCATCCTAGTCACTATATTGTATAGAATCTATCTATCTATCTATCTATCATCTATCTATCATCTGTCATCTATTCTAATGAAATGCCGCTTTCTCCACAGTAATGGTGGTTGAATGGATTGGGGTACATAATCATACACTTAGGGCTGGTCTTATAAGCTGTCATTAAGACATTATTTTTTATAAGCACTTATTATTCATTTTATATCTTAGTGTCATAATGAGGTGTCCTAATCATGATGCAAATTTACTTCTTTTTACTCCTGGCACATTACTTCCTATAACTTTTTCCCCAAAGTTTAAGGTAAAAAACTGACTGTATTTTTTTTTTAAGATTTTTATTTATTTATTTGACAGAGAGAACCACAGCTAGAGAGGGAACACAAGCAGGAGGAGTGAGAGGGGGAGAAGAAGGCTTCCCGCCAAACAGGGAGCCTGATGTGGGGCTCGATCCTGGGATCCTGGGATCATGATCTTAGCTGAAGGCAGACACTTAACAACTGAGCCAGCCAGGTGCACAAAAGCTGAGTGTATCTAAAGATCTTTAGTGTTATAGTGTTGAGCA
Organism: Spilogale gracilis; assembly: GCA_004023965.1. NCBI lineage: Eukaryota > Metazoa > Chordata > Mammalia > Carnivora > Mephitidae > Spilogale > Spilogale gracilis. The sequence continues at coordinate 35,314 of PITA01001427.1, forward strand.
GTTTCTAGAAACTGGTGATAGCATTTAACTAGTTAAATCAGCATATCTGCCAAACAAAATGTTAATTAAAAATTATAGGCTTTCTGAAATAATTTTTGGATGTCCATGGCTGTTGGGATGTGACAGATGAGAGATTGAAATATTTCCTTATGTTAATCAAATTACATATTACTTGATACATTCGATTCCCTAGCTGGTATATTTGTCCTAAAAATTTTTTCTTAATTGTGCAACTATGATTCTAGGATTTTAGGGTTCAGTGAGTTTTTTGTTTTCTGGCCTTATTCCTTTTTTTTTTTTTTTTAAGATTTTATTTATTTATTTATTTGACAGAGAGAAACACAGCTAGAGAGGGCACACAAGCAGGGGGAGTGAGACAGGGAGAACCAGGCTTCCTGCCGAGCAGGAAGCCGGATGCGGAGCTTGATCTCTGGTCTCTGGGATCATGACCTGAGCCGAAAGCAGTCACTTAACCAATTGAGCCACCCAAGCACCCCTATTCTGGCCTTATTCTAATGATCATTATGTTTTGAGCTGGTCAATTGTTGTTCACTTGTACCGTTGACCTAATAGTTGGACAATTAGCGTATGAATAATTCTTGTACCAGACATGGAGTAATAATTTAAATTTCGGGTGTAGCTGGATGCTGAATTATAAAGTCAAAAACCTCAGAATACAACTGTTATAAATGTATTAAAGGATTAGGCTACATGTGTTAGCCCTGGAGTGATATCATATTCGTCTTGAAACTGGCAAACATGGGTTTGATTCTTTAATCCAGGATCTCCAAGGACATTAAAGTGGCACCAGATTACGACCTTTGGCAATACTTCTTCTGTCCCCCTCAGTTCTTTTGTACTGAATATTTTTTGCCAAACTCAGAAGGGGCTTGGTAAAACTGTTTGCCCTCCTCAATGTTGGTGGATATCATCCAATTGGTTGAAGGCTGAATAGAACAAAAAATGGAGGGAGGAAGAATTTGGTCCTTTTCTAATTGCTTGAGCTGGGACATCAATCTTTTCCTGTCCAAGATATTCCAGGTTCTTAGGTCTCTTTACTTGGACTGAATGACATCACTAGTTCTCTTGGGTCTCAAGCTTGCAGATGGCAGATCATGGGATTCCTTAGCCTTCTTGATTACATGAGCCAATTCCTTTTAATAAGTCTATAGATGATAGCTAGCTAGATGATAGCTCTAGAGATAGAGATACATATAACTCCTATTGGTTTTGTTTCTGTGGAGAACCTTAATACACCACTCTTAAAAGTTTTACTAAGGAGGAAATGAAATATTTTTTAATAGCTAACATGATTTCTACACAGTTACATCTGTTAGCTTCCAAAATGTGCTAACTGAAATTGCTGGTTTTATGCTTTGGCATGTAAGACAATGGCTTCTAAACTCCCAGGCTCTAAGTACCACCTCAAAATTTTTCATACACCAGATCTTGAACCCTCATTAAGAACAATATAGGGATCATAGCAGGAAATAATGCAGGGATGCTAGGAATTTTGAAGTTCAGAAATTCTAAAGAAGAATTTTAAAACACAAATTAATAACAATTACTTGCTAGTTAATAAACAATTATGTTAATAAACAAATCTAGTAATGACATTTTAAGATATTCTTGAGTGTAGAAAGCCATGTGATATTCCTCAATGAGCCCTACAAATTTCTGATTTCCTGGATTCAAGTCTCAGTTCCTCCAATTTAATTACTAACTAATCTTGAGCAGGTTGTTAAATCTCACAGAGTTTTAGCTTCCTTATTTGTAAAATGAAGAAGATAACATTTGCTTGACTGTGTTATACTAATACACAGAATTACTGTGGATGTAATTTTAATTTCTTTACTCTGCAACATTTTGAATCAGTTCTTGTGTTGTTTCTATGTCCTCCTTTCTACCAAGAGTATCTTGTTTACTTCTCAAAAGTAGGGGCCTCCTCCCTCCAAGTTGTATGATCAATACACCTAACAAGTTTTCTCGGAAGAAAATGGGGAAGAGAATTCTAGAAATGATGTATCTTATGCCTTCTTTTCTTTTTTTTAACTACCAAATCTGAAAATAATCCATTAATCTGCTTTGTTATTCAGTGATTTAGTTTAGGTGTGTGAATTGAGATGGCTCTATTTTTTCAGCCCATACCAAGAATGTATTACTGAAACTGCAGAAGAGCTCATTGTAATTTTGTCCTTTATATAACCTGACCAAATGACATATAGTTGTAGTATTATATGCAGATATTTTAATATTTTCCAGGTACTTTCCCCCAACCCTCTCCCCATTATTTTAAATATTTTCACACACATTTTAAGACTTTTTAAATTTTACTTTTAAATCAGTTCTCCCTGCCAGTCACATTAGACTACATCCCCAATTCTCTAACAAAAGATAAATTGGAAAAGTTACCATATGTACAAACCATAAAAAATTAACACTTTTAAGGAACATTTTTTTATCTGTCCCAAAGATATGTGAACCTAATTGATTCGGTTGGGTTTGGGCTAACAGAAATGAGAAGACACTCTTGCTCTCTCATTTTCCACCTATCATCTAAAGTTGTTGATAGTGCCTTTTATATATGCCTATAACTATATCCCTGAAACAATTTCATTTCTTCACACAATTGTCACTTGTTTTTTTGAAATACTGAACTCTTAACTGGTTTGGATTCCAGTCATGTATCTCTTTAATCATGGCAATATTTCTAAAACACAAATATGACAATTTCATCACCCTTTTTCAGTGGTTCCCATTACACTGAAGATTAAATATACCTTAGTATGAAATCGAAATCTCTTCATAGAGCCTAATTTTCTTTCCATCTCTCTTTATAAACTCTGTCTCTCTCATTCCTTTCACAATCTGTTCCCTGACTGGTGATGCTAAATACTGGTCATTTCCTGTACCATAATGTACCTTTCATTCCTCTGGAAAATATCCCATGTCTATCTTTCCCCTGGAGTTGTGTGACACCTACTTCTTGGGGATGATTTTATCTCCCCTGGATAGATTTCTTGCATTTCCTGGGCTCATCATAAGTTGTCCATGTTCATGTACCATATGCATACAAATTCCAGAGTGCTTATGTATTCCTCTGTTTACTTTATGTTATTTTCCTCATTGCATCTCCTTAGAATAATGCCCATCTACCATTTACCCTCCAGATCACTTCAACACCCTGAAAATCCTGTCCTATGTCCTAACACTAATTCCTATGGACTATATCAGTGTATTCTCTTGCCATGATTTTCAGTTGGCTTTTGCTAAAGGAAGATCCTACATGAGTTTGAAAAGGTGAGGGGCACCTGGGTGGCTCAGTCAGTTAAGTGTCTTCTGACTTTTGATTTTGGTTCAGGTCACGATCTCAGGGTTGTGAGATGGAGCTTGGAGTCAGGCTCTGCACTCAGTAGGGAGTATCTTATATCTTTTTTGCCTCTGCCCCTCCCCCTGCACAAACAGTTTCTCTCTAAAACAATAAAAAAAAAAATCTTAAAAAAAAAAAGATGGCGAGGATATTGTTGGGGATTTAGTTCCCCTTCCTGGTCGCCTTCCACTAAAGGTTGTAACTCACTTCATCTCTCTTTCTAGGATCTGGCAACCACTCCTTCCATTTCCCCTTCATATCTAGAGATGATAAACAATAAATATTTATTTAATTAATTTTAATCAAATCATTTTATATGAAATAATCTTTTCCCCTGGGGCATATGTTTTCTAGAGTAAAGAAAGAAAATGAGTTTTCTCACATCTGACTGCCCATTAATTGACCACTGTATAAAGCAATATTTCCAGGACACTTTTGATTCTTAGATGGTGTATAAATTAATATTTTAAACTTTAATAATCATTTACTTTGATAACAAAAAACAGCTATCATATCAAATCCGTGGTTTTATGCATAGCATGGGATAATATACATTTTTCTTATAGAATGTCATTAAGTAAAATCATTGTTAATTGAAAGAAAAATGAGTAAGTAACATTTACTTATTGCTGATAACAATGGATATGACAAATGTATGGGAGTGTTTTGTGACTCTCTGGAATCTGGAAAACACTGCAGAATAAAGGATTCTGAGGCTGCCTCTTACTCCTACAGAAAAGATTGCGATAGATTGATGATGTCTGCCACAGACACTGGAAGGTTTACAAAAAATACACTTGCCAGCAGTACGTCATGTCTGGAGTCTCACCTTTCTTTTATCCTGGCAATCTGGGGAAGATAATTTCTAATTCTAATATCTTGCTTCAGCTGCTCTATTGGAGCTGGATAGCAGAAGTTAATGCTGCTGGGTACAAGTTTGGAAAAAACATATATATTTCTGCCTTTGCCAGGAATCTATCAGCTCCTATTACTCCAGAAGTTGAACTGACACTCATTTAATTACCCCAACTGGTACAAACACTCTCTTTAATTACTAGCTACTTGCAGAGTAACAAAGATCTTGAAAGAGTCATCAGTGCTATCATTGTAATTGCATGAACAGAAAAGGTAGGACTCCCATCTCTGGAGTCCATGACAGCTGAAGACATTGTATGTTCCAAATTTTAATTTTTGGTCAAAAATCAGGAGATTGTTAAAATCCTGATAATTGGATTATGGAATGGGAGAAACTTTGGGCAACTAAAATTTTTATAGGAACTGAATAATTAAAAACTATTTCTGTGGCTATTCTCCTGGGTGGTCACTGGGTTTATGACTCTAGGCACACCATACTGGGATTGAAACATTCAGTAGGTCCAATTCTACGGAGATAAGTATTTTATTTACTTACTTATGTATAATTTATACCCCATCTGCTTCCAAAACATATGTTACACCAAAGAAAAAGTAATAATAATGCACATTTGATTGATTTTGGAAGTGAAGTAACAAGCTGTATTAATTAATTATACTTAGTATTTCCATCCCATTTGGTTTGGCTATGATTATCCAAAGACTACCACAGCTTAATGGATCCTAGGGCACTATCTGAATAAAATGGTAGATTGAAATGCTTGAAGTTAAAACAAACAGACAAAGAAACAACAGTAAAACTCTGGGAGCTAATTAATCCAGCTAGTATCTCTCCACTGATTCAATTCACTCCACATTTTCAAATATCCTATTTGTACCTAGGAAAAAGCATTTATAGGCAAATACTTGAAGAACTCAAAGGGTTAAAAGTGGGTTTTTGTGGAGGAGAGGTGATTATCCATTCAAAGCAAAAGAAGTTCCCCCCCATTCAGTGACCTTCTAGTTCCTTATTGTGGTCAAACCTATTTAGGAGAATAAAATCAGCCACAGCTATTCCCATTTTGAAAGACATGAGTTTAGTTTCCTAATGCTCATTACTCTATGTAGAAATCCATTTCTCTCTTTGCTGTCTCTTTAGGAAATCTTTGTTTAATAATGCTCAGTAAATTAGGCCTCCATAGGCTTGCCTTCATCCCACCCTGCCAGCTTCTTTTCCTTTTTGTACCTCGGTAAAATATCTGCTTAGAGTCTCTGATTTGAAATGTTAATTAAGGTGGGCCTGGCCTCAGGTTACAGTGTACATCCCTTTTTACATGCAAAGGGATATGCTAACTAGGTTACTTGGAATCTGGGGGCCGGGAGGGAGCCTTCCAGAAGACAACAAAAGTCCCAGAAGAAGGGGTCACTTCTCAGCAACTCTCTGGAAGCAATCGGTAAGGTAGTGATGGCTAAAATGAGTTATCTAGTAGTACACAGAAAGGTCTGGGGTTGATTGTGGCCACTTTTTATTTTTTCCTTTTGTAATCTCTTAATGTTGAGCTTCTATCCAGTTAACATAGATATAATATGATTTAATTAGATTTTCAAAAAAGCCAGATAATCTGAGTAATCCTAACTACTAATTTCAAACAGTTAAGTAACATTGAATCTACTTGAATTCAAGACAATGGTCTCAAGATTTTAAGGTTTCTGAGTGTGTTATTTATTTCAAGTCTTCAGGGCCACCCTGAAAACCCAAAGAAGGTTCCTGTATTACACTGAAAAGAGAGCGTCTGTTTTTCTTGTGTGTTGTGGATTCTGTGTGTGGGCATGAATGGGTGTGTGTGAAAATAGTGTGTATGAGGTGTGAAAGCATTTCATAGACAGCTTTAGTAAGCTGGAGTTAGAAAGGCAAAATCTACATTTGAAAGCAAGGACACCGCAGATGTTAAGTTTAAATCATGTAAGATGTAGCACAAAGAAATAAATTAATATTGTTATGTAAAAAGTACCCTAAATTAGCCTCCAGAGACATGAATTGCAAAATAAATGCAAAAGTTACACCTTTAATTACTGTGGTGGAACCTTTGAGATTTTGAAACATTTATTTGTATAAATCACTTTCATAGTTATTATGGAAAGTATTTTCAAACTCTTTTGATTATAACGTTGTAGAGGAGAAACGCTAGTTTCATTATTCTCATACTTGAGATGTTTAAAGTTCTCCTGTCTATTAGCATGACATATTTCATCTGCTGAGCTAGAAAGGACAGTCATTCCAGCACACACAAAAAGAAAAGTATTTAGTAAGAAACATTTTCTCTTAGAGGTCAGTCTTAACTCTCTTTCTTTCCCCCCAGTGAAAGTCTTCCTTCCTTGCTTTATAGCAGGAGTTCATTGTGTGTGAACCCTACAGCCTCGAATAGCCATAGACACCATGGAATCATTCAGTTTTTGAATATAGCGGTCAGTCATGCATTGTGGTTTCTCTCCTCTATTCTTGAAGGTTGACTAGCTTCCCCCTTCATGTTAAAATCATTAAGGATAAAACATTAAAATGAGTTGAATAATTGGTATTTGGGGCAAATATCTGAACAAAAGATAGTATAAAATGCCCAGTGACAGAGGAGAGCTTGTGTTTTGTACTGTTCGCCTCCCCCACAACCTGTGCCCTTTATTAAGAATAATCTTGGCAAAGTAAATAAATAAGATGCGTGTGTTGGGAGGGGGCGGGGAAGGTTTTCCTAAAGAAAGATGAAGGATGTTCATAACACTGGCAGTTGATCCATTATACCAAACTACTCCAAATAGTTTAAATGTGAAATTTCAGTCCACAAACAGGAAAAAGAGCCCCCTTTTGGAATTTAGTAAATGTTTCATTTTAAAGAAAGACTAATTAGAAATGTGAGTTAAGGTTTTTGATGCCTCAAGAACCGTGAACTAATTTCTGATTGAGATTTAGAATTATTTTCTTTGAGAGTCTTTTAAAAATATTTTTCTTTTCCTACTGCATTATTTGACTAATAGCCTGCTTTAGGCGGCCAGAATGAATCTTTGCTTTACTTCCGAGGTATCACTGATGATGTGATAGCATACTTTGACCCGGACAGGGGAAATAAAATTAAGCAGAGTCTAATTAGCTTGTGACTATCTGGCGCATTCTCATACTATTCTCCAAAAATAAAAGTATAGTAAATTAAAATAAATAGACAAAAATCCCGGAATTATCCTCCCTTTTATTTGTTTAAAAATATTGTGTCAGCATGACTTTGTAAAATACCGGGAGTCAAAGTCAAAATAATTTCACTTGCTATTTCACAAAGTCAGTCACGACAATTGTCATCGATTCCATACATCAACACTGCTCTCACTTTCTTCTTGGCAGTTATAGAAAAATCTCATTCTAAAGTAGGCCACATTACCAGAATGTATAACCTTACTTTCCCCTCCACAGTTTACACGGACTAGTTAGGCTGTTACTTCCCCAGTTGCTGGTAATAATGATAGAGCCAGACTATTCCACTTCACAAAAAATATTTAAATAAAGTTTCAAGCACAAATGAGATGCAGCATATTTACATTTTTATTTGATGAAGCCTGTTCCCGCTATCTTTGTTCTTAATTTGGTCTCAAAAGAATTAACAGTAAGAGGAAAAATAGTCTGTAAATATGTATGAAATCAAATATAGAGGGTAAGCTAAAAGGTATTGACTGCCAACAGAGCTTAGCGGCAGGAGGCAAAATTTTCTCCATAGTTTTCTTCTTGGCTGGAAACACATTGCCTTCTATCTAGATTATTTAATCCTCAAAATGCACATCAAAGCTTCTCATCAGGTGGTGCATGTCTTTATAGGCAGTTGAATGTCAAAGATCTAGCTTAAAGATTTTTGAAAAATGTAAAAACATAATAGACCCCAGATAATAACACAGCAGTGGAGCTTCTGTCCTATTCCTGCCGGCAAAGTCCCAGCATCACAGGCTGTGGCTAATCTCTGTGGCAAGGAGAAGAGCACATTCTGCGGCCCCGAGAATGTGTGACAGATCTCCAACCGCTAGCAGTGAGACGCTTAAACTGGGTTCCAGACCAAAATTAGCTTGTTAACAATCCTAATCTCACTCTACACCTGTGGCTGAAGAGAACTCTGAGCCATCAATTCGGTCCTGCTCTCATGCCCAATTAGGCAGTGGAAGAACTTAGGCAAAAATGTGGAAGAGGCGTTTTCTGCCCTTCTATACCGAGCAAGATGCCGGCTTCAGCGGCAGCGCTCCCCTTTTAGGACTCATTTTTCAATCTTTGGCAAGGACAAATTGCTTGTAATGATTACATCAACTCCTTCAAATGATTATATCATTGTGAGTTGACTTTAAAAGCCCTTTAACACATTTATTTTGCACTTCAAAAGTTGGCTTTGGTCTTAGAGAGACACCTAGGCATATGGAAAGAGACAAAAGCCCCTATATTAGTTGGACGACACCACACACCGGGGACTGGGGGGAGGTTTAGAAGGTCACATGCTAGGTGTTATAGAAAGGGCCTGAAATCATTCCATATTGGGCGCAGAGTAGTATTCGTTTATATTGAAGATGTTGAGATAAAGGAGGGCTAAGCCTTCGTCTTTTTATCGAAAGGGGCTTACAAGAGGCTAACTCATTTCATCCCCACCACCACCACCATCATCATCATGCACTATCTCGACCTCTTAACCGGAAACACCTGGATGGTTGTTCGCATTACAAATTTTTCTCTAGTGTGTAGTTGGCCCACGGAATATTCTCTTACATATTTTTTAAAGTAGAGAAAGGAAAATTAGCATCTCTGTGGAATGCCAGTATCAAGCACCTCCCCTCAATTATGCTACCCCAAATCCCTTCCCATAATCTGCCCGGCAACTAGACACTTCCAGAGATCTCCGGGGAGTGATCATTATAGTGTATTAATTCAAGACTCCTAGTGTTCTGGGGCACCGGAACACCATGCGGCAGTTGTAGTAAATGCATTATTTAAGTCTGTAAAGTATTTGGGGATGTATTTTGGCATGAAGACACTACACAAAATAAAGTTTTATTTTATTAACCAAAGCGTGGGAGAAATGGGCCATGTTGTTCCAGGTGCAATATTAAGTACGGCTCCACATTTTGGCCAATTAACGTTTTTTTTCTCCCCCATTTTCCTCACGTGGTTGCCAAACTGCATCCCAACCCTTAGCAGGAAAGGAAAACAAGCCCTTTTGGAGGCCCCTCGATGTTTCCGATGATGTGGTGACATATAGCAGAGTGTTTCCATGATACAGTATTCGTTCTCCCTCTAAATATTACTACACAAAGACAGAGGGAAGAAGCACGGTTAGGAAGTTGTGTCTGTGACAGACACTAACATTATCACACTAGTGGCTATTTGCATCTCCGCCCAGCTTGAAAATGTTGTCTGTTGTGCCAACACAGCTTCCTTACTTGTAAAAAAATGCTGCTCTCTGTTGGAGGGCTCAGAAAGATATTCTTCGTACAAAATCCCCTTACAGAAGCTCCAGTCCCTTTGGGGCATATTCTGCCCGCTTATGGTGGCGTTGAACTGTCCTTGGTTCCTCTTTGGTCTGTGAGATTGGGACCCGTAGAAATGGCTGTGACCGTTACTTTTCTCTTTGGGGATTTGCCCTTTTTTTCATTTGGTTGGAGATTGAGACCAAGCTTTGTTACAGAGAATTATCCTGTGGCAGTGGGTTGGGGAGATAAGTCTTTGTTGAGACATAAAACACATACGGACAAAAGTGTGAAAAATTGAAATGACAAGGTTGCTGGGGTGTTGTTTCTTAAGTTTGGTCAAATGTTCGGACACAGGAAGTAAGGTACTCCGGCTCATTGTTGTGTACTCGAGTGAATTCTGTGTTCCCAGAGGGGAGTTACTGTATGCTTGTATCGTAGGCACATATGCCAAACACTAATACAATGTCTAGTTGTTCCCTTATCTCAGTGTCTGTAATTAACCACTGCCTGTTTTGATTTGGTGTGATAGAGAAATAAGATGCATGCCATCTTATAAGAAGCTGGACAGAGGAATCAAACAGAGGAATCAAGTTTCTTCGTATCTATTTTAGTAATTACACGATTCTATACTATGTGACTAACACACATCACCATTTATAGAGGTCCTATAAGAAGAACAGAGATGGTATTTGTTTCATTTATTTTGTTTATTCTTATTTGAGTCAAATAAGACATTGATATTTTAAGCCGCAGGTTTAAGATTTCTGAAGTCCATCTGAAATGAATTCAGTTGCTGTGCAGAATGTGTTAAATACTAAAGTACTACATCACCACCTATTAAAAAAACCCGCAACACCCTCAATCTTAGAAAGAGAGCATTATTTGGTATCTACCTATTTTATAAGTTTTTTAGAAATAGAACCTCTTAAGCAGTATAATTTACCTTCTAGAAATATTTCAGAAAGTTGTGGTTTTATTATGTCTTCCTAACTTCTGAATAACTTTGTTTTCTTCATAAATGTGATTTGAATCCTGTTTATTGTGATTTCAAGATTCCAGCAATTTTAAGAGCCAATATCAGTAACTGCAATGGATACAACATTTTTTATTTGGTATATTTTATAGAAGCGTTTTCAAAAAAAACAGGGCTAACAAATTAATAAATATAGCAACGATTCTGGAAACCCAGAATTTTAACACAAAAATTCAAATGAAAATCTGGTGAACGGAAAATAAAAAATTAAACAGAAAATTATAAATGGACACAACACATTGAAACTGTTTCTTTTGCATTGATACAAATCATCAGATTACACTGAACTATTAACCAACACACAGCCTTCTTGGTAGAAGTATAACTACCAAATATAAAAATAATTACTGGAATAAAGGTCAAAGTAAAGCATATTATTGCACTAATATTCTGTGATAAATTTTAGTTTTTTGTAAAACCTTTTGGCTCTTAAATTTATTCAAATTTCAGTATTTTTTTAGTAGAGAGAAATTACAGTTAAAACTTTTTTTTTTTCTTTTTCCAAAACTGATGGTCTGAAGTCTAAGAAGATCTAGGTTCCTATCCTGGCTTGGTTCCTAATTTGTTAATAATACTAAGGCTAACTATTAACCTCTCCAGACGGAGGTGTTTTCTTCTTTAACACGAAAAGATTAAAATTAGATATTTGTTTTATTACCATAGTCTATGACTCTCTTCTCTAATTCTTTTGTCGGTTCCAGGCTATCTTTTGGAAAGGATATTGTCACCGTAAATCCCAGTGTAGGAGATTCTGCCGTCTATTAGTATTTTTAGTCTCTTATTTACTCACCTAATAAAGTGACATTCAGTGTTGCCAAATCACCTCATAGTGGTCTGAAGAGAAAAGCTCTGTACTGATTACACTCAGTCCCAGGAAAAGAAAGATGGACATTTATTGCTTCCATGTATGTTTTAAGGATTTTCATTAATTTTATAATCATGATATCCATTTCAAAATATGCTAACTCATTAACAAAGTAACTTTGTGACATTTAAACTGAATATTTTAATTAAAAGTTATGGTAAATCTTCATTTAAGACTCTTACATTTCCCTACTAAGACTTTTTGTTATATATTTTAAATCATTATCTAGTTGCATAGTATGTATTTTACTTTGCATTTATATATATCCGGCTGAACATGAACAATGAGTGAAATAAGCCAAAACAAACTAGAGAAATAAAAACCATTCACTCTTGATTGAGCAATATTTATTATTGAGGAGTTACTATTAGGCTCTCCCCTAAAAGCTAATAATGTAAGTAATTCATATTGGTTATATCTCAGATCTTTAACGCGTATTATCTAATTTACAAAGAAACCTCATGAGGTAGTATTGATATTCCAGGATTTAGATGAGTTAACTAAAATCCAAAGAGGTTAAAATTACCTATCCAGGGTCATACAGCCACGGAGGTGCCCAGCATGCACTCATGACTAGTGTTCTGAATCACTTGTCTTTGTCTCAGCCTCATACAGTGTTTTAAAGTGTTTGCATTTACTAAAGTAGATAGGACACTCCCAATTCTCTAAAATAAAATGGTTGAAGTTCTCTAATACAGACCTGGTAAATGTTAGGAAGTAAAAGGAAGGAGACATTTTGATAGGTTTTGGGGTTTTTTGTTTCTTTTTTGGGGTTTTTTTTCTTTGTTTATTTAGCAGTAGGAAGGGGAGGCATTTTTAAGGCTCAAAATAAATACCTACTGCCTTGAGCAAATCTCATTGTTAAGTTAAAAGATATCCTACAATATAACTTGCTCCATTTCCAAGTGTGCTGAGAGGACCGGGCAGTGTGGACCATGGCAGGCTGGAATGGACTCCAGTGAGCCTGCCTGCTGCCGGATGATGCATCCAAGACGAGTTCTAGCTGCTTCTCTTACCACTTGGCGACATTTGCAGGATGGTAGACTAGAGTTGTGCCCAAAATTTGTGTCATGAGGGATAATCCAAGAGTGCCTTACAGTGGGGGTTAGCTGACAAGATTAAAATGTTCCTTTCTCTATTTCTCTTAGTTGTACTTCCATGAATCTGTTAGAGGACCACACATTTTTTTTTTCCCCATAAACCAGAAGATCCTTTGAAATAGTGTTTTTCCCTCTATGTTTCTTGTTGGCACAGATTCTGTGGAACTTACTTGTTCTCTTTGGACAGTTACCCAAAACCAAATTTGAAACCATAATTATTTAATGGGAAATGTTCTCTTCTGTTACCTTGAGGCCTCACATGATTCTTCTATTTTGTTGCTTTATGCTGAATATAAATTAAGTAAAGAAAATAAACATTGAATTGCCCATATCTCCATTTGGTAATATTCTTCTTTCAGTACTATATAGAAATGGATTGTGATGCTCTTAATGTTTCATTTTCTTAGCCACTGAAATGTTCTCTCCCATTCTGAAATGGTGTTCAGCATTAATTAGGAGGGGGACAGTATCACTTCCTTTTTTCCTTGCACTTCAAGCATGATGAAACAAAAGACGTTCACATAAAAATCGGTGGTAGAGATATTAGGTCTCATGCAAATTGGTCACATTTGAAATCTGGTCTAATCACTTTTGTGGTAGTATATACTTCTTGCTTCAAATGATACTCTCTTGCTTCAAACACAGAATTCAATGCATATAACACATTTACATCTAAAAATGACAATGCCTTGCTTCCTTTCTGACACATTTATTTTAAATAAGAATGAATTGACCTACCTGTGCAAATTCTTACGGACTCTCTACCCCCTATATTCAGATTGACCAGAAATACAAATAAATCAATATTGAGGATAGCATAGGTGGATTTGTAGGAAAGATAATGTTGTTATTGTGAATAGAAGAGCCGAGAAGAAACAATATAGCTTAGGTCACTTGTACTAGATGAAATAGTTAAAAAAAAAAGTTACTAACTTATCAGAATGGATTCTTTAAAAAAAAGCAGGGGGGAATTATAACTAGAAAGAGTATAGAACCTCTGTGAAACTTCAAACGGTACAGCTGGCTGGAGAATGTACATCCCCTGAGATTGAGAATAAAAACCTATAAATGCACCCTCCAAAGTCTTTCCTCCCGACCTCATGCCAAGGTTAAGAGAGAAGATTTTTTTTTTATGACTTTGAAGCAAAGTTAAGATGAAAAAATTTCATAAAAACAGATAAGCGGGGACCCTTCCCATTACTCAAGGGAAAAACCCGAGCAAAGAGGCCGACTCCTGTCACCCCCCGTGTTCTCCCATCTGCATCTCGAGTTTGTGCTGTGATTATAGTGCGGACACCTTTAACTCCTGCAATTACGTATGCAAATCAGCGAATCCCGCCTGCGACAGAAAGCAGAAAATGCTAGAACAGGCTGGGAGCATCTCCAGTTTGGTTTACTGGCATTCTTCTGAGTGGCCCCATCCTCTGCCCTTGTCGAAAATAACTGCCAGAAAAAAAGTAGCAGAAATTTGTGAAAAAAAGAAAGATTGCTGCTAATGCCCAATAGATGTTAAAGACTCTTTGGTAACATCACCGTGAGGCTGTCCTTTTGCTGTGCACCACACACGGAACACGTTTCATTTCATTCAAGATGCTGTGCTCAACAGTGAAACGCTGGCAAAAGAAGGACAAGTTTTTCACTGTGTTCTGGACTGTATTTGTCACGTTTATTTTCCCTGCTCAGCTGTTTTCATTCTGTTCTTCTGTAACAGTAAAAATTATGACAGTAACAGCTTTTTTTGAAGTTCACTAAAAGAAAGCTTTAATGATCTAAAGCACTGAGAAGATTTATATATTCTTTCAGATTCTAAATGTCTCCCTTAGAAAAAGCAAAACAAAATAACTGTCCCCGACTCCAGCGTCTAAAAATGTGCTTCTGTGAATTATGTGATACTCTTCTCCAGGCCCTCACAAGGTCTTGATGGAAGGTCACGGATCCGTGTTCTTTAGAAGACTTCTGCCTGTCTGTGTTCAGGACCGCTCCCTCCCACCCCCCCCCTCAGGAAATGCTTACACATTCTTTGAGCTAATTCATTAAGTCAGTCTTCATATTAGCAACATATTGGCCAGGTCATTAGTCCCGCAACAGATGACATGCATTTTAATATGTAATTTTAAAAACACTGAATTGTTACGATGCAGGTTATCACAGAAAGCAGGCAGATGTCTAACATGGAGATGTAAGAAAAAGACAGCCCTTACTAGTAGGGGAAAGTAAGGCAAGCCTTTCTTTCTCTGCTGTTTCATGCGGAGGATGCCGCCTCCACATGGAGACAAGCCAGTGACAAAACGCACTGAAAAAGCCCAGGGCGAGTGCACATAGGTATGTATTGTTACTCTGGCCGGGAACTCAGCCACACTGGTCCCCTACAGATGCTGTGGGAGATCTCCTTATCCCTGCCAATGATATATTTTGTTCTCAGGGATTTTGAAGCCTAAGCAGTAAACAGTCCACACACACACTGACCAAGGGGTTGCTTTTATTGTGTGACTCCTGCCAAGGAAGAAGCATCGCTAACATTTCTGAAGGCTAGAGACCAAGTGTAACAAGAGGAAAAAGGGGCATATGGAAAGCAAGATGAATAAACAGGTAAAGCAACGGAGGACCAACCTTAAAAAAAGAAAAGAGTAAAAACAAAATAAAAGAAGAAGAAGAAAAAAAAAACCCAAAAGGCTGGGTCAAAACCAGTTTCCCTTTCAAAGGAGATTGGTGATTGCAGCACTTGAGTGAGCATCCAGCCCCGTGAGAGAAACACACTGACGGCCTTTAATTGTTAACCCTCCGTTACAGGAGTCTTTGTCATAAAACTAAAAGCTGTTTGACTCAAAGCACAATCTTTGCACATGAGATTGCACAGGTTGTGATGAGCCTGGAGACTTAATTACTTTCTTGCTTCAACTAAAGGGGATCCTTCAGGTCAGGCTTATGGCATATTGATGGGAAATAAAAGAAACCTTACAAAAAATTAGCCTCCTGTGTTCTGGTTTCCCAGACACCTAGGAAAGCTTGATCTCTGTTTCTACTTTTCAGAATTTCTTATTATTCAGGAGCAATATATTTACCATGCACACTGATGCTGAGTAGGAGGGAAGGGGAAAAAAATAAGTAATGTGAAAGGCTAGTTGGCTTACAGTAAGTGCTAAAATAATTTTTTGGAAAGAAACTCACAACTCAAAATACAAAACAAAGCAAAACAAAAAAAAAAAGCAAAAACAAAACCAAGACAAAAACAGAATAATAAACCCTGGCCTAAATCAGTGACCATACTTCTTAAAGTTAGAACGTTACTTAATTAAATTTGTTTTCTTATGGAGGGCTGAATTTGCAATTGCTTGTCTGCAGTATCAAATAGAAATCTTGTCTCTTCTATTTAGTTTTTGTGTTCCTTGGTGTGAGTTCGTGTGATTGCTTCATCATAAAAGTGATCTGTTCAGCAAAGATTCATTTTATACTGTTTGTGTGGTTTTATGTCACCATATATGGAATAAATTTGGAGCCCAAGAAATGCGTTTTATGCAAAAATAATTTTACAGTTCTAAGTGCAAATCCTCAAGACAAAGGATACTGCTGGAAGTGAATTCTGGAGAGACAATGGGTGGATGTTGATTTCACTAAGGGAAAACAGCCCAAGGTCAGTGTCCCTGTTGCTGTTCTATGCCCATCACGCTCTTTCTCTATGGCCGAATTTAGTTTGATCAGCTTCTGCAGCGGTTCTATATATTCTGAAGGAAGAGGCAGCATGTCAAGGCCTTGTCATCTCCGGTCAGTAGAGTAGTTTGTCAGAAGAGTTTTCAACTATAAAAGCATCAGTAACTCATCAGAATATTTGTTGTTTCTTTTTGACAAAAGAGGCAAGTGTCTGTCAAGAAAAATCTGGGGTTTTCCTGCCTTCCCTGAGGAATGTGGAGTCCGCCTTGAATAGCCGTAGACTCTAGAAACCTTGTGTGCAAAAGAGATGTATTGATTTCTGTACAATCCTGTTATTTGTGACATGCAACAGTGTCAGTCAGTGTGACTTCACCTATTTGTTGCCATGTGTGAAACAAAACGTGCTGCTTTCATTAGTGAAGAGCATATTATGAGCGGAGGCTTTAAAGGAGGTCTCACTGGAAACCCACGGAGGTACAAATCCACACGAACTAATTCAGCAAAAGGTAGCACATGCTTAATGGGGAGCTCTCTATATGGTTAAATATCGATGTATTGGTTGAATGTTTTAATTTTTTTTCCAGAGCTAAAAATGCATACTCATGCTTGTAAACAAACAAATCAGTTGCTTAAGGGTTATGAGAAATTTAAATGCAAACAGCCCTTTGTAATGATGCCCCAGAGACTGACATTGTAGTCAATTTCTTGAGAATGCATCATTGTAAACTTAGTTTTTGCTACTGGTTTCCCTAGTAACTGGAACAACATATTGTTCAGGACATAAAATAATATCCTATTTCAGCCATTGAGAATCTTGAACTAAAATGTAATTGATTTTGCATGAAGTACAGGATTATCCTGTCCTCCCCATTTCATTCAGTGAGGTATTTATGACAGCACAGAACGAAGGTACTCAGAAATATTTTTCAAACCAGCCATTTTGCTTCTAATCATCTCATTGCGAGAACACTAAAATTGCTAACAGTGTGGAATTCTATCTATATCTTTAAGAGGAACAGATTATTAAATAGAATTATACCGTTGATATCTATTTCCCAAACATATTGGGATAATGTTTATTTCTCTTATCCTTACATGTAGAAGGCAGCTTAATATTGAAGTATCTATATTACTGTTAAATAATAGTGATGCTTGTTTTATAAGACCTATATGTAATTCAAAGTGTAGCCATGTAGATATTCTAATGTGAGTATATAGAGGAAAGTCTGGTATCTAGTAGTGCAGTGTTACAGTCTGAAATCAGGACAAAGAGTTAGAAATTTTTATTTTAATTTATTTTCTGCAGCTGGCCTGCTATACTACTGAAGGCAGATTATTAGATCTCTAGTGTCTCAATATCCTTATCTATAAAATGGGAATAATAACACCTACATCATGGGGGTGTTATGTAGATAATTACTTGATGTGTGCAAAGAGCTCGGAAGATAAAATATGCCAAATTGTGGTTGTTTTAAACCACATACATAGCAGTGTGTTATAGGCATAAAATGAGAGAGTAGTTTAATGAGCTTAGAAAATTGGAGGCCCCAGCTTTAAGAGAGGAGTATCTGGAGACTTAGCAAAGCTCTGTCAGTTTTATTGTTTGCAAATAGCATTTCCTAGAATCATAAGGCAATAGCAGAACTGGTGAGTGATTGATTTTTGATGATATCCTTCCTTAGAAATACTGTGTTCCCAAGGAGGTGATAATATTATGCTCTGGGCACCTCTGCTCTGGTAAAATTTGTTTGCGGATTTTTTTTTTCTTCAACCCATTGGGAAATTGACCTCCTTCCTAACTGCTCTGTGGGAGATGTGGGGTCTGCAGGAGAGTTTCCAGATAGAACTGCTACCTACCATAATACCTTATTAACTCATTGCCAGCAGAGGCTCCGTCGTCCCCTGCCACACCCACCACTGACTGCTTTTTATCAAGTGGCAGCTTGTAGGAGTTTTCTGGTCTATGCCAAAGGGAACACCCTGGATACGAGGGGTGTTTTTATTAATGTATTCACTCATTCAACAAATATTTAAAGTTTGCTATGAACCAGCTAATATTTGAGGCATGTGGGGATTATAAAGAAGTAGTACATCATGGTACTCACCCTTCAGCTTTCCCAGTACAACAGGGGCAAGTTACCTGTGTCCACTCAACCACTGTATGGTGTGGGAAGTGCGAGTACCATAAATATTGTACAGAGAGCTCTAATTGTTCTGTGACTGGCTAAGATGATCAAAGATGGATTCTAGGATCAATGACATTTAAGCTGGGCTGCATGGAATAGGAAGGATTTCAAAAGATAGTGAGAAGAAAGAGAACAAGGAAAGGTCATAAAAAATACAACACATTAGTGTATTTTTGAGAAGGAAAAGGAACAAACTTTGATAGCTCTTAAGCAATCCAGCTTGCTGATAATATCAGGTGGGTGGAAGAGAGTAGCAGGAGATAAAGGATGAAAAAGCACTTTCTGTAGCGTCATTTCCCATGGATTTAGTATTACATAGTTTATAGTAATACATCAAATTACTTATTGATTGAAGCCACTTCGTTCTCCCTCCGTGTCCACCCCAAATAGGCACCGCTTTCTACATTCTCCTAGTTCATTAAACATTTGTGGAATGAAGGCAAGCAAGGACCAGGTTGTGGACAGACTCATGTCCCACTAAGGGGTGTGGATTTGTCCAGGGAGCATTCCAGCATTACTGCCAGTCCCTTCTAGAAGAGAATAATGGAAACAGGAGGAAAACCAGTCAGGATTTTATTTTTGTTATTGTTGTCAAAGGACGGATTAGAGGCTCTAAGCCAAGAGATGACTAAATGGAAAAGGCCTATTAGGGCCTGGGTGGCTCAGTCGGTTAAGCGACTGCCTTCGGCTCAGGTCATGATCCTGGAGACCCGGGATTGAGCCCCACATTGGGCTGCCTGCTCGGTGGGAAGCCTGCTTCTCCCTCTCTCACTCCCCCTGCTTGTGTTCCCTCTCTGGCTGTGTTTCTCTCTGTCAAGTAAATAAATAAAATCTTTAAAAAAAAAAAAAAGAAAAAGAGAACACCTGTTACAGTTAAGCCATGATGCGGAGGGAGAAGCAATGGCACCACACTCTGCAATAGCACGTCCTTACTTGAAATTGGGTTTTTGGGACACCTGGGTGGCTCAGTCTGTTAAGCAGCTGCCTTTGGCTCAGGTCATGATCCCAGGGTCCTGGGATCAAGTTCTGAGTTAGGTTCCCTGCTCAATGGAGAGCCTGCTTCTCCCTCTGTCTGCGATTACCCCCTGCTTGTGTGTTCTCTCTCTCTCAAATAAATAAAATTAAAAAAGAAAGAAAGAAAGAAAAGAAACGGGATTTTTGTGGGCAGGAACTGATTTGGTTGGATACACAGAAGTTAAGTGATAAATATGTTGAGTATGATATACTTTTGGAGCATTGAGGTGGGAAGTGTTTAAGAGATCTCTGAAAATAGAAGACTAAATCATGAGACAATTAAGAAATAGAGATAATAGGTTTCAATGCCATCTGTAGAGAGCTAATGCTGGAAAACCATGGGTTCATGTAGAGAGAGACCATGAAGAGGGAGAAGGATAAAGGAGTCAAGAGAAAACTTGACATTTAAGAGATGGAATAGGAAACAGAACCAGGTAAGAGAAGGTTCCGGTGCTATCTATCAGAGATTCAAGAAAAGAACCAGGCATAGAATTTGAAAGACATAGATTGTCAAAATGGACGGGCTGATAGAAAAGCAAAAGCATAAGTAGGAAGAGACTTAGGAAGAGTCACTGAATGTGATGAAAGTTCATTATTGATATGTAAGGGTTTCTTTTGAGCCATTGGAATGGACATATGACATTAAGTGATGAAAGAGTGAAAAATGAGCACTGAAGAAGTGAAAACAATAATTATAAACTACTGCCTTCAAGGGTGGGCAGGGCCGCTTGTGGAAGAACAGGAGAATCATCCGAGAAAGCTGTTGGCAGAGATAACGGCAAGTCTATCACTGTTAGAGTTGCTGCCTGAGATGCCCCACAGCCGCAGATCTATTTCCAATACAGAAACAGAAGGCTGCTCTGTCTGGCTGCATAGAACCCTGTCATAATCACCCCAAGTTCATGATTTCTGTGTTTTTGTTAGACACAGGTTCTTTCATAAACTCTCTGGTGTCCTTGTTCAGAACACAGCAGGATTAAAAGGAAGCACATTTCTGACTCTGTTATCCTCTCACGGAATGGCAACATTTAAAAAAAAATATGTATTAATCTAGATACCAAGACATCCGACAAATTAAATCTAATATCAAACTCAGTGAAGAGAATAAGGTAACGTTATGTGATTTTTCTAGACTGTCGTTTTATAATCAACAATCACATTCTAGTCACATTTCAGTATATAGATTTCCCCCAATATCTGAAAACAGCTTTCCCATGAAAATTTTGCCAAGTTAAAATGGTATAAAGCAAAGACGCAATTACATTAATTTGTGTGGAAATATTTCGAACATTAAAAACATTTAAAAAAAAGCAACCACTCAGACTTTTCTGAAGCCTTAGGATATACCTTGCTAACGGATGCACAAAATAAATCAAGAGAAAGTACAGAGGCTCACAGACACAGCTCAAAGCCATGGAGGCTTGACGCTGAGCTGCTGAGTGTCCTTCCTGGGGAACGAGCTTAACGGGGCCACTCTTGCTGCTCAGGGTGTGTGCTGCGCCGAATGGATGTTCACTATAGAACAATGCTGAATGCTAGTTTTGGGTTTTGCCTTTTATTTTTATTTATGTATTTATTTTAGAGTTTTATTTATTTATTTACAGAGAAAGATACAGTGAGAGAGGGAACACAAGCAGGGGCAGAGGGAGAGAGAGAAGCAGACTCCCCGTGGAGCAGGGATCCCACCGTGGGGCTCAATCCCAGGACCCCGGGATCATGACCTGAGCCAAAGGCAGACGCTGAATGACTAAGCCACCCAGGCAGGGGTTTTGCCTTTTAAAAATCAAAGTGAAAATTCCCTTCGGATTTATTTTGGTTAGCAAAAACATTGTTCCTTCATAAAAGGATAGTTGTCTCTGAAAATAAAAAAGAGAGAGAGAGAGGTCCTTCCCAGGTCTTTCATAAAAATAAAATGCAAATTTTTGAAAAGCAGAGCATACCTGTATGATGTTTTTATACTATTGGATAGCAGTTCTCCAAGGGGCTTCTCTGTTTCTGCATATCTTACCAGTGAGGCACTGGATGCTTGTTGAACAGCCTTAGAAGACAGAGATAGTGTCTCCTGCCGGGACAAAGCACACAGTCTTGCTTACTGATCATTCTCCTGTGATATCAGCCATTGGCTGTGCAGGCATTATTGGCGCTCTAGATGTTGCCCTGAAGAAAATGGGGCTCAGGCAGCTGGTGCAAAAACAGTGATACCCTGACTAGGGCTGTTACTATAATTAATAAACTGCACTTAGTCTCTGATCAAGGAGTCTCACGTCTTCCCCTCAAACACAGGAAATATGGCAGATGAACTCATTAGCTCCCAGGTGCTATAAATCTGAGACTCTTTCTAGTTTTTGAATATACATTAGCAACACTAATAATAGGAATGATGAATTTAAAAAAATTGATAGCATGTATTGCATACCAAAGATGCCAGATTCTATATTGAAATTCTAACTGTTATCATTCATTCAATAAATATTTATTTAGCATATATAGTAAACCATGGGTTATGCTGGCCTGGGTGTTAGGATGCAGTAAACGAAACAAATATGCATCTTTCTCTCAGAGTCCATGGACTCTTGAATCCTCACAATGCCACACTGAGGCAGGAATATCCCTCTTTTAAAACCGAGAAAATTAGGTTAGAAAGATTAAATAACTTACCCTAGGTCTTGGCAGTCTATGGTTGGGCCGGAATTTGAAACCCACATCTAAACTGAATAGGTCAGTGTTCTTTTTACTAAACCACATAATATATTATTTAAAATTTTATTTTCTAACTTGCCTTTGAATAAATAAATATAAAAATACATATATTTTAAAGATTTTATTTATTTATTTGACAGAGAGAGAGATCACAAGTAGGCAGAAAGGCAGGCAGAGAGCCGGATGCGGGCCTCGATCCATCCCAGGACCCTGAGATCATGACCTGAGCCGAAGGCAGAGGCTTTAACCCACTGAGCCACCCAGGCTCCCTAAATATATTATTGTAAACTTCTAATTTGTAGATCCTCTGAGATATATCTGGCCCTTAGGTCGTATCTAAATAAATTGTTTTTAAGTTGACTCTTCAGCAGTGACATTAACTGTTTTAGTCAAAATAATTCATTTGCTTGGAACAACCTTGTCAAAATATTCTGTATACCTTTCCCCCTTTCCTCATTTAAACACCTCTTTGGGGGCGCCTGGGTGGCTCAGCTGGTTAAGCGACTGCCTTCTGCTCAGGCCATGATCCTGGAGACCCAGGATCGAGCCCCACGTCGGGCTCCCTGCTCAGCAGGAAGCCTGCTTCTCCCTCTCTCACTCCCTCTGCTTGTGTTCCCTCTCTGGCTGTGTTTCTCTCTGTCAAATAAATAAAATCTTAAAAAAAAAAAAATTAAAAAAAAAATAAACACCTCTTTGTATTTTCTCCCGTCAATATTGGAAATTCTGGGTTTTGAATGTTGTTTTTGTTTTTGTTTTAAATTGGCGTTGAGATAAAGTTATGCTGTATTAACACTTGGAAAGAAAGAATATTGTTAAGCAGCTTGATGGGCAGGTCTGCAATTGAGTTAGCAGTTCATTTTGTGTACTTTACTCAGCATGTTTCCTGCTATCAATTCCTGATTTCCTACAGAGATGCAGAAAGAGAGGCAGCATTGCTTAGTAGTAAAGATCATAGGCTCCAAAGCCAGAAGCCGTGCAGCACACTCACTTCACTTCCATGATTTGGGTGAGTTTCTATTTCTATCTAGAAATTTGAATAACGATAGTACCCATGAATAAGGCTATTACATGGCTGAATTAATTTAATGAGCTCAGTGCACCTAACACAGTGCCTGTTACATAGTATACGATAAACGTTAGCAGGATCTGTGACATCATACTGGGCCCTCACCAAATAAGCATCTCCATTATCTCCATAGTTTTCTAAAGTTCTAGTTGTTCAAAGTAATTTTGTTCTGAACTCTACACTCCAAAGCAATGGCCCTTGAGTTCTCAGACTTTTTCTAAGCACAAGGTAGGCATGCCAATTCAAAAATGATCATGCCTGCCTTGTAAAAGTGAATGTCACCAACCTCCACGGTGAGCATTTAAGCAAGGTGAGTGGGCTGAAAGAGAATAAGAAATCAGAAATTTTTGTCTCCTATTCCCAGCTCCATTACTGACTTACCAGGGTAGAATAAATAAATCACAAATAAATAAATAAACAAATCACTTAACCTTTCTGGATTTCAGTTTCAGCAGAACGAGAGTGATAAGCGTTTACTTTCTAAGGGCTTTGAAATCATTGGCTGGAAGGTGCTACAAGAGTGACAAGTGTTATTAACTTTCCAGTATTTTGGTCTTACTTGTGCATACTCTGAATGTTTGCTTTTCATCTTGGGAATTAAATACTTCCTTCACATTGATACGTGGTAACTGCAGGAATTAGTGAAATTCTCCAGCTCCTCAGATAAAATCAGAGGACAAATAAGTCAGGCAGTTAATTATGTGAAAGAATAGATTAGGGGAGGGAAGAACAGCTTCAACAGAAATCTCCCGATTGTTGTCCCAAGTTCATGGTTACAACTTTGGAAGGTGAAACAGGGAGGGTGGAGGTTATAGAGATAAAGAGACCGGCAGCCATGCTTTGCCTGTCCTCTGCCCACACTTCTAGATTCTTGCCTCTTTGGCCCGCACAGTGTGGAAACACTTCAATCAGATTGAAGCTGCTAGGTTTTGTATTTTTTAAGTATTCACTGTTGCTTGATAGGTCTCAAAAACCTATTGTATTTCAAAAGCCATATTATTTGCCAATTAATTTTTCTCATTTATTTATCTTTTGTTTACTCATTTTCAAAAGTGCAAATTGCATATCCTTTTATATTTTGTACACAGACACATATGTAAATTTTTGGTTGTTGTTTGTAAGGGTGTTTAGAGGAGTTTCAGAAATCCTCAGTATTTCATCATTAATCACCATTATTATTCTTATTCTCTTAATTATTTTTAAATGATGAACATTTGTACAGTTTTGATAAATTATTGAAACATGTGAAGCATTACCATTTTTGCTCCTTGTTCATAAAGCAGACACAAAAGAGTTACAGTTTGTTGGCCAAATGAGATTTGTTACACTCCTCATAAATCTTTTATTTATGTGTTTTTGTAGGAAATCAATATTACGTTGGTGTAAAATACAGATAAAATACAGTTCACCATACGCTTTATAAAATAGGCTTTACAAGAAATACTTTCAGGATACATTTTAATGTGTCACATTTTTATTTGAATGTAAGATTATATTTTCATCTATTTGTGAATGTATCTTTTCCTTGAAATGTACAAACTCCAAACTTGTTTGTATTATGTACATATGTATAGGTGTGTCCCAAAATAGTGTATTTCATATGCACTTTTTTCTTCAACATTTGCTGTGCTTGAATTTTTGTTAGGTAACGATTATCTTAAGAAAGCACCGTAGACACATTAATAAGCTACAGACAGGATAACTTATAGTCAGGTATTGTATATATATTAATATTCTTTGAAGGATATTTTACAGTACTCATGAATTTAAACTTTTTTTATATAAACCACATAAATATAATGATTAACAGTCTGACATATTCACTCTTTAGGATATGAGATGCATTATTTTCCTAATTACATTGGCCAGGGTAGGAGAATATGACAGCAGAAGAAGATTAAGTCATTTGTATTTATTCAATGCTGCCTTTATAACGTTAACTAGAAAACTCAGGGCTGCTGTATTGAGTGCTGAGGAATCTGATTACCAGAGTAGTAGACTGCCAATCTCGGCTTGAGATAGCAGACTTGACTAATTGTCTATCAGCAGTGATTTAGCTGTATCACCCGTCTACAATCTTGCTATTGATGGAAGCATTTAAAATCTGATGAAAATTACTGTCTAATAATCAAGACTTGGAAAACCCACCTGGCAGATGCTCGCCCTTCCATCCTTCCTTCCTTCTTTCCTTCCTTCCTTCCTTCCTTCCTTCCTTCCTTCCTTCCTTCCTTCCTTCCTTCTTTCTTCTTTCTTTCTTTTCTTTCTCTTTCCCTACTCATTTTTTAAGGAAGATAAAAGTCAACTTTCCCAAATTTAAAATATAAACTTTAAAAAAGAAAAAATTTTGAAAGCCAGTTTTGTGAGTATATTATCAAAGACAGGCCTTGGGGCACCTAGGTGGCTCAGTCATTAAGCATCTGCCCTCTGCTCAGGTCATGATCCCGGAGACCAGAGATTGAGCCCGGAATCGGGCTCCCTACTCAGCGGGAAGCCTGCTTCTCCCTCTCTCACTCCCTCTGCTTCTCCCTCTCTCACTCCCCCTGCTTCTGTTCCTTCTCTAGCTGTGTTTCTCTCTGTCAAATAAATAAATAAGATCTTAAAAAAAAAAAAAGACAAGTTTAAATTTTGTTTCAGTTGTTATTCTTTTGCTTTGCCTTCTGGTTTCCCTGAGTGCCATTGAATCTCCATTTTGTAATCTGTTGTTAGTGGGAAAGATGGTGGTTCAATGGTTAGGGGTGTATTTAGGACATCAGAAGCTGTCTTTGAGTGCTGCTCTGCTTCTCTCTGTGTCTAAGTTCCGCTGCAGAATGCTTGCTTATTGGAGGCGGTGCTTTAAAATAGTAGCCAAATGTGAATATACCTAATACATTACACAAACTTAAGTATGATGAATCAGATATATTTTTAAAAAGATGATTCGTGCAGCAGAGATTTCACCACTTCAGACAAAGCTAATGTGTCCCAAAATAGTGTATTTCATTATCTGCTTAGAAAGAAGAAAAATATTTCACATTTAGAGGAGAGGATGAAGACCTTCCAAAATAGTACATAATAAAGAAGGGTGTGTGGATAAGGTGAGTACAAAATCAATCACCTCCTGGTTGCCAGGTTTGATGAAATAGATATTTAATAGTTTGGGACATTTATATTCACTCACCACTCAAGTGAGCTTTGCAGAGTTTTCCTAAAATTAGTATGGCATTTCTGTAAGTAGTTCAAGGCACAGAAGGAGTCCCTTAAATGGTCCTCTGTTTCTCCCTGAAGCAAAATTTGCAGTGAGCATATGTAGCAGTCCGAATTCCTGCGTGAATACCAACTGGTGCATTAGGTGCCTGGAGCTTTGGGCTGCATTTTCGAGGCATCATTTTCAGCTGGACAGACTCACACATATAGGTCTCAGATCTTCACTCTGAGTTTCATGCTTTGATAGTGTGTAAGCGATTGGTTCTGTTCTGGGAGCTTCCCTGGTATTCTTATCACTTGGAGAAAGAGATGTTACTAAAGGGTTGTGGGGTGTTTTTTGTTTGTTTGTTTTGTTTTGCTTTTTGTTTTTTTTTTCCTCCTGGACTAGCCTTTTGAGAATCCCTTATAGATGGAAATGAAGAATCAGTAGAAATAGTGATGTAGAAAGGAGGTGGGAACACAGGAGGGTAGGGGAGATTCTAAGATCTCCTTCCGGGTACTCAAAGGAGTAATCAGGATGAATTATTCCCAGTAACAGAGAATCGTAAGTTAACAGACTCCTGAGCCTATCAGGGTGCTGTTTCCATTCCATTTGTCACTGGTGAATATGTTCGTATGGTCTCCATCCTTTGAAATGAATGATGACACAGGGTTAGAATGAGGTCTGTATCTGAGTTCCCAAATTAACTACTATTTTTTAGCTATGAAAGACAAATCACTTTCCTTAATTCACCCCATTTTTCCTATTTCTATGTGATAATATATCCTGTTTTTCTATGAGATAATACATCTAAAAATACATCTAAATGGCAAAATGCTACATAAATATAGTTAGAATTACTGTGTGATTGCTTAGTTCCTAGGAAGTCACACAGTTTTATTTTCACTTTCTAATACATTTTAATTGCCTTTATAATTTCCTATGTACTTTTATGGGAGGTATTGATTGAAAAAGTATAAAAAGTTAATCTTTGATCAAATGTGTCTTGGAATGAGAAAGATACAAATGACAGATTTTAGAATTTGGGAAATTAAGTAAATTCTTTGCCTGATGAAAATACAGTAGTCTATATGTCTTAAAGCAGTTAAGAGAAGAAACCTACATAGAGAATAGCCATATTAGCTTTTGACATAGCCCTTTTTCCCAATGGATATATATTTTAAATAATATGTTTATGTTCTAGAGGATACTGTTCCCTCAAATTGCAACTTTTTTTTCCAAAAGGCCAAATCACAGTTTTTAGCTAGCCTTAGATAACTGATAACAAAGTTTTCAGTACGTAATGGATAACTCTTTCAAGTTGTCAACTCAGAGGCAATTATCAAATTTACTGTCAGTCATCCACCTGATTTTGATCAAGAGAGTCCTTATCCTTTTCAATAGCTTGTTTTGATATTTTATGTAACTTAGGAGATTGATGAGAGAATTATGTGAATGATAACAGCCTTGTTTCAACATATGTTCACATTTCTTATTTCAAAGGTGTTAGAGTCGATACAAATTCTGAATTCCTCAAATTTTGTATTCAACCATTTTTCCCCCATGCTATCATTGTACCAAGGAAGCTACGTATTTTTAAAATGCCAGAGTCCCATTTTTATTTGGTTTGCATGCCCTTGTTATAAATTACATATTGGCCATCATATGACTATCCATAAAATTCTTCAAAATTGAAGGTGATAATTAAGAGATTATGATGCAGGATTTCCAATTTCCATTAGAAAATATGAGCCAGGAAGGTAATTTTTCAAAGATTATTTGACTTTTTACATTTAAGGCAACCTAGGGTATTTTGAGGAAATCTACTTTCTACTATTATTTCTTTCATCATTAAATATGTTCAGGTTATTTAGATCTGGACGAAGAAGTAAAGTGCATGGTCATTTGAATTTTAAACTGGAATTGAATCTTGCTACCAGTGATAAAATAGAAAAGCATTTGAAAGTTAGTAAATTTGCTATATCTTAAAACATGACCATGAAAAACATTTCTGATGAATAAAATGTTAATTATGAAACTTGGTTGTAATAGATACAAGTTAATTATTATGACATGAATTGAATATCAGCAGGAGCCTGGGATAATTGATGTCAGATGAATGTGGAAACTCCCTAGGATGAGCCCAGTCCCAGATGAAGTGACGACTGGAAAAATATAAAAGCTGTTGTGTTGCATGTACTTGTCCCCTAATGAAAGCCGATTAATTCCAGAAGTTGACATTAAGTCAGTGGGGGGAAAATCTATAAAGATCCTTTTAGAAAACTTTGAATAGAAGCAGGCTATTTCTCTCCTTAAGGTATGAAGAATGCCATTTGTTTGGGTGGATATTTTGCTACTATTCATTAAAGGGTTCATTGAGTCTTACAGTCTCCACCTTCCTCCTCCTGTAATTGTTTCATATCCCAAGACACAAAGTGTAATTTGTTCTTTTGTTTTTTTATTGTCTTCTCTTTTTACGAAAGTGGGAGCATATGCATTTTAGATTCTTTTGTTTCATTACATGCCAAATTAGCAGCAATTCCACTAGCTTGGTTTTGATATTTCATTAATTCTGGAATAGCAGTGGGTAACAGAATGGGGCACCAAAATGCAGGAGGCAAAGCCAAATCTCCCTCCTGCTTTCGTTCTCAACATTTGAGCCATTAGCCGTGGATTGAAACAGGAGATTTTTGAAACAGGAGATTTTTTAGCTCTCTATTTATCCACTCCCATTTACAAAATCTTTATTGATTCACTGTCAGAGATTTGTTCCTATGCTTATAGTTACAATAGACAAATGGACAGAGGTTATATATATCACAAACTCACCAACAATTATTTTTATACTCAGAATTAAGGGATCCAAGTGGATCGAAGAATTGATGCTCTCTCTTTCTAATCTTTGACTTAACATGCATACCACACTAACGTTTGTGTTGGCTTCATGTAAGCATGTTAGCCTCTTCAATCTGACTAGTTTGACATTGCTTCATGAAGAATGTCAACGGTAGCTAAAAAAGTAATCAGAATTGAAGAAAATGTGTATCAATAGACTATCTTTCTAATAAAAAAGGCAAGTCAACAACCAAAAAGATTTTCATGATCTCACTTCATTCAAAATCTCTCCTGTGATGATCCTCCAATGCTTTTATGTCTCAGTTTCTAATACTCACGTTAACTTCTAAGTTTGCCTTTGATTTCCACACCATCCCACCTTTGAAGAGTTAAAGTGTCACTCCTCAGAACAGTGTCTGAGTGGACTATTGTCTGGAAACTTGGTTCACTAAATCTTGTTGACTCTCCACTCTTTGTCATGCTTCTCTCTTTTGCTCAGGTCTCAAATCCTATTACAATTTCCAGAGACTGTCTACTATTGTTTGGGGTAATTTTTGTCATCATGATATTTGCCTTTAATAGATAATAATAAAAGGCATTTATTTCATTGGTGGCACTTGGCAAAATTCTGTTATTCACAGACATTACCACAGTGGTTTGTTATAAAAGGAATTGGTCTCAAGTTTCTGCAAATTATTTCATCATGACCCTAGCCTTTTCTGAAAAATAAAACATACATGCTTACTCACACATCTATACATAATTAAGTCATAGCATAATTTTCCTCATGTCCCTGCTCTGCCAAAAATATTCCATGATGTTCTTTTTCCTTATCTCATGACTATGCACTTTATGACTTTTCTTGCTTCATGTCTTCACCTCCATTATAGGAAAAACAAAAATAAAAAGAAATCCTTTGTTGAAGGCTACTGGTGTTCTAAAAGTTAGCTCCCTCCACCTGGGAACTCCCATTAAAAAAAAGCTCTGTATTGCCTACAGGCTACCAATTAGTTCTCTCCTTGAACTGTAGCTGCTGTTTTGGGAAAACTTTTTGTTGTTGGCACCTATTGTGTTAAATTATGTGGTACAGCTATGAAGTTTTGATCCATACATTTCTAAAACTTCACTACAGAAAGAAAAATACCATAATATTATGAAATAAATCTTAAATGGAATATGCTTTATTTAGTAACATCTTACTTGTCCAGTTTATTTGGTAAGATGGGAGTGTCTTCTACAAATAATTTTTCAGTATACAAAGACACTATTTATATACCCATTACAGTATATAAATTTGATTAAGATGCTATTAAATTTATGACATGTTTTGGTATGTCACCAGACAATGTATGGGCGATACGATTTAACAATTTCATAATGACTTGAGAGTCTTTGTTATAAAAATCAATTGCTCTGTTCTCTATTATTCATGGGGCTCCTGCCCAATGCGCCCTTGTATTAAATGCCTACGTAAAGTCTTACTGTTTTGTTTGTTCTAGTTTTGTTTTCTTCTATGTTAGCTTCTGTTCTCACTTTTCTAACAACATGCCAATTAACAGAAGAACAAAGATGTCTGGGCAAATTAGCACCAGAGACACAAGCTGGGAATTACAATTTGAGAAAACTTTGGGTGTACTGCTTATTGTCTTTAATTGGTTACCTTTTTTTTTATATTTTATTCAGATTCTCTGCCTTTGTTCCATTCAGAAGGATGCAGTCTGGGGAAGACCTGTAGCAAGTTGTGATTGCACAAGGAACCATGCTAAACAGTGACAGAAACAGATTCTCCGAGAGCAAGATCAAATAAGTAATAAACGGGGTTCCTGACTTGTTGGGTGCTACTAGAAAAGATAGGAGTGTGAATGTATTTTCTTAGAAACCTGGAAAACTCCCACCCTTGCAATGGTCTCCCCATAGGATATCAGGCTCTTGGAGATAGAGGCTATCCCCTATCTGTGGGCTGCTTGGCTGACTGACAAGGCGGCGGAAGTAAAGGAGCAAAGCAGTAATAAGGAGGAAGGCAGATTGGCCAACATCCCTTTGGCAAAAATGAGACTTCAGGTCCTCATTCGCTACGGAAGCTATTAAGAGACCTAAAAATGGTGACAACAAGCACACTTTCTGTATTTCAGTTGAGAAGTAAGAACATCAAGATCCCGTCTACCATTGGGGGGGGAAACACCCTAAAATATTGATAAATGTCAATCGAAACTTTTTTCTGATGTGCTATGGTAATATGAGGCATATTGCTCTATTGCTTTCTTATTTTTAAACATAAATCTGGTGGTTTGGCAGCATTTTTTTTCTTTTTCATCTTCTTTTCCTTTAACAAAGACAGAGCCTTCAAACTCTTTTCAGAGCAAGGCTGAAAATCCTGCCAGGTAAAAAAAAAAATGTTATTGAAAACCTTTCTCCCCTTATAGGCCCGTTTTGACAGGAAATCTTTGAGAGGCAGTAGCAATGAAGTGCCCAGAGATTTCATCTGTCTTCTTTTGCTTCAGGAAATGCTGAGCACAAGGCTCTCTATTAGGCAAATAGAAGGAGCACCAAATCCCCTTAACAATCATCTTCCGCCTGCTCCTGGCTTGACAGCTCTCTGTGTCCTAGACTGTCAGGCAGGCCCGGGATCATATTACCGGGACCACCATAAAAGTTTCTGACAATACTTTACAAAAAAGATTATATTGTCCCTCTTTGCTGGTTATCTTGCACCATAAATTTAGCATGGCCTAATAAGAAAAAAAAATTATCAGGAAGGCATTAATTTATAGTACTTTTATTTTTGGTTTTTCCTCAATAGTTATGACATGAAGTTTCTGTCTGGGTGTTTTTCCCCTGTCACTCTCTGTGACTGGTTAAATTTTGGTTGTCCTTAGATAGTATGTTATATATTCCAATAAGATGACAATGTTTTGTTTGTTTTGTTTTGTTTTGACAGATGCCAAATCTAAATTTTAAATAATTCTCTTGGGAAATCAAAATGCCAGCTTCTATAGCAACACTATAGAAGTCTAAGCAGATGTACTTTATTGGTTTTTTTTTTAATAATTTATTTTATTTTTTCAGTGTTCCAAGATTCATTGTTTTTGCCCCACACCCAGTGCTCCATGCAATTCGTGCCCTCAGTACCCACCACCAGGCTCACCCATCCTTCCACCCCCCTCCTCTCCAAGACCCTAAGCAGATGTACTGTAAAAATAATCAAGATTAGGTAAATGGGTAAAGTTCACAGTGAACGTTTAAGATAATTATTCATAATTTGATGTAGACATACTTTGTTCGGTTTGGATTTGTTTATGAATTTTCTGTTAGTTCAGAACCATATTTAATAAGTCTTCTAGGAATATTTTGCAAATAACCAAAAAAATTTTTTTCTTGAAGAAGTGTAAACTAATTAGTGAATAATTTTAAAAACTTAATAGAAAGTGGTATGGATGTATATCATAGGCTGTGTGTGACTTAACCATATTGTAGACATAAATATCAATTAAATAGCAGCCTATGTCCAAGAAACAGGAGCAAGGGAAAAGGGACATAATTTCTGAGGTATCCTCGAAAGTAAATTAAATGGTAATAATGTGATTTTTGGTACATCTGTGATGAAAAAATGAGTTGTAAAAAGGATGATTGTGGTTGTTTTACAGTAAGGTTCATATAACTCACACCATCTAGGTTTATATTTTGGTAGTTAACATTCAAAGCCAATCATTAGAATAATAGATGCCCAGGGACAAGTAAGTACAGGACTCTGAAAGCGAGCAATAGAAAGGAAGTGTATCTTAAAGAGCCTCTCAGACTCTAACTCCATGTTCCACAAATCCAGCTGCCAAACATCTGCCCAAGTGACATTCTTAAAAGGCAAGATGTATTCAGTCACTCCTATCTATAAACACCGCAACAGTTTCCGATTTATATAACTAACATCTACATCCCTCATAATGACTTGTGAGACTCTCTGCTATCTGTCCCGTGCCTTTCTCTCTGTGCTTACCATAACCTAAATATCTCCATGATCATGGTTTATCCACTAAAGTTTATGCCATCCCTTCCTGGTACAGTGACTTGAATGTTTTATCATTAACTGATGGGTTGAGTAAATAGATTGTGGAAGATTTTGGTCGCCTGTTGAGTATTCATGTTTCCCTCTCTCCTTCCTTGAAGACTTTCACAATTCTTCGTTGGACACCCTCCCTTCCTCCATGAGACATCTGCTCTGATGACAGAGGTAAGCGTTCACCCATCTATGCAAATTAGAGCCAAGGCAGCCCTCTTAGTTTAGGGGTAGACCTGTGATGTAACAAGAGGTTTGCTGGGCCAATGAAATAGGAGGTTTGTTGGGGAATTTCTTTTTTGTACATGCTCCCCAGAGTGACTGACTTTCTGCTGTTCTTAAGTGTTTTAACCTCTGATGACTTGTCTGTGGAAATTGGCTTCATTTGACAAGACAGAATGCAACATTCTAAAATGCAAAATAAGAAACATTAGGTGTTACTTGGAATAAGTTAAATCCATGCCTAAAAGTCATAGATTTTATATGATTTTTAAATATTAAGTCACTAAGGAATCTTCAAAATTACCTATATAGAAAATTTGAAATATAAACTATAATTAACATTAATAAATGCCCTTTCACCCTCAGAACTGAACAAAATTATACTTCTTCAGCATAATTAAAAAGTACCAGCAGTTAACTTCCACTTCAGGAAGGCGAGTGCAGGTGAGTAGAGCTTCTTTGCATTTACTCATATCTCTGTTACAGTGCCGGTGAGGGAAATTTAAAAAGATACTATCCTACCACAACAAAAAGAACACAAAAGCAGCCAGCAATTAAGGGGAATTTTCAGTAATTTCAGGAAGGTGGGAGGCTGATGGAGCAGAGAGGATGGGGAGAGGAAGCCTGGAGCTGCAGTGAGGTCCAACCTACTGTCCAGCAGATGCCCAGGACCCCAGGAGCTTCCGACCTGGGATGGGAGAGAGGGCGGGCATGGGAGTTGGGGCTGGATGGAGGCATAATTAAAGATCAGTTTAGAGAACAAATGAGTCTTTTACTTTTTTCCACCACAGGTCTATCTCTCTCACGCACACACACACTTACACACATGTATGTGTGCCCTCAAACACACAGACACACACATATATTCACAATCACACAATTTGTGTGAGAAGATGAGTCCTTATCATAGTTGTTTAGCCAGAAAGTAAAGCAGTGGGGGAACCTCAGGCTTAAGGGCACATCTCTGCCGAGAGCCCTAATAGTGCCTCACGCTGGACAGTCCCCACTAATGTGCACAGGATTTGCAAACCATCTCACAGCGTCTTTGTCCTTAAAGAGGCATTTATTTAACCAGAAATATCAGTCATGTGAAGAAAACCTGTAGCATAAAGAAAGACCTAGGTAAAAGTAAGAAAATGTACCCCAAAGAAAGCAGAATTTTCTTGTGCTAAAATTCTCCCTCGTAAGGAAATGGAGAAAATAAATCTCTAGCATATTCTGAGAAAGTAAAGGTATTACATCCATAAGATAAGAATAAGATGCTATAAAAATGGACATGCAAGATAAAGACAAGCCTTAGAAGTTAAAATTGGGACTAACTGAAAAAATACAAAGTCAGGAAAATTAATTAAAATTTAAAATAAAAAACAACACAGTAGGAAATAGATATAATTATTCTACCCATAGGCCTAGTATCTGAGTACAAAGAGTTCCAGAATTTGAAAAAAAAAAATAGAAGAAACTTAATTATCATACAAATATTGAATAAAACTCCCCAAAGAGAAAGAACACATGTGCCCAGAGAATATTGATAATGGGAAAAATTATGACAGTAAATTATTAATAAAATAATTTTAAAATAAACTAAATATACCACTATAAAATTTCAGGATCCCAGAAAACAGAAACCTTGGAAAATTTCCAGAAAGAAGGAAGAAAGGAAAGGAAATAAAAGATATCTTTTAAAAAAAATAGGCAAAAATGAGACTGATATCAGACACTATCAGTAACATCAGATGCTAGAAAACATTGGAGAAATGTCTTTAAAATTAGGAGGAAAAACAATTTTAAAAGCCTCCAAATTCTATATTGAGAAAAATTTTCAAATCACATATAATGGTACACACCAAAGAAAGACATTTTAGATACTTGTGTCTTATGTTTGGTGCATACATTCTAAGAAAGTGAATGATATATGTGCTACAGTGTAATAAAAGATTAAATGACGAACCAAGCCATGGGTCCAAGAAGGGGCATATCTAAATCAGCAGATTGACTAGGCATATCCCAGGATGATAAATTGTTTACAGTCTTTGATTTGTTCAAGAAAGTGGAGACTTTCCGTGGAGCTGTGTCCATGGAGAAGCAAATTGAGGCAATAGGGAGGAGCGTGTATGCACATCTATGGACACGATAAACAATAAAAAAGAAAAAGGAAAACAATATTAAAAAAAACAAACAACAACAACAACAACAAAAAAACATGTGTTGCTGTAGGTAGATAAAAGGACCAGAAACTTCAGGAAAATCAAAATATTAGCTAGCAACCACAATGCATGTCACTATTGGTGTCATAGATATTATTTACCACTGTACTCCAACACCTAAAACAATGTTTAGCACAAAGGAAAAGTGCTATTTAAGAACTTGGGAAAGGAAGAAAGAGAGGGAGGGAGGCCTGGAACAATAGAAGGGTTATCATAATGAAAATGCTGTACATTGATTTTCAACTTTTAAATTCAACTTACGGGCAAAATTGAATAACTATAAGTTTACTGAATTATATGTAAAAATCTCCACCCTCAAAAATGCAAAAGTACATGAACCGATGACTGATACTGAGTTGAAGGGAAATTTAGGGACGAAGAAATCCTCCTATGTTGTAGGCAATCAAGATATTTCTCTCTTTAGTTGATTGAACTAAGTAAAAAAATATAAGTACCTAGTTTTATTCTGTAAATTATTTTTAATTTTTATAAGTATATAGTTTTAAAATATAGTGAAAACTGAAAGTGCTAAGGCAAATAATTTTTATATGCCATAATAGGAATGTGATAGCTAATATTTATAGTTTAAAAAAATCTGGGACAGTAGAATTAGCAAATTATATTAAAATAAGGAATAACCAGAAATCAGAAACCAAAAATGACTAAAAGAGGTTACCTCTGGGGCGCCTGGGTGGCTCAGTTGGTTAAGCCACTGCCTTCGGCTCAGGTCACAATCCTGGAGACCCGGGATCGAGCCCCGCATCAGGCTTCCCGCTCGGCGAGAAGCCTGCTTCTCTCCCTCTCTCACTCCCCCTGCTTGTGTTCCCACTATGGCTGTGTTTCTGTCAATAAATAAAATATTAAAAAAAAAAAAAGAGGTTACCTCTAAGAAGTGGAGCCATGAGTGGAAAAAGGTGGAGCAAGAGAGTACTGCTTCTCATAAGGTCTTCTGTATTATTATATATATGTTTTGATAATACAGAGATTAGGCTGATTTTTTTTTTTTAGAAGTGAAGTTAGGTGAAAGCGCTATTTTGGGGTTTTTTTTGACATGATTTTTAGTAAAAAAAAAGTTACAGTTAAATTCCTTTATTTTTGTATTTTGCCTTTTAATTTTTTATCTTGTTTAAAGATTTTGTTATTTATTGAGAGAGAGAGTGTATAAGCAGGGGGAGGGTCAAAGGGAGAGGGAGAGAATCAAGTCCTACGGAGAGCTTGATCTCACAACCCTGAGGTGATGACCTGAGCTGAAACGAAGAGTTGTGGTCACTTAACCAACTGAGCCACCCAGGCACCCCATCTGTTTTGTCTTTTTAAATTGACAATTGCTGAGCTACCCTCCAAACTGAAAGTAGCTAAACACCGGAAAATTATTACTACATGAGTTAGATTCTTTGGTTATAAGCAACAGAAATTGAGTCTGGATGAGTAAAACTCATACTGAAAACCTCATACACTCAAGAAAACCTGATATACCCGGCCAAAGAAAGATCAGGAGTTAGGAACTCACTGAGAGTCTGAACATTTCTATCAGGGAAATTTAGCTCCATTTCCCCACATCCCTGTCTTATTTCTCTGCTCAATCACAGTCCTAGGAGACGAAACACTGACTGGGACAGTTTGGGTCTCAGGCTCATCACTGGTGGGGGTGAGATGAGATGGGGGAGATAGAAATAAAGTGATGGATGGTTGCACCAGGGCTATGTGCTATAGGAAAGGAAAAGGAAAATAATGTAAACAAAAGTAAAATAAAATTGACTTCTACCAGTGATGATGACAGGATTCTGTGTAGACAAAAACAATTATTCATTACATTAGCCTTAAAATTTTGATTGTCCTATTTGGAGGCTTTATCCATGGTGAAACAAAAAGAATCTGTTTCTGAACTACCCAACCAGCCAACCAAGCAACCAAATACTATTGTGTACATAATACAAGCAAAGAAAAGAGCATCTTGCCAGTTCTACCTCTAAAACATACCTCCCCTCTCTTCACTTTCCTGCATCTCTGGAGCCTACCATCATTTCTCATTTCATCTTATAAAACAACCTACTGGCCCTTCCCCCTGCTTGTACTTTTCTCCCAAACCCTGATGCTCCTTTGTCTATAAAGTTGCCAGAACTATTTTAAAACAAAGATCTCATCATACCACTTTTCTTCTTAATTACCTTATTTTTGCTCTTAGAGAAGTATCCAGACAACTTAGCACCACATGTTTCTTTTCAGCCACCTCTTCACCCTTCCTATTTCTGGGCTCCATCTTCCCAGAATGCTGTTCATTCCTCCCAGGTGTCACGCGAATGGCTCATCCTCACCCTTCTGCATAGAGTACTCCCTCATTCCTCATTCCCAGGTACTGTCACAGGACCTTATGTATTTCATTCATAGTACCTGTCTGGTTTTCGTTTGTTTTTTACTAACTTGCTTACTGTCTCTCCAGGCCCCATGAAGGCTGTAGACTGGAAGAGACCCAAAACCTTTGGCTTGTTGACCATTAAATCCCTGGCACCTATAATTGAGACTGCCCTTTACTAGATGCATACAAAAAAAAAAAAGCAAATCCAAGCCAAGGAACATATTGAACAATAAATAAGTGTGCAAGTTCACTTAAAAGTGAAAGAGTTGATGTTTAAACTGCAAACCTGTGTTTATTAATAAATGACATGAAGCAGTCAACCTTAGGGTAACTGAATTGATCTGTGATGCTTTGCATGCCAGATTGTTGACATTATCCACTTTCTATACAGAGCTTTAAAGTCTGGGAACTACAGTTCCCAAAACTTCTTGTTAGCAGTATTCCAGGTTAGTTCTGCTAACGAGGATCCCTCACAAGAGATTGGGAAGGAAGAGCACAGTCAGAATTCATATAACGGCTTCTCTGACAGCAGGTGATAGCTGTGTGAATTTTCACATATGGAGTTTTGCAACAGCTTTCCAGCTTTCTAAATGCTTAGTTGGTAATTGAAAATTGTCATCATCTTCACTTGACGTGTACTCTTTGGTCATTCTAGGGCTCTTTGTTTTAAATTTCTATCTTGAACCAGTTTCAAAGTTCCAGAAAGTTGTAAAAATATTATAGCAAACTCTTTACCTAGAAGTCCCATTGAAGCTTCACGAATAACCTCACTAATTTTTTTATGACAAAGGATTATGTTTGCATCTGATTGTCTTTTTAGTCTCTTTCAATTTGGAACAGGGCCTCAGTCTTTCATTTTTATGAACTTGAGGTTTTTAAAGATTATAGGGCAGCAATTTTGTAGAATATTCCTCAAATAGATTTGTTTTATGTTTCTTCATGATTAGACCCAGGTTCTGGATTTGGGGCAGGAATAACACAGAAGTGATGCAGTATTCTTCTCATTGTATCCTACCCGGTATCTCACAATGTTGATTTGTCCCATTACCGGTGGTTTAAATTTCAGTCACTAGGTTAAAGTTTTGATTACCAGCAGTCTCTGCTCCAATTTTTTTTTTTTTAATTTTTGCTTTGCTAATAATAAATGTGTTCTGTTCTGTAGTAATATTTGAGATTAGATTAATAGCCCTCTTCTCATTCCGCTTTCACCCAATAGTTGTAGTATTCATTGATATTTCTTACTTGAATTAGTTTTACAATGATTGCAAAATGATGATTTTATTAATTTAATCATTTGCCTACATTTACTGGTTGATATTACTGTAAGGGACAGCTTCTCTCTATTTATCCATGTAGACTCAAGGAGTGCGTTTTATTCAGTGGGTTAAAGTGCATTCCTGTCATTTCCTTTGATGCTTCTATTTCTTGTATGTGGCCAGTGGGAGCCCTTCCCAATTTGTTTCTTCGTCCAAGTTGCCTTCAAAACTTGTTCATTCTCTGAATATTTTGTTACTTATTCATATTAGTTTAAACCAATATGGCTTTTCCTACTGGGGTGTTGCTGCCTCCAGAAAACCTCTCACTGGACAGAGCTTGGAAGTAGATACATTTCCATATGCATCGCACACACACCCACACCACACACACTGGCCACTCACATACCATACACACCATTCTGTCTGTTTTTACACATCTATCATCTAGCCACCATGTATCTATCGATCAACTGTCAACTATCTGTGTATCTTGAAAACCATGAGTTTACACTGAAACTCCAATTTCAGATTAACACCCAGGGTTTGTTTCAGCTTTCCTCATTTCTGTATTTGTACCTTTTCCTTCAATGAGAAACCTGCTCCCATTAGGCTTAGTACTTTTGCCTAGTCATTCAGTTCCCTTAATGCAGCGGATCATAGACCAGTGTGACTTACTGCCTTACCCCAACACATCACCTTTTCATAGTATGCCATTTCTGACTGCCTCTGGGACATTCCTGCCATCCTGCCCCAACCTGCTGTCCTCATGGGAACTTCCTGCACACTGTCGTGACTAGTTACCATCAGAGGACCCTAACTTCCTGTTCCATGACACCCTCCTCCAGCAGGTGACATCTCCGCCCTCTTCTGATACCTTTGAGAGGGGGAAAGTAGGCAGATACGCTGTCCTGCATCTTCACAATACTAATCCCCTTACTGAATCCTCTCTGCCTGACATACTTAGAGTGGTTTTTATTTCCTTAACCAAAACCTAATTATTATACATTGGCATATAAATGCCAGTGTGAAAGATTTCTAATGCATTGTGATTGTATTTACCATGGAAGTGAAATTGTCTGTACGCAAAAGTCAAAATAATGAAAAATATGTGCCTGAATAAAAGAAAAAAACTGTAAATTTTTCATTTGGCAGTGGATATTTGTGAAATTTTGAAATTTCAAACCCAAAATATTTAATAAGTCTGATTATAAATGCTGCCCCTGCGCCTGGTTGACTCAGTTGGTTAAGCGGCTGCTTTCGGCTTAGGTCATGATCCTGGAGACCCGGGATTGAGCCCCACATCAGGCTTCCCGCTCAGCGGGAAGCCTGCTTCTCCCTCTCTCAGTCCCCCTACTTGTGTTCCCTCTCTCGCTGTGTCTCTCTCTGTCAAATAAATAAATAAAATCTTAAAAAAAAATAAATATTGCCCCTGCTAACCGGCAGATGCTCAAAACACTTGGTTGACTATTTTTCACTTGGTTGAGTACTTAGTTGAAGCTTCGAGTTTTGTCCTGCTAAACTGCTTCAAGGATGGAGTTCTGTAGAAAATGTCAGGCTATTTTAACTGTTAAGCTATGCCAACATAGCAGGTGCTCATAAACCAGGTGACAAATTTTAGATTATCTTACTAAGTAACTTTTTTTTTCCTTCAGCATTGAATGAAGGCTGAGTTTCACTTTTATTTTCAGGGAGTGGTGTATAGAATAAAAGTTTCTACAAGAAGGAATATGACTTTATTGTATTTGCTTTAATGTAAGGACATGTTCATTGGGCGCCTGGGTGGCTCAGTTGGTTGAGCTACTGTAGCCTTTGGCTCAGGTCATGATCCTGGAGACCCAGGTTCAAGTCCCGCATCGGGCTCCCTGCTCAGCGGGAAGCCTCCTTCTCCTTCTCTCACTCCCCCTGCTGTGTTCCCTCTCTGGCTGTGTTTCTCTCTGTCAAATAAATAAAATCTTAAAAAAAAAAAAAAAGGACATGTTCACTATGTGTGTGTCAGAGCAGAATTTAACTAGCTTGAGGCACCAATACTGCACTTCTAACCTCCCAGCTGATCATTTTACGCCACACGGCAAGTGAAAAACAACCTGAGAAAAAACAAATGTCTACTCACAATATTTCTAAGTGAGGTTTGTTCATTTGAAATATTTGCTCCTGAGGCAAATGACCCCACCAGTGACTCCATATCTTTCTCACATGGTTTTAAAATCCTTAGGTTTTTAGAATAATGAGATTAGAAGAAAATCAACACACCCAGTTGATAACAGTCATTGGGAAAATTCATGTCTCATTCTTTATAAAATAAAATCTAAAAATGAATAAAAACACCAAAAGTACTGTTAGCTTTCTCCATTCACTCTGTATATGAATCAAATTATGAACTAAAGAATCCTTGACTTGGGTCTGTCACCAAACTCATCTGGATACAGGTTCACGGTTAGTTCACCTGCTGCTAAACTTATCATAAACAAAAAGTTAGAAAAAAAAAGTCAGGGCCAATTTTTAACTAATATAATTCCAAGGGCTTAGGAGCTACAGAATGATAAATAGGCTGAGGAAATCGGAGTGCTTTAATTCGATTCAGCAAATATTCATAGGCAGATTCCTCTATTCTAGGTATATTGCTTGGTATTAAGAGGGCTATGAAATGAATCCGACTAGTGTGATCTGGAGCCTCAAAATATTTTCAGTCAATAATAGGAAATGTGGGAGCAGGGGATTTACACAAGTCAGTGTAACTCAAAGGAACAGCTTTTCTAAGTGCCATGATGTTTCTTCTCAGGGGCACGGAAAGCTTTATTTCCTCTCTCAACACATCTCTCTTCTGGAACTTGGATTGGCACCTTAATCCAGCAAATATATATGGGCACTGTGAAATAATTTCAGGGCACAAAACCACTTAAAACATTTGAAACTAATAATGACATTCTAACATGCCATGGAGCGGTAAGCTAGAGCAACTCTTCCCAAATGATGCTCAAAGGGGAATGAAGTTGATGCTGGGAAGGAGAAAAAAAAGAAAAGTATTTCATGGTCAGTGAGTTTGAGAAATGTTGGGTTAATTAAAGTTGAACCAGTTTCTTTCCTGTAGAACTTCTCTCTGTATAAGAAATTTCCACGAGGGAACTGTAATATGGTGGGACACATTACAGGGAATTCTATGCAAATAGGCAGAAATAGCAGGCAAAACAACAACTTAAAATAAAAATTCCTTTAACTGCTTTGATTTCCTGTGCTCTTTTTAAACATCTAACTCAAATGTTGCTTGTAGCTTAGCCAATATCAATCCGTGTTTTCTGTTGCCACATTTAAACACTGGAAACAAATGCATCAAAATGCTTGGTATCTCTTTATCCCTTACAGATGTCCTTGCTCTGTGGTAAAGAAACCATTGGAATGTTGCCATTTTAATTAGGCTTAGCTACCAAAAAGCCTTAATCTGCCATTGAGATGTATATTTGCCTGCTTTATTAAAACTTGGGGGGGGGGGCAGGCGGATGGGAAGGGGGTTTAAAGTTTACAGAAATTATGTAATGACACAGACAAACTTAGTCCAAGATAGTTTAATAACTTAGAGTGAATTTGAAATATAATTGGTGATTTTGAGACTGCTGCCAAAATAAAGAACAGTTTTATTTTATGCTATTTTTAATAACCAGGCTTTTTTTCTATCATTATTAAAACGATTATTTCTTGGAATACTGTCAGGCTGTATAATTTCTCATGTTAAAAAGAATCTCCCAGTCATATACCAGATACTTTTATTAGCATAAATATCACCAGACCTTAATTAAGGAGAAATCAAATTGAGAAAACAGCTTTTTTAAGAGGGCTATTAACCTGCTATAATATAA
The DNA here is from genome assembly GCA_004023965.1 of Spilogale gracilis. NCBI lineage: Eukaryota > Metazoa > Chordata > Mammalia > Carnivora > Mephitidae > Spilogale > Spilogale gracilis. The sequence continues at coordinate 78,570 of PITA01001427.1, forward strand.
TATTTCTCTAATCTTTATTTTAAGTAAATGATTGTGAAGACTTTGGAAATTATTTATACCTTTCCTTGTATGATTTCTTAACAATGAATTTTGAAGATAATCATTCAAAATTATTCTGTGTTTACAGAATTTTTTTCCATGCTACACTTTGTTTAATATAATAAATATTTATTTAAAGGTAAAAGAACATAAAAAGGGAAATAGGTCATAAATATGAATACATCAAATATTTAAAACAAATAAGCCTAATACCTCCTGTTTTGAAGCATGAACAACCATATTAATACTTGGCTACTGCTTTTTCAAAATACTGTGTTTACGATTTAATCAATGTGCTACTGTCTCAGTTGAGTGGGAGCATGCAATAGTAGTAGGGAGCACAGACCACAGCCACTCTCCTGACTTCTCCGTGCCTCAGTTTCTTTACCTGTACGACTAGAATGATAATAACATCTACCTCAAAGTGTTGTTTTGAGGTTTAAATGAGTTAATAGTAAGGTAAAAAAGGCATACCTCTGAAATATTGCAAGTTTAGTTCCAAGACAAGCACATAAAGTGAACATTGCAGTAAAGCAAGTCCAGTGAATTGATTTGGTTTCCCAAGTGCATGTAAAAGTTTACGTTGTACTGTAGTCCTGTAAGCGTGCAATAGTGTGTCAAAAATAATGTATGTACCTTAATTAATATTTTACTGGTAAAAATGCTAACTATCATCTGAGGTTTTAGCAAGTCATAATCTCTGCTGGGGGAGGGTCTTGATATTGGTGGTTGCTGACCAATGCGAGTGGGGGTTTTTGAAGGTTTGGGGTGCTTGTGGCAATATCCTTTTTTTTTTTTTAATTAAGTTTTTATTTTAACTCCAGTTAGTTAACATACAGTGTTCTGTTAGTTTCAGGTGTACGATGTAGTGATTCAACAGTTTCGTGTAACACCCGGTGCTCCCCATGACAAGTGCACTCCCTAATCCCTGATTCAGTTTCTTAAAATAAGACAGCAATGAAGTTTGCCACGTGGATTGACTCTTCCAGGAGCAATCCTCTGTAGCGTGTGATGCTGTTTGATAGCGTTTTACCCACCATAGAACTTCTTTCAAAACCAGAGTCAATCCTCTCAAACCCTGCTGCTGCTTTATTGACTAAGTTTATGCAATACTCCAAATCCTTTGTTGTCATTTCAACTGTCTTCACAGCATCTTCACCAGGCACAGATTCCATCTCAAAAAACCACTTTCTCTGCTTATTCATAAGAAGCAATTCCTCATCCCTTAAAGTTTTATCATGAGATTGCAGCCATTCAAATACAATAATAATGAAAAAGTTTGAAGTATTGTGAGGATTACTGAAATGCGACACAGAGGACACAAAGTGAGCAAACACTGCTGCAAAAATGGTGAGGATAGACCCACTCCATGCAAACCTTCAGTCTGTAAAAAAAAAAAAAAATTGCAATATCTGAGCAGGGCAATACAGAGAGGAGCAATGAAATGTATCCATGAATTTAAGTGTGCTAAGCACCGAATGCTAGAACAGTGCCTGGCACATGATGATCATGATACATATTCAGTTTGCCTCCACGAACCCAAAATTTACTTCAAGAGTAGTTAGTATTATCTTAAAAATTTCGATTCAGTTTATCTTTGCTTTAACTGCTATATTCGCCTTTGGCTATTATTAATGAAAGCTCCTTTCAGAATTACAAGGCACTGGAGAGAACAGACGCTTCAAGATTTTAAATGGTAACTTCACATGAGTGCTGGACCTAAAAGTGCTGAGAAGTTGAAAGAAATAAAACAATTGCACTTTACTTCTGAACAGACTAATGGATTAATAGCTAGGTTTTCTAATAAAAAATGTTAAGGAAAACTCTCATTAGATTAGCGTAGTATTGAACAAACTCAACCTTTCCAACCAATACTGCCCTGAGTAAATACCCAAATCTAAAAATAGAAAATCCATATACTACCCTCCCCACTCCCATTTTTAAAACAACTTCAGAGCAATTAGCATAGTGTTTTTCCCATATTAAGTATTTCCTACATGTTTGGGTTTTTTTTTTTCCTCCAAGTTATAAAAACAAATCATTTAAAGTGAAATTTTAGTTTGGCATTTCTTGTGTAAGACCAAGTTTTCCTTGGTTTTATCTTCACCTGTACTTCCTGTACCCTTATTTCCAGATTCTCAATAAACTCCATTAACTGAACCGCGCCTGACCTCATCCTATACTGTAAAATTTATTTTGCATCTCCTTTTATTTAAGAACTTCTCTTCCTTGGGGCACCCGGGTGCCTTATTCAGTTAAGCCTCTGACTCTTGGTTTCAGCTCAGGTCCTGATCTTCGGGTCCTGGGATGAAGCTCTGTACTCTGTGTTGGTCACTATGCTTAATGTGGAATCGGTTTGTCCCTTTCCCTCTGCTCTCCCCCCAATTGCATGCTCTCTTTCTCTCATAAATCAATCAATCAATCAATCAATCAAATGTTTAAACAACAAAAATGACTTATTTAGAACTTGTAATTGGTATATTGGGGTATGCTACTAGCCTGCACACTGATGGCTCGATTTTTTTTTTTCTTTTTATAGGTACTCTCCAGCCAAATGTAAGACACTGTCAGCAGGTCACATACTGGATACACCACCCTTGATCTTAGCTTATTAACAGAGGTGTTCATCCGTTCTATGTTGAGACAGTGATATTTTTTTTTCCCTTGGGGAATTGGAAGTGAGATGAAGGCTTTGTTTGTGGGTACACATGTATATGTAAAGTTAAAATTTTGGGGTGCTCCTGTTTTACCATGCAGAATGAAGAGCCAAGAAGAATCTGCAAGGGAAAGACTGAAGCCAAGGCTTGTGAAGGGCAAAGATGCAAACCGCTGGGAACGGGGGTAGCTGCTAATGCCCAGTTTCAGTCTGTTTCTAAGGTTTGTGACTAAAGGCACATCCCTTTTCCGACAAAATTCCGATTTTGGTCTCCTTGGCTTCGAAGAGCCAAGGAAAATTTTTGAGAAATCCACACTCTTTACAGTCCTAACACATTTTCCATGATAATAGGTATGTCTGGCCAGAACTAGTAAAATGTAAAATTTACCAAAATTTGAGTTTTACATGGATACAGGATCAAAATGACAATCCTTAAGATTTACAGAAGAAACACCCATATGTGGGTAGTCATCTCTATAAGTATCAATAGTTAACAAGAATTTGTTTACTCAAAGTCTCAAAAACAGTTTATTAAAATTAAAGATGGCAAATCTGTACTATCAAAAATATTGCTCACATTTTAGGTCATCCACACCTTATTTCATCTTTGCATGCAGTGAGGTTTATTAGATTTAGCAAATAAAAGTACAGGACACTCCGTTAAATTTGAATTTCAAATCACAAATGCTAATTTTTAGTGTAAGTATGTCCCATGCAATATTTAACACATGTATACTAGAAATGTTCCTTCTTTATCTAAAACTCAAATTTAACTGAGCATCCTGTATTTAATCTGTCATTCCTCAGTACAGTAAATAATATGCAATTTCCTATGCAATCACCAGCATAGGAGAAAATTTTATTTTGCCAATATGCATTTTAAGTGGTACGTCTTGTCACTAGACAGTGAAATCAGCCAACATGCAAAGCGGCAACTTCTATCAAAATGTTTTTTCAAGAGGCACCTGGGTGGCTCAGTCATTAAGCATCCGCCTTCGGCTGGGGTTAGGATCCGAGTCCCAGGATCCGGCCCTGCATTCTTATTTGAGACTCAATTCCATTTTGTAGGGAGAGTTGGGGAATTGAGAGGACATTATACATATTAAATGTTAGTATATTTTCCTTTTTTTTAATTCCTGGTATTAATATTGCAATGTAAAAACCATAATTTTTAAAATTATGAGTAGACTCATTTTTTTGGAAAGGAGAGTAAGATGGTAAAAGAACAGAGAAAAGAAGGGAAGAAAAATAAAGACAAGGTGATTTTGAAAAGAAAATATTTAGATTTGATGTTACATGGATTTTTTTCAGCTCTCTGCTTTTTTTTTTTTTTTTTTCTTATTTTTAAGTTGTTTGTTTTGGCAGATCCAAATTGGATTAACTCCAAACCAAACTTAATCATTACGGCAGAAATTGGTAATAGTGGCTGAAAAAAATCAAATTTAATAAGTAAATAGTCACAAAACTTGATACTGTTTCTAATTAGAAAAATTTGGTTATACTGAGATTTATATTTATATTATAGTCCAAAAAGATTGATCTTATATTTTTATCTTCTAAAACTACCTTCCATCCTATCCTCCTCGCTCTTGCCCTCTTTCACAGAGGAAAATAACATAAAAGCATAAAACATAATGTAATATTTTTTATGTTACATTCAGAGAAGCTTGGCTCAGAACCAGCAGCCAGGAAAGAAAGCAAATGGAGAGAGTCTATTCTACTGGCTGGGATTTTGGCCTCTTGGTGAAACAGGTATGCGGAGTGGTGACAGGTGGGAAGGTGATTTGTCAAAGTTCACCTTAAGAGCCAACACTATTGCAGTTCATCAAGTGTCATTTAGTACACTGGTGTGCATTTCAGGCAATGCCATTCATCTGCCTGAATCCATATAATAATGAGGTATGATTCTGAGGAATATTAATTAAATCAAGATAAATAAGTTCATTATACTTTGAACTCAAGAATGTTGTATATTCTACAATAACATCATAGGAATTTGAGTACAGTGTACATCTCAAATATTTTATTAATTAAAGAAGGTGTTACAGTTTCAAAAGTAATTGAGATTCTTTTCTAAATTAAGGCTGAAGTTCCGTAAAAGAAAATTCCAGCAACGTGATTTGCTCTCACTCAGTGTGTATCGAAATTCTTGTGGTAACTCTTGGAAAGATCATCTTTTTTTATGATTAGAACAGGGAATATAGGTGTCTTGCTGACTAAATTGCTCTTTCTCATGTCTGATGTACCCACCCACTATGTCAGACTCTCTGGTACTAATATGTAGGCCCCTTTAAACCGGTAGGTTACACATCAAACTTGAGGTTTGAAGCTCTGGAAGATTCTCTAGGATCACAGGTTAAAATCTCACCGGGTCCAACGCAACCTTTCATTCTTCCAGAAGGGATAAATCAACCAGCACGTACTTCCCTGCGTTAGGGTGTTTCAGATGAGAACTTATAAACTTAGACTTTTTTGCTTTGTAATGACATTAAAGATCTCATGGGGTGTTTGTTCTAAGGTTTGGAGACCATCCTAAAACTTGAGTAATTTTTGCTTATACTTGAAGTCTATCTATCCTATGAGAAGCTTGAACATTCTTATGTGTTATTAAGGTTTTATGTTTCTTATTAAGTCATGAAAATTAAATCCATCTTTAAAAAGTACTTGCAAAATTAATGTTACTGGGAGTGAAGATTACTGTGATGTGGTATGATCTGAACATCACTATCTTGCCATTCTCATATACTGAGTCACACGAGAGTTTTCTATACTCTTCAGCAAAACTGCATGACAATTGGGCCAATGTCTGTGTTGTTAATAAGCCACAGCCTATTGGTGAGAGATTCAATTCCAGAGTCATGACATATAACACATTTAGGCCTCTGGTGACTTCTTTGTGTCTAAGACCCCAAAGACTTTTTGAAGACTTTAATAAAGTCACTCTCATTGCCCTGTGTCTGATCCAGTCTGCCTGGATTACCCCCTGCCCTGATCTATATTATACACATTCATCTTTTGATTTCAATTCCTCTTTCCATGACTTTTTTTTTTTTACTTTATTGCTTTCAAACTGCCATTTCCCCCATTGTTTATGATTAGTGGCTCTGTCATTCTGGCAAAGAAATAAACAAGGAGCAAAGTGGAGGCACAGCCAGTGAATGTGTGACTATGGATAAAGGAAACAAATTCTTATTATCAGCATTCGTACGTTGCCCTTGATTTGAGTTTAGAGTTGTTTTGGAAATCTCCGAGTGCTATCTATAATACTTTGTGTCACACATTCTGCTTCATTTTTTCTTGTTTGATTGAAAGCCACTTAGAGGGTTCATTTTCATTTCATTGTGAAGCATGATCCTCTGGGATCATTCCATCAGAAAAATTTCCACACCCAGCTCACAAATCCCCGTAGGGATGGTGTCCTGTTGGAAACACCCAAAGAATTATGGGAAGGTTATTTTTACAATTTACATGAAATTACCTGAGGAAACTTATTTTATATGTAAAAACCAAACTTACCCCATCTTTAAAATATCTGAATAATTCCTCCTGGAAAGTCTTTTTACAAACCCCAAATGGAGAGGTTTCTTCCATTCTATTCATTTTCTCTCATACATTTGCAGCCCCATGGAAACACCCCCTCTTTTCCCTTCACATATCATCATAATTAATTCCATAAGCTTCTTTCAGCTCGAGAATTTAATTTTTATTTTAATGGAAGTTAATAGCTTTGTAATAGAGCAAATTCAGGGAGTAGGTCCTATGAATGGAGATGCCACATTTTTATGTACCAAAATGAATCTCTCCTTTCTGTGTTTAGCATGACCTATGTTCTCTGCCAGAAATTTAAATGCCATCTCATTCATCACTCAGCTTGCTTCGTCTCCTTTGTCTATCTTGTTCATTTTTCCCCAAATCACTTGCCAATAGAACATAATTATTTCTATGGTGTTTCCCTGTTTTAGGTTTATTTTTTCTTTGAATAATAGTACAATTGAGATAAGTAAATAATATATTCTTTTGATTTCATTTGAACGCTGAGTTCTCAGTAAATATAATTCAGTGTAACATGTTAGAGCTCTTGGTCTGGATAAACATCAAACAAATGCACACACTCATACACAAACAGTTCACGAGACAAAGATCTTTTGTGCCTTATTTACTGCTTTATCTCTTGGGTCTAAATTGGTGTCAAGCACACAGCACACAGTCAACAAATATTTGTTGAACAATTGAAATTACATATCAATCAATTTATGTGTATTTCTATATATGTATTAAAATGGCTTGAATTTTTTAATAAATCAAAAAGTAAATGTTTGTGATCAGTTTGCTGAGTTAAAACAAGACATGGTAACATCCCAGCGAATCAATTCACCATGACTAGAGCTCTTTGTGGTTCTAGCTCTGGCTCTTGCCTCCCTTTTCTCTATCTTGCTCTTTGAACCTCTCTCTCCACCCTTCTACTTTACACTCAGGAGACCAGCTACATGGAAGGTTTTCCATTTTGTGTTACTCTTTCTCTCTTCTGATCTTCAGGCACACTGCTTCCTCTTCTCTGTCCACCCCACTCCTCCCTTCCACCAACTGGTAATCGACTTCTTACCTTTAGTTCTCAAATAAGGGCCATATCCAGAGGCTAGCTTACATTAATTTAGTTCTTATCCACCACTTTATCCCAAGCTCATGTTCTCGCCTCATGCTTATTTTTAGATAAAATACAATAAACTTATTTTCTATTTTAATTTTTTTCTTCTACTTGAATAGGTTTAATTCCAAATTTCATTTTAAGCCTGTTTAATCCTTTTCAGGAACTACTCTGAGAATCAGTAAGTCAGGAGAGTTGGAGAGTTAAAAGATCTTAAGATGGTACCATTTTTGGTTTACTGAAGATCTTGCAAATATTATAATTCCTTGTCTGTTCTTTTCTGCCTAAATTAAACATAGGCAAAACATCATGGGAGAATTTAACTGTTCTTTTCTTTAAAAGATTTCATTGGCTTACAGAACCATTGTTTATTGGCCTCCTCTTACTCCATGAACTCCTGTCATGATTCCCAAAGGACAAAAAGGGGGCTGAGAAAAAAATACAGAAGATGAATTTTCTTTGCAGTATATTATTGAAAATATTACAAACTGCTGGGTTTTGGAACTAAAATATCTAGTTTCGTATTTCAACTTAATATCAGAATCTCCCCATAATCTATTAATTCGATGTAATTGAAGTAGAGACATCAAAGGCCTAGGATGAAGGAGTTGTGTGTGTGTGCATGTGTGTGTGTGTGATTTTCAAGTGTGTCTGCACAAATGTTTTCTGTGTGCACTTTCTTGTGATCGTGAGTTTGGCATAGGCTATGCAGAGAGGTATAAAAGAGAACTATTGAAGGTGTATGTCTGCAATTTTTTCTGTAATACTAGAACTCTCCAGCAGTAATTTCTAAAATGTGCCTTGTTCTGAATGTGATGACTGGAAATGCACCTGCTCCAGAGATAATTATACAAGCCCCTGTAAGACTCTTACTCATCTGGAAAATGGAGGAAAACTGGATAACATGTGACCCCAAAAAATCATTCAAAGTAAAAATTATAAATTAAAGTGGCCACCCATCCCAGAGTTCACCACAGACAAGGAATCATATGCTAAGAGTGTTCACCCTCTGCTCTGGTTACTGGTTTAAGTGAATTTGGGCAATTCACTTAACCTCTCCATGCCCCCATTTCCTTCTTTTGGCATCTGTTGATGTTGGTATTGAATTTCCTTGCAGTAATGTGACAATTACCCGATTAATGACTATTAAGCTCTCTGAAGATAGAATGCAAGGAAATGCTTAATAAAATGGTAAATAAGGGGAAAAAAGGACAGTAAAGGGCCTGTAGTCACAAAGGGAAAAATTAACAAACGTTACTTTGAGAGGAGCAATGAGAGACATCTCCAGCACCATCTAATTGCAGACTACCTGGTCTTATAACTCAGAGATGGGCCCAAGCTTTTATGGCGTGTGACAATAGGGTCTTCTACACCTGCCTCGTGGAAAGGCTACCATCCTGCCAAGTTCCCCATCACAGCAGCGTCTGAACTTTCCCCTGAGGGTGGCTTTCATTTCATAGACACTTCTGTTAAAAAAAACTATTTTTTTTTTTGCAAAGATAGAAGATAGAAACACTAAGTCATTCTCTCCCCTTCACAGCAAACTTCCCCTCCCTTCTCTCTAGAAGGGCTTTACCTCTGTAGTTCCCTGTAGTTCAAAGAAAGAAATAGAACATAATGGGATTTGGCTGAAGGGTTATAATCCTAAGAATTCCAAAACTTTTCATCAAAGGGCCGTTTCTAAAGAAAGCTTTTATCCATTGGCAATTTCAGCTGAGAGCTATTCAGTCTGACTCAGGAGGCAGCACATAAAGGCTTTAAAATGCCCTGGTCTGCCGCTGTCCCTTTGCAAGAGCAGAGACAGAGCCTCTGTGAGGTGTTTCTCAGCCCATTTGTGATAGCATTTGTCTGAAAGGAGTAGCCTAGAGCTAATCCAGGAGCTAGAGGAAGGCTGTTTCCTTGGCCAAGTCCACTGTCAGAGCAGGGATTCCCTCTTCTCCACCCCCTGAAAGAGGCCTTAACATTTATGACTAATCAAGCTCAGCTAGGAAGGTCTATACTGTTGAACCAGGGTTGATTTTCATCCAGAATGGCAGCATGACCATGCGGAAGGAGGCAGTGCCTTGTGACCCACATGTCAGAAGGGAAGCGATCACACAGTGCACACACACACACACACACACACACACTTATGCTTCACCACCTCATCTTTTCTCATTTCAAGGAAACCTTGAATGAATCTTCCTTTTTTTTTTCTTTATTTTTCTTTTGGAAGAAGCTGAATGTGTTTGACACATGCTCTTAGCTCTAATCTGTATCTCAGCCTTCCTGACCGTACCTTGGATTCTCTTCTAGCTATTGTTCTGAACAGATACAGAGGCTTCTGAGCAATTTTTGCCATTAGAGTCAGAAAAATGTTAATATAGAACAAACTTTTAGAAATACCCCTGTAGTATCTAGTGAGTTATACACATTTTCATTGCCTTAGGAGGGGGTAAGAGTAATTTATTTCCATGTAGTCCCAAACCTTCAGGATTGAGCAATGAGGCCTCCCCAAGTACTTAGAGAAAAGGGAAATAAGATTGTCCTGTGAGAATTAAATGACTCAAAAACAACACTTAGCAAAATGTTTTCTAGTTCCATGGGAACACACTCGAATATCACTTAATTAGTGAAATTGTCACATCTGCAATCAGCATACATCATCTAACAGGAGCAGCCATGTAGCAGGTTGCCTGCACAATTCAGGATACAAGAACAGAGACCCGGAAGTCATGAGCTTCTGGTCACCACACCTCATAAGGTCTGGATGACCCATCTTCAAGACCTTTGACCACACTCTGTTCTGATTCTGCAATTGCTGAGCAGTCTTTTGATTTAATAATTTGTCTTACCTGACACACATAAAGGGAAAAAACTATGACCTTGAATAGGAAATAGAATCACCTTAGTAACCAGGAAGTAATATTCCCTGTTTGGAAGTTAATTACTTGGCTTTCCCATTCACCTGTTAGTTTCAAGTCAATCCAGTTGATATGTTTGTCTCTAAGAGTCTGTTTTTGTGTTTACTTATAAGATCTTGTTTTCACACCTGTGAGGTCAAGGATCACGGTGAATTCACAAAAGCATCGGCCCCCATGAGGAGTCCTTGAGGTCAGCCACAGCATCCCAGAGACAGTTTATAGATGGTCCACCCACCTGAATGCTTTCTTCCATTTTAACTCCAATAATTCCTAATTTCAATAGGTATGGTAAAGAATATCTAGATGTTGAAATAATCCCTGCATGTCCCTAAAATAGGAACCTGATTGTGTTGTCTTTTCCTATGAAATGTGTAAATTTTCATTTAGGAATCTCATCCCCAGTGAGGTGGGACATGATGACACAGGGTCGTTTCCACAGCTAAAGAATGGAAGGGAAAGCCAATTCCACTTTACCCAAGTATGAATGATTAGGATATAAACAGGAACCAGTTTATCTTAAGTTCTTTTCTGTCAAAATACACTCCCTTCAGTTATCCATTTAATAATTTTATTTCTCAAATGCCCACTATATGCCGGCTATTTTCTAATCTTTGAAGATATATTGATGAATAAGGCAAACCTTTACAGAACTTGTGGTTAAGTAGAAAAGGTAAGCCTTGAGACAAAAATTCTCAAGATAATCCATTGATGGAAATTGCAAGAGTATCCAATTCCATGAAGAACACAAATAAGATGTTTTATTGAGTGGCATAGGGCTGATTAAGAAAAGCATCTCTGACAAAGTCACACTGAGACTCAGTCCTAAGGCATAAGTAGGAACCAGGCAGGGAAAGGAGCTGACGAAGAATATCCAAGCATAGAGAAAAGTATGGACAGAACCGTATGTATTCCAAGAACTTGGCGGAAGCCAGAATAGGTGAAATTGAGAACTGTGAGGTGAGAATAGAGGTGTAGACAGCTATCTGTGCCTGCATGACAGTAGTTTCCATTGTGAATTGTTTTTATTTTTTAGCAAACACCAATTGAAGGCCTGCTATGAACCTGGAATGATTGTTCTATGTTTTCTCCATACGACAAGAAAGAATACCTTTGTGAGGTAGGCAAACAATGAGTACATTTCTAGTATATCGGAGGTGGTTAATATTGTGAAAAATAATGAAATAGTTGAGGAAATCAAGGGTTGAAGTCCATTGACCATTTATATGGTGTGCTAAGAGATGACTTTTCTTATAAGGTGGTGGACCCAAAGTAAATACATGAGAACAAATAAAGAAGACATTTATAGGAAAAACGGGCAAAAGGAAAAGCAAATGCAGGGGCCCAGAGGTGAGACCATAACCATATGCTCAAAGAACAGGCAGTGGCCAAAACGACCCAAGTAATTAAGACAGGAGTAGTTAGACAGTATCAGAGAGATAGTATGTACATGGGGTCCAATTTTGTAGAAGCTCCTAGGCCACTGTAAGACTTAATCTTTAAGAAGAAATAAGAAGCTTTTAGCAGTTTCTGGGTGAGTGCCATGATCTAATTCCCATTTAAATAGTTCACTCTGGCTTTTGTGTTCATCAGGATGCTGGGGGTGGAGGGCAGGAAAGGGACATGGCAAGGAGACCACTTAGGAAGCTGTTTTCTTTATCCTAAAGTAATGGGAAAAATTAAAGAGTTTTAAGTCAGGGAGTTATACTTTATTAAAATGTCATAATACACAGATGGTGCCTGAATTAACGATGGTTTGACTTGCGATTTTTTGACTTTATGGTGCAAAAGCGATATGCACTCAGTGGGAAATATACTTCAAGTTTTGAATTTTGAGCTTTTCCCAAGCTAGTGTTATGTGGTATGATGCTGGGCGGCGACAGGAAGCAGCAGGTCCCTGTCAGCCACGTGCCTGAACATCTGATACGCCAACAAACATTCTGTACCCATACAACTATTCTGTTTTTCACTCTCGGTACAGCATTAAAAAATTACTTGAAGTATTTGAGATTTCATTGTAAAGTAGGTTTTGTGTAAGATGAAGGTGCCCAGCTGTAATGTAAGTGTTTTGAGCACACAAAAGATAGACTAGGCTAAGCTATGATATTCGGCGGGTTAGGTGTGTTAGTCATCTACACTTGAAATATTTTCAACTTATGATGGGATATAACCCCACTGTAAGTTGAGGAAGATATGTATATTCTAATTATAAACCTCAGCTTAGTACATAATTAAAAACATGAACCTTAGCAAAATTAAACTACTGTATTAATTAATTACCCCTAAATTTCATTTTGGTTTTTCTTTTTTTCTCTGGTCCCTCTAAAATGCAGTCATTTGGCCTGGATGCATCTTCTAACCCTCTTCTGGTATTACAATAAACTAGGCTAATTGTCGCTCTAATTACCCCACGAAGAAAACACTTGGGCTGTGTTTTTCCAGTCTCAAGAAATGTCTTAGGACCCCGAGGCCCTCCTTGTGTAACAGATATCTGCAACTCTAAAGAAGAAAAAAATCTGATTTATCAGTATTGTGAAGCATTTTAAATCACTCATTCGGGGATTTCCTGCTCCCTCCAGTGGATTGCACACAATTCCCAGAATTATGGCGTTGTCAGAGAATGGAGAAATTTCCCTTCCAACCTGGCCACATAGTGCATGGCCCCCTCCCTGTGCTCCCGTGCGCAGTGTGAATGGAGAGGACACCACTTGTAACACTCACTGGCTCAGTGCCAAACTCAGTCATGAGACCACCTAAGCTCAGCAACCAGACCTCTGGCCCTTCCTGTTCGATCCTGCCACCCTTTGCACCTATTGCCCTGCTAGGTCGCTGGCACTGAGTTCTAGAGAATTTCTAATCATAGACAGTCTTCAGAAAGTAGCAAACTGTAGTCTTCATTTCCAGAGAATTAATAGTCTTCCAAGTGTCAGATTTAGATTCTCAGAAGCTAAAAATCTGGAAAGTCATACGAGTGCCTCTGAATTTCGATGTCCCTGAACTCGCCAAACCATAATATCTGGTCTGGTTTCAAAGACGAGTAAAATAATGACTGGGGTTGTATAAAATACCACTCATTTTGGTTTTCTACCAAATCAGCTAATAAGCTATGTGAAGGATATGGATGACATGTGAGCAGACCTCTCCCCTGCTGCTCCACCCCCATTGACATCTAAACTGTTCACGGTGGCTTGCCTAAAATTTGGTGTGCAGAGCATCCCATGCTGGGTGAAGATTCAGCCAGGATCAAGGGCACAGAATGTGGGCTTACCACATTTCTTAAACACGAGGCTGGCAGAAAAGCCATGTCAAAACCTACACATCTCCCATTGCCATAATCAGGAAATTCTTATTGTGTACATACTTCTACGTACTCTTTCTTAGATAGTAATCAGATGTACGAGATAGTCCTGGCCCCACCGCTCACCTCCACACTCCCTCTGCCTCCATCTGCTAACATTCTTAGAAGGAGGAATAATATAAATCAGAAAAACAGACAAACAAGAACAAATTATTATCTCCGTGATTCATCACCTATAATTAGTATCAAAATAAAATGATTCTGCTCTGTATGTCACTTAGCTTCCTCCCCTCCTTCCAGCTGATTCAAAGAACAGAGAAACTGTTTTACCTCCCATACATTTCCTGAAGATTTTTGTTTGCTTGACATCCTTGGTCCATGAGAGGCCCTCTCAGTTTTCATTTCCAGTGAGAGAAAACTTTCTTCGCAACTCAAGATATCCATTCCAACATCAGCTCTTCTGATTAGCAGCTAATCCCCTACATTTATTTTTATACTTAGTTTTGTTGATTGCCAGAAGTTTAGATCTGGATCACCACAAAAGACTTAATGAAAGCTTATGCCTTTTAATTTTAAAGTGATAAATATTGAAGCATTTTAACTGATACATTTTGAGGAAAGAATGTGCAACGACCTTTTCACAGAAACCAACAGTCTCTTAAGTTCACTCACCACGACGAACTATAGGCTTCCCTAAGCAGAGGTTGATAGAGAAAAGATCATTGGAGAAAGAAGGAAGAGGATTTCAATCATTCAATGATTACATGCCAAATATCTACCATTAACAATAGCTATATATATGTAATTATAACCATATATGTAACTAGCTCCAACTCCTATTGAGACTGTATCTTGGTTGAGGTCCAGAGTTTTCATAAGCAAATGTCAAGCTTACCTCAGCTCTACTAACTCTTAGAGGTACGGCTCTGCTGTCAGTTTAAAAATATCTACACTCCAAAGTATTTGTTCTCCTTGATGCTCTATATTTATGGTTGGTTGTAAAAAATATCTGTGATGAATGAGCTGAAGAATATGAAGTCTTTCTTTAATCCATTCTAATTTCATCCTTGGATCATTTTGCATTGTTATTGAACCGCTACCCTGAAACTATGACTTGGTATCATGCAGTTTGGTACTGAAGAATGTTTATGAGTAAATATTCTCATCCTACATTTACTTTTAATGAGGTTGTTGAGGACAGTGTTTCCCATATCACACACTTTCTTTTATGAGAATCTATAAAAGGGCATTTTTATCAGGTATCAGTAGAAACAAAGCTTGCCTCTCCCTCATTCATTTTTTTTTTTTAAACAAAGTCTAACTGAATTTTTACTACATGCCAAACCTGTGACAGTTTGGAGGCACACAGTGAGGAATTCAAGGAGACATGGTCCCTAAACCTCACGGAACCTAGAGTTTAATAAGCAAGAGGTGCATAAAATATATTAGCCTATTAAAAAAGGTTGAAATGAAGCTGCAATGTGTGCTCTTAAGAATTCCATCATATTATTAGGGAATAGAATAAGGAACTTGACCTCTTTGTGAGGTTAGGGAAGAAGTGTAAGTGGAGATGAGATTTTAAGCATTTTGAGAGAGTTTGACATGATTAAACTCCTGTTTTAGAAAAAACACAGAGCTGACATGTGAAGGGCAGATTGTGTTTCCCTTTTTGAACAGGCTCCTAGGAAGCACAGACCAAATTTTCAGCCTGCTTTTTGCTAAGTCTATAATCTTTGATGGCATTATTTCAATCACTGACTTTATCCCTATCTTTATATTACCTTCCTTCTCTTAATTTCCCTTTGCCCCATTTTTCTTATTTAGCAATTTTCATTTTATTTTTCTGCATTCTTTTTATAATCAATATAATTGTTTTCTTTGCAGTAGGGGTGGGCATGGAGGAGGAGGTAAGATTCTAATAATAAGTAAGGGACAGGGAATTTACCTTAGTTCTAAAAACTTTTTACAACATATTGAAGAATTAGAGAAAGAGTATAGAAAAAATGGCTCTGCCAAGGTGTCCTTCAACAGAGAAATGGAAGAAGATGTGGTCCATACATACAATGGAATATTATGCCTCCATCAGAAAGGATGAATACCCAACTTTTGTAGCAACATGGATGGGATAGGAGGGGATTATGCTGAGTGAAATAAGCCAAGCAGAGAAAGTCAAGTATCATAATGTTTCACTTACTTGTGCTGCATAAGGAGCAACATGGAGGACAGTAGGAGAAGGAAAGGAGATGTGAATTAGAGTAAACCAGAGAGGGAGACAAAACATGAGAGACTTTGGACTCAGGAACAAACTGAGGATTTTGGAAGTGAGGGGTTGGAGGGATGGGCAAGTCTGGTGGTGGTTATTGAGGGCACATATTGCATGGAGCAGTAGGTGTGGGCATTCATAAATGAATCTTGGAACACTGAAAAAATTATTTTTAAAAACTGGCTCTGAAAAATACGACAGTTAATAGAATAGGTTTTCATAGATTATTTCACAGATAAGAGAATGTCATTTTTAAACAAAGTTGATCTGACTGATCAGCAACTTTGGGATCTCAAGCTTTTTGAGTTGAGTGTCGTATTCAATATAGATACTCTTTTATTTCTCATATATTTCTCTTTTTTTTTTTAATCTTGGGACTCTTGTTTGTTTTTGTTTTTTATTTCCTTAATTGTTTGCTGTTAGGTAGTAAATTCATTGAGGGAAGACATCCTGTCTTTCACTTATTTATTTTTTGGACTGTGTCTACCCACACACACCCTCTACACCCCCATAGTATCCAGTACAATACTACAGGTCTGCTTGCTGAATAATTTATAATTCTGGACTCGTAAAGCAGTCATTCTTTCTCATAGGTTACACCTGTTATTAGTAGGGCTGGTCTCTGGATTTCCAAGCATTGGTATGTAAAATACACAATTACAATGAGTATTTTCTCTACACTTTCCCTCTACTTCCTCCCTTTCAGTAGTTGAGAGAAGGGCACATTTGGGCTGTGCAAGAGCCAACATTCCCACATAAAATGCAGATGAACATCACCACCAGCTTATACAGAAATGGCAAAAGTATGAACAGAAAAGGGAGGCACCCATAATACATACCTCCCTCTCCTCCCATGTTTTTCCTTATAATTTTAATTTTATCCCAGTGTTTGAGATAAAACATTAGCATACCAACATACAGGGAAATCAGCCTCTTGTACCTGCCACTTCTGCCAAAGCCATCTTTGAAAACAGCAAATGCAAGGAGCCAGCTGCCGCAGAAGGGGAAATGACGCGAGGGTTCAGGAGCTGGAGGAGGTTAACCTTCCGGCCGGTGGAAAATACTGAGCAGTGGGGGAAAGTGGATGGAGAGAATTTAGGGTCTTTATGGAAGGTTTTCTTTTTTCCCAAGAAAGCAACTTTAACCTTGTAAAAGAGCTACTTCTGTCTTGATAACCTGGCTTTGAAGAAGAATGACCCTGGGAGGAAAACAATAGCAGTGGCCAAGTAGAAAGGTTCATAAACTCCTAGGAGCCTTTTTACCATCTTCAGAGTCAAGTTTGGGGCAAAATGAAGGCAAACCCGTGAAGAAAATGGCATGGAGAGCCATAAAACCCATCCCTGCCCTCTACTCAAGATGGAGCTCTGTGTTCACTTCGTCCTGAGAAAGGGTCTCTCTGTCTTCCTGCCTCCGCTGGAAGGCATTTTCCTTGCTCTCGGCTCCTGGAATAGTTCCTTCTTTTTTCTTCATCTTCTTGTTTCCTTCTCTAGCCCTTTCCTTTTAAAAGCTGCTAAAGGAACTTGCAGTGGCTCAGGGGCCTCTTGTGTCGGGGACCCTTGAAAAGGTTTTCAGCTGAGCAGACCTGGAGGAGAAGTGGCAGGGATGGTGCCGGGCTTGGTCCACTTTCACTAACAGTCGGAAATTCTTGGTGGAGATTTAAATATCCAGTAGTTAATTACATGCACACAGACTCTGGGCTAGAATTCATCAACATGATTGTTTGACTTAATCTGGAAGACAGATGTGCTGTGTTTGGATTTTTAGATTTCAATTAGAGTTTTTATTGACCTATAGACATATATGTGTAGTTGTAGTAGGTGTGTGGAGATCTATTGATCTGTTTATTAAACATCTAGAACAAGAAAAATATGAACCTCAAAACTCCTGAAGGACTCCTCTGACCTTATTACTGACTCCTCCAAATGTAACACTGTTCTGACTTTGTAACACTTGTTTTGCCCGTTTTTCCCTGACTCTTTGTGCTTGGTTCACGAGACTCATACATACTGTCATGATAGCTGTACAACGTTTATTCTCATTACTGGTCCCAGTGATTCTCAAAATATGTCCCCAGATTGTTAATATCAGCATCACAGGAACTTGTTAGGAAGGCAAATTTCTGAGCAAGTTCTTGAGCCTTGACCTGCTGAAGCAAAAACTGGGTGGGGCACATCCCTCTGTATTTTAACAAACTCTCCAGGTGATTCTGATACACACTAATTTTTAGACACATTGTGATACAGTATCTTGTTCTCTGACTATATTTTTAACATTCCACTGCTGATGGACATTTGGGCTATTTCCAGTGTGAGCCTATTACGAAGAGCTATGAATGTTCTAGTACATATCTTTTGGTGATCATGAAAATGCATTTATTGTGGGTGTATACCTGGTAGTATAATTTCTGGGTCATAGGATATGCTTTTGTTCAGCTTTAGTAGATATTACCATACAGTTATCTAAGTGGTTATACTAATTTACATTCCCCAGCTGGATACAAGAGTTGCAGTTTCTTAATATGCTCACCAAAAATATAATTGGTATTCATTTTATTTTTAGCCATTCTGATATTATGTCTTAATATACATCTCTCTAATGACTAGTGAGATCGAGCGCCTTGTCATATACTCATTAGCCACTTGTATATCTTCTTTATTGAAGTGTACATTCAAATCTTTTCCCATTTTTTATTAAGTTGTCTATTTCTATCTCATTGATTTTTAAATACAAGTCTTTGCCAGATAAATGTATTGCAGATCTATTTTCCTGCTTTGTGAAATACAAAGCAATTATATTTTGATAACGAACATTCCCAAAGTGTAAGTATAGGCTGAAAGCCTCCCTTGTAACTTATAGATTTTTTCCAACATACTTTCCATTTCCTGATTGTTCACTAACTCTCTCTCCCTTAATGAAGTATTATTGCATAGAGTAGCAGAGCTTTGTTGTATTAAGTAGGCAGCCAAGGAGATGCTGATAAAACCATGCAAAAAGCTATCTAGAATATTTGAGGCAGGTCAGTGTCTCAGAGCAAATTCTGGATATTCTAAGGCTTAGGCATGTGCATCCTTATTTTTTCTGTATCTCATAATCATTATCCTGCCTTATTAAACAAATATGGTTCCTGGGTGACTGGCAAGTAGCCCAATAACAGACCATGGATGATAAAGGGGGCATAAGAAATCTGTGGGGAGAGGAAAAGATTATTCAATAAACAGAGTTGGGGCAATTGGTTGGTTATTTGGATAAAAATCTATTCAGATTCTCCAGCCACTTATGAAAATATGTTCCAAGTTTTATATTAACAAAGAGTTAATATAAAAATTCCAACCATGAAGAACTAGAAGATTGTATTTGTGAATATTTTTCTGATTTCTGAATGTGCAAGGAAATAGCAAAGGGAAAGATATTTAGCTATAACTATACCACTACTTTAAACTTTTGAACTTCTAAACCCAAACTGAATTAAATGGGAAAAAGCAAACTGAACAAAATATTTTCAAGAACTATGACACACACAGAGTATATCCTTAATTTGGAATTCTTAGTGCATAATCATCATGAACAAGTAGGAAACACATGAAGGTCCTAGTTGAAAATA
The DNA here is from genome assembly GCA_004023965.1 of Spilogale gracilis. Classification (NCBI taxonomy): domain Eukaryota; kingdom Metazoa; phylum Chordata; class Mammalia; order Carnivora; family Mephitidae; genus Spilogale; species Spilogale gracilis. Next base: position 97,972 of record PITA01001427.1, read on the forward strand.
CAGGAAAAATAAGAATAAGGATATTTACAAACTATGAAATTCTACTGATTGGTAACTTAGTAGTTCTTAAAAAACAGTTTTTTAAAGGAAAAGAAGAAAAAGTCCAAACACACATAATCAAAGAAATAAAAATTAGGACAGAAAAAATATTTCAAACATTTCAGACAGTTTAGGCTTGATTTAGACTTAAATGTAGCTTAAACTAAGAAAGAAAAACTCATGGAAAAGCAAATTCCAGTTTCTACTGTAACAAGGTACAAGCTGAGAAGAAAAAAAGAGGGGTGATTTCCTATTGCTAGTGAAGAGGAGAGAAAACAAGAAGTCCTCCACAGGCTGCTGACAGCCCCTAAGGGTTGGCATTTGGGGCAAAGGCAAAAGAAGCTAAGGACAAAAATAATCATGACAAAGGAGGAAATAAAATAGCAAAAGATCTGGAGAAGAACAGAAATGGTGGGTGTCATTAATTACAACTGAAAGCAAAAATAAAGAGCAGCCCAATTATTTTGTTTGTTTTTGTTTCGTTTTGTTTTGAGCAGCCCACGTTTTTAAAGCTTGAAAAAAAGAATCAGTTATTTATTACGTTCAAAATGATTCAGGCTTAGTGTTCGGTTGACAAGGAGAGATACAGCCCATTCCTGCCTTCAAGGAGCTTAGACAGGTTAGCTGATAATTTGAATAAAATATTGTTGAAGCAGTTACCGTGTTGGCATCTTGAATAGGATTTTATTAAATTTGCCTGGGGCACTTCAACCTAGCGCCCTTGAAAACAGAAGCTGTTCGTTTGTTGTTCATGCTGGGTCTCAGTACATCCCAGCAACTGATGTTTCTAATGACCCTCCTAAGTGGTGAAATTGAGTTAGTCTATTCTGTTGAACATGATGGAGGAAGTACATGGAATATTTTAGAATAATTTGTGGGAAAACTGATTTTAAAAACAACTCTGGCTCTTACAGAGTTAATCTGCAACTCTCTCAGAGAGAGCTCTGCAGAGCTGAAATTTCACAGCATACGTTACTTCAGCGCACAGGATTGATTGAAACATTAAAATGAGCTGCTTATTCCACTACCTTTGGGAATATAGACCAAAATAAAGATGGGTGGCTGGGAGAATAGGTACCCGTTTAATTTTTATAGCACACAAATACCCTACACGCCAGTCACTTTCAGAAAAGTCATACAGAGATGAAGATAATAAACACCTGATATTACAGACGCCACAAAAATCTGTTATTACTGCAAACGATTACTGTAATTTAGATTTTTTTGCTTGACTCATTTAAGTAATTACCTCAAATCTCTGCTTTATGTTTTAATCTCATGCTATAGTTTATTATTGCTACTACCTGAAGAAATAAATAAAACATTGTAAAGTTCTTTTGCTTTTTGTAAACTAAAATCTTTGTTTTTGGGAAAATACCGTATTTGGTAATAGTATCAAAGACATGATTTTTTTTTTCTAGAATTAGAAGCAATATTCACAAAAGAACCTGAAAGTGTACTGGTTCAAAAAAAAAAAAGTTTTCTGCTTCATGCAACTGATTCTCTGGGAAATTTCATGACAAATACTCATCCATTGTTTTGTAGTAATCATTGCAACGTGAAATTAAAACAGACTCGATACTAAGCATTTTTAAAACAATTATCCAGCAGTGAAATTACTCTTATATTTCTTTTCAAAACAGGTTGTATCATACATACATTTACGTGAAAAATGGCTGACCTTTTTTATTCAGTTCAGCTGCAACATTCATTAGACTTGCTTTTTTAATTCCTTCAATTGGCACACATAAAATGTAAGGCTGTGCTGGGGGTTTAGGATGTGAACATTTGTACGTGATTCCTTTTGATCAGGAGCAGAGCTGACTCTTCTCCCCACCCAGCTTTCCCTTTTTGTGCTTGTGTGTTCCGAACAGCCTTTCGGAAGAGTCCCAAATTGCAATGATGTCCCAAATCACAGGATTAATGTGTCTACGAACAGACCTCTTATGCCTCCAAAATGAAGTACTTCTTGCTAATTTCTCTTCAAGACACCAGCTTAATTGCATTTTAAACAAATGGGCTGCTTTGCTGGCCAACTTTTAAATGAGATAACAGCAATGTTCACTCTCCAGCAGTGATGAGTGCCTTGCAGTAGATTCAAAACTCTGTTCAATAACAGGTTTAATCTCACACCAGCAGATTTACTGCAGAATAAACTGCCACTGAGCTCATAATTAGTAAAACAACAACAAAAAATCCAACCTACTAAATATTATTTTCCAAAGCAGCAGGCAATGTTTTAGTGGAAAATTTCAGTCCTGTTCTTTGTGTGTTTTATTGATTTTATGTATGATATTGGGAATTCATGCTATGATTTAAGATAATGTTCTTTATCGATCACGTAAGCAGTTGCTTAGCTCTCCAGTAACGAAATGATGCCCCCATTCACAGAATATGTAGCATACACAGCCGGGGAGACTACAGGGCTTCTCTCTTTAATGTTTATTCCTTTTTTTTTTTTTCTCCTAAAAGCATATTCGCCATTGGAAAACAACAGCCAAAAAGCATTTGTGCTTTAGAAACAATCTTCTCATAATTTTCTTTGTTGGAGCTATTAGCGGCCAATTGTGATTCAGTGAAAACCCGTTCAACAAACAGATGTTACAAAGTATATTCTCTGCTTGCTGCATCTAAACAAATATTAATGAAGTAATTGGAACTATTACGGGAAAAAAAAAGAGTGCTTAGTATATATTTATGGTCTTATGTACAAAGCTATACTCTTCTAAAATTTCTCATTTGTATTGCACAGTAGTAAGGCAGAGTTATAATGACATACCACGGGACATATTTTTCATCATTGTCTTAAATATCTGTGCAAAAACCTGTATTGTACAATGTTAAAAAGCTCATCTGCAAATAAGGGTGAACAAAAGCTTTTGTGCAAAAGGTAGAGGAATGCAACAATATCTATTTTTAAAAAAATCAACTTCGCTTATATACCATTCACAGATTTTTTAAAAATCTTGCTTTTCTGTGTGTAAATATAAATTAAAATTGTGATAGCCAGAAAAGCTGTTATTAAAAAGCTTCCAATTATTGGAGCAGTGTGCTCCTCCCGACATTTTTCAAACAAAAATAAGTTGTCTTTAGTATAAGCACTAGCTCACCTCCCATCACTCAAACATATAGTAATGGCATGTGAGGCTAGCTTTATTTCTGGCATTAACCTTTTGATAATGAGTGCTACATCAAATGGAATTTGAAGAATCTAATGGTACTGCTGTGCAGTTTATTTTTTTAAGACCCCCAAAGCAAATTAAACCTCAGTGAATCAGACATCATATTCACAGACAATAGCAGTTTTAAGAAATAACTAAAAAAAAAAAATACCAATTTACAAATAAAGCTTTTAACTCTATAGGTTCACCAAGTGATGATTCAAAGAAAAATTGCTCATTCTTCTCTTCATTTAAACTGTCCCTAATTAGTACTGACCCTGACGATGAAAAGTTTTAGAAAGGAAGGAAAGAAAGAAAAGAAAGTATTTCTAGTTTTTTCTTTGACTAATTACCACGGTATTTCTAAACCATAGACCTAAAGATTTTTAGAATTGAAAGACCTCAGGAAGGACTCCATTCCCATAACTCACAAAGGAGAATAGTGTTCAGGTTGATGTGATTCACCCAAGGGCACGTTTTTCATGTCTCATCTATTACATGGCAGCAATGTTTATTCTTTTATCACATACCTAATAAGTATCGTATCACAGTCTATACTCTGGTCGATCAGATTTCAAAGTCACTGGTTTTAACCACTCACTGGATGACCTCACCCGAAATATGGCTGCCTTATTGATCTTATATAGGACCACGTTCTTCTTTCCCTGCTCTGTTCAATTTTAACCTACATGCTGTTGGAGCAAGCATTTTTGGTCAATTTTTGTCAACTTTATTGAAATGGAATATAATGTAAGAAAATACAGCCATTTCTAAGTATATAACTTGATGAATTTTGACAAATACCTGTATAACCATCATCTCAATCCAGATATAGAACACTGCCTTCATTTCAAAAATTTCCTTTCTTCTTCTTTGCAATAAATCCACTCCTGTCACCCATCATAGGAAATCACTGGTCTAATTTCTATCACGGTGGATAAGTTTTCCAGAACTTCATATAAATGGAAGCACAATTTTATTTATTAATCTGATTTGACAAATATTTATATAGAACTTATTATATGCCAGACACTAAGTGCTATACAAATACAGTATTTAATCCTCATAACCACTGTAAGGTGGGTATTATTATCTCCGTCTTATAGTTGGTCAAGCAGAAGCCCAGAAAGGTTAAGTAATAATCTAAGGTCACACAGCTGGTAGATTGTGGATCTGAAATTTTAACCCAACCAGTTTGTTTCCAGAGCCTGTGCCCTAACCACTACATAATTCAGCATGAGAATTAATAATAATGATAATTGCTAAACCTTATTCTCTGTCGGCCACTATTCTAAGCACTTGCACATATAGGCTTCATTAGAATAATCCTTTGATGTAGGTAATATTGTTCTCTTCACTGATGAGGAAATGAAGGCAGAGGGAGGCACGGGACAGTTATAAACCAAGAACTTGACATACATTATGTCTAAATCTCCAGGGCCTAGAGAAAAGTGCCTGCTCTGTGATAGATGCTCAATAACACATACACACATTATATATGATATATATATATATAATTTATAACATTCTATATGACATTAGATGTGTTATATATATGTAATATATATGTTACATAAGTATATACACATTTAAAATAAGTGAATAAATCTAATATATATCATCCACATATTTTAATTAATTCATGTAATAAGTGAATTTGTGTTGATTTTATTAGCATTCTCATTCTACAAAAGAGAAAATTAAACCAAGAGTTTTGGAAGGAGAAATAACCAAATTTGCCAAACTGGTGGACAGACCACTTGGTTTTGAAGTCTTTTGAGTTCCAAAAAGCACACATCTTTCACCCTATTTTCCCAGTTATTTTTCAAGCACTCTGGTCAGTTATTTTACCCCATAACTCACCTCATACAATCATTACAATGACCCTATGAGCAGATGTATGCATCACTTTACATATTAGGCAATCAGTATGCAGGCAAGTTAAGCGTATTCCACATGGTCAGCTGGCTGGGGAGGTCTATACTCTATAGTCAGGTTCAGATTAGGAGTTCAATCTGATGTTGATAAATTTGAAAAAACTCCACTGTGTAGCTAACACATTGGAAGCACATGAGATTACTGAAACCGAGGATGCAGAGGGGTAACACAAAGCTAATCAAAGTAATTTGTAGCTAATGAGTACCTCCAGGAGCTAGGAGATTTATATATGCATTTTATGGAATCTAAATCATTAACCATTGTAAGACAGATCCCCCATTTCTGTTTTGTTAAATGTGAAATCCAGCCATGTTTTGGGATCTGTAAGCTACCAGATGCTATGTCTAATTCCTATAATGACCCTGTGAGATTATTATCTACTTTTTCTGATGAGGAAAACAAAGTTTAAGGAGAAAAAGCGACACACCTGTTGGCTCAGTCTGGTTCTGGGTAGCTCCACAGCATGTCCCTTCACGAGGCCTACCTCATCTGTCATTGTTTTCTCTGCTGCCAGATTACTTTGCATGTTCAGGTACTGCTCCTGCAAAGTGAGGAGATAACAGGTTTTTAGAAAGCACTCTCTGTAAAGTTAGTTCACCACTTTGCTCATCCAAATTATTGTCTTCATACTTTTGAACTATTTTTAGAGTTGATATTGTCCCACACAACCTACAATTAATTTGTTTATGGTTTCACAAGATCTCATGTTTTTGCTTTTATGGCAAACCCAGACATACCCTTCCTTTAGTTGAAAATGGTTAAATCCAACTCTTTTCCCAAAAGGTCACCCAGTCTTTCATGATGAACTAACTTAACTGCTGACCCCTTATGCCAACAAGGGAAGTATTATATTTTAGTGACATGCTCCCTTCAACATATTTTATTGTCATAGTGGGGCATTCAAGATTTTAACAAAAACACTTAGTCAAATAATTGCATAACATGAATAGGTTTCAATGTCTTAATTTAAAGTTAAATTTTAAAGCAGTATAAATGTTTAGCTTTCCAAAGATGATCCAATAGAGGAATTAAGTCTGCTACACTCCTCGCAATTCCCATTTTGATCTTTAATCTCTGAATTCATGTCTCCTTGTTACTTTTACACATAAGAGGATATGTTCACCTGATTTTTCCTCAGCTGGACAGGACTTTTTTCCTGAAGTCACAGCAATAGCTTCTGTTCCACTTGTGAAAAGTCTCTATAATTTAAATGACTAGATTTTCTAGTGGCATCTTTTTCATATTAAATTAAAAGTTTCTTGTGAAGACAAATATATGATTTTGTGGAAATAAACCCCTGACAAATAACTGACCAGAGATATAATTAATTAGCATCTTAGAAAAAATGCTTTCTAGACTTGTGCTTTACACAACTAATGAATAATTTTTCCTCCCTTGTAGAGACAATAAAAATACACTTTCAGGTGTATTTACAAAAGGTAAAATGGTCTGTGAATGGGTGCTTGCAACTGTAGATAAAATTTCTGGGGACAGCATCATATACGAATTTGGAATGAACTGAAACAACTTTGACAGAAATGCTCCTGATCTGGAAGATTAAGGAAGAGAGCTTAAAAGGGGATACTGCTGAGGAGAAAGTCATCAATGTTAGAGATCATGTAAAAAGTTTGATAAAAGTTATTTCACAGAATTCAAGTGTGGGAACATTTTACAAATTCTTACTGTTTAATGTAAAATATTTAAATTTAAGCCTGTAGAATTAAATTAATAAATATAAGTAGTCATGTGACCTTTAAAGCAACATGTCTCACAGTTTTATGTTTTATTCAATTTGTTCCCATTATCCCCCCAAAAGATCTTTCATTTGGGAAAATTAGGTGTTGCTGTGTGTTCGGGCTTACCTTCTTTTTATTTATTTATTTATTTATTTATTTATTTATTTATTTATTTATTTATTTAAAATATTTTATTTATTTATTTGACAGAGAGAAACACAGTGAGAGAGGGAACACAAGCAGGGGGAGGGAGAGAGGAAGAAGTAGACCTCTTGCCAGGTAGGGAGCCCAATGCCGGCTCTGTCCGGGACTCCAGTATCATGACCTGAACCCGAAGGCAGACACTTAATGATGGAGCCACCCAGGAGCCCCTTTGCCTTCTTTTTAAACATTTGTGGTGGTAATCATAAATCTTTTAAAATCACACGTTAAAGTAAGGTGATTTTCTTATGATTTTATGTTATTTGCTCTTTATGCAATGTGGACAGTTGATTAGCATAGCTAATTGAGAGTTGAAAATATGCAGCATTCTCAGTTGAAAGGTTCTTTATAGCTACAGAGTGCCAAATTGAATTATTTTCATCTCTCTATATCAAATCCTAGGCTGTGAATCTCTCTGGGACAGCTCTGCTGAGATTTATTATATGCACACATCTGTATTCCCCCCAAAGTCCTTCATTCCTGCCTAGATGAAGAGGGAGTCTGCCTCCTGTCTGCCTCCCCCTTGTTCCCCAGACCAGGCTGAGGACAGCTGTGCTGGAGAGGATGAGGTCACGACCACCAGCAACAACCCTGAGAATTTAAATCTATCTTGAATGAAAGCAAACAAACACATGAAAATGAAATTAACCCTACTTACTCTGCACAGGCATTTCCTTTCTGTTCTTGCTTTAAAAAAATAATTTTCCCACCCCAGAATGCTTCTACTTTTCTCTCTCACATCTTTCTCTTCTTTTCTATTCCTATTGCCACAGTCTTGCCATGGAATGTTTTTACTCCCTGTCTAGATTTCCTTCCTGCAATTAATCCTCTCCTTCTTGTTTTTTACCCCTCATTTCAACCCATTTTCAAGTCTGCTGCCTGGGTGCTCTTTCAAGTGCCCGTTGAATATCTTCTCAATTCTAGCTTGCACAATTTCTATGGCTCCTGACTGCTTATGAATAAAATAAAATTTTCTAATATTGGCATTTCAAACCCACTAAAACTCTAATCCCAATTCATTTTCCCAGCTTTGTTTCTTACTATTAGCAAGCTAAACTCAACCAAGAAATACCTGAGGTGGTTCTTAATATAATTATTAATCATACTACCTTATTGTAATTTATGTATCCTTGTGGGATACTTTAAGTCTTATCTAGAATAAGGTAGAATAAAAAAGCAAAAATATCCTAACTTTGAAATATCATATTTCCCAGTTTTCTGTTTTTTGTTCATGCTGTTCCCTCCAGAGTCATCTCTCATCCTACTATTTATTATTGAAATTCTGTCCATGCTTCATGGAGGCCCAACCCGTATGTCATTTCCTGCAGGGTGAATTTCCTAATCAATCAAGTTAGACTCTTCCTCCTTCCTGTCCTTGAACTCAGTAGACTCCCTCACATGATGGCTCATATAGCCTGGTATTACAGATAACTGTGCATTTTACCTATTAAATTGTATGCTGATTACACAATAGCTTTATAGCTTGACCTCTTAAAGTAAGTCTAGCACCATATCTTACACACAAAGGAGATGCTGAATAAACACATACTGACCAAATGAATGAAGGAATAAAGAGTTTGGTTGTACACCTCTAAATTTACGTTTAAATTATCGACTCCTACCAAGGGTTTTCTTTATCTGGCAACTCTTAAAAAAATTAAGAAATTTCCTTAAGTGGAGCACTTTATGATATTCATGTCATGGAAAGAATTCTACTTAGTGAGATGTTCTTTGTAAGTTTCTATTGGTGAGATGGTGGTAAAATCACTTAAGGTGATTATAATTAGGAGCAATGAATAATAGTTAAAATTTTAAGATTTTATTTATTTATTTATTTGAGAGAGAGAGTGAGCACACATGCAGGACCGGGGGCAAGGGGGAAGGAGCAGAGTGGGAAGGAGAGGGTACAGGAATGAACCCCAACCAGACTTCGTGCTGAGTGTGGATTACAAAGCAAGGCTGCTCTATCTCAGGATCAAATCATGACCTGAACCAAAACCAAAACTTGAACACCTGACCCACTTAGTCACTCCAATAATAGTTAACATTTAAATAGGCTTTACTGTATGCCAGGAACTGCCCTAATACTCGATGTATGTTATTTTGTTTCACCCTCATTAATACCTATGTGGCAGATACTACAATTATTACCTTTTTACGAAGCAGAAGCTAAGTTAGTTTCCCAAGTTCACATAGCTACTGGGTGACAAGAGATAGGGATTCCACCCACTTATTTTAGCTCCCAAATCTGGGTGTGTTCTAAATAGATGGTTGGATGAAATAAATATTATTTTTATTTCAATGAAAAAACTATGAATATTTGATAATTATGAAGCTCCACTTCAGTCTTTCAGTATGATGAAAAAATATAAGGCAATAGTCTCAAATGTTAGGGATATCTTTCGTTATTCTAGGAAGCTATGGTTAAAAATCAAGGACTGACCTCCCAGGTAAATAATCTATGCAGTTTACAGACTGCATTTAGAAGAGCCCTATGTTTGGTCTTTTGCATCTTGAAATTTTTGTAAGTTTTGAACAAGGGATGCCAATTTTCATTTTCTACTGAGTCCCACAAATTATGTAGCTGGTCCTGATTTACTATTTTGAGGACAAATATAAATATTTTCCCAGTACTTTCAACTAAACATTAAAGTTTATCCCTTCCACTCTCACTTCCCTTTCCTTCAAACATGCCTCAAAAGGTATGAAATCAAGATCTTAAAATAGCTAAAGACCTATTTTATAAGAAAGCAATAGAATTTCCTGAATAAGAGGTTAATATTAATATGCCCATCTGGTAGACAGATGAAATATTTGTCTCACTTTCCTCATTCTGGTTTAGTTATGAATTATCCCCTATCTCCCATGAACCAAAATCTATAAATATGTTTTTTTTTTCTAACTCTGTAAATTCTAGAGCTCCTTTTTACCCAGAGTTTTGTTTTTTGTTTTGTTTTTTGTTTTTTGGGTTTTTTTGGTTTTTAAATTCTTATTCTTCTATCCCCTCTCCCTGGCTGTTCTGGTTCATTCTCATAACTGTCTGAATTTTCTGGGTTATCTGTGGGACTCACAGCCATTCTTTCATTTGGCAATGAATTCTATTGAGTCTCTACCACATTGGAAAAAGAGGAACTCTGAGGTAATGGGACCCCTGATTGTGTAGTTTATCTTCCCATGGTGATAAAAATACGTAAAATGCATTTGAAGGGTGACCGGAGGATGAATAATATTCTGCAGTGTGAGCCTGGTCTAAGCACAAGACACACAGGTTGGGCCACTTTTCAGAGAACATATTTTCCTACCAAGAACATTATTTAAGTTAAGACACTTACTATATGCAAAGAGGTGAAGATGAAGTGTAGACAGTTTCTATCTTCTAGTAGCCATGTAAAGGAGGAGATAGTCATACATGTAGGGTATCACATATTGACATGCCCATGATGTCAGTGTAAGGAAACTACATCATGTTTCCATGGGTGAAGTCAAATAGGACATAGATGAATAAGTGCAGAACCAATAATATTTGGGCTTCCCCTGATGGTGGGAAAGGAGGTCTTTATAGCAGATTCAAAGTCATGAAATTGCAGCCTCTGTTTGTGGAAGTGAGTGATCTGCTGTGACTGGGCCTAGGCTTCATGGGGTTGAGAGGATAGGTGGGGACAGGTGTGCCATGCAAAGTGGGGGATGACATTCTGTTAAAAGGGATGAGCCAATAAAAGGTTCCAAGAAGTGGAGACTTCACAGAAACGTGTATTTAACATAGGTGATGCAAATGGTACACGGAATAATGACTCCCCTGTGCCCACATGAAGAGGTCCACATCTTAATATCTGGAATCTGTGAATAATGAGATGGGCAAAGGGGAAGGAAAGCTGTAGGTGGAATTAGGTTACTACCCAGCTGACCTGGAGATGGAGAGAGGGTTCTGGATCATCTGGGAGGCCCAAGGTAATCATAAAGTTCTGTATAAGTGGAAAAGGGAGGCAGAAGAGAAACAACTGGTGAAATGAATGCATGAAAATGATTCAGTCAAATGTTGCTGCCTTTAAAAAATGGAGGAATGCACGGGGCGCCTGGGTGGCTCAGTTGGTTAAGCGACTGCCTTTGGCTCAGGTTATGATCCCGGAGACTTGAGATCGAGTCCCACATCAGGCTCCCTGCTCGGCAGGAAGCCTGCTTCTCCCTCTTTCACTTCCGCTGCTTGTGTTCCCTCTCTGGCTGTGTTTCTCTCTGTCAAATAAATAAAATCTTTAGAGAAAAAAAATGGAGGAATGCACCCATGAAACAAGGAATGCAGGCAGCCTCTAGAAGCCGGAAAAAGATAAGGAAAAGGATTTTTCCCTAGAGCCTCCAGAAAGAATGTGATCCTGCTGACCACTTGATTTTATTTAAGTCATGGAAACAGTGTTGAACTTCTGCCCACAGAACGGTAAGATAATAAATGTATGTTGTTTAAGATACAAATTCTTTAAGTTATATAAGATGATAAATTTGTGGTATTGTGCTTCACCATCATAGGAAACAAGTACAGCATGTTAAATTTATAATAATAGAATAAAATCCTTGAAAGTCAATTTAAAAATATTATTTAGTAATCAATAAATACATCTTGCTCCCCTATGCTAATTTTCATAGGTCCTGGCACACATTTCTTGATGCTCCCTCTTTATGCCTGCTGCCTCCTACTGACCCCAGATAGCTTAGATTTGTAATTACAATCTTTTACTTCCAGCTACATTCAGAACAGAAGCATAAATACCAATACCTAGCCACAAGCAAATAAAAAAGAGAGGCAGTTACTGAATTTTGGGGCATATTACCCACTGTCTTTCTCTTGGGCTGGAGACACTATCTTTCTATACATTGTTCTGTGCCTAAATTAATATTTCTACCAGTATCAGCTGCAGAGTAATTTGGAACTGGCAATAATATATACATTTAAAAGGTCGGAAAGGCTCTGTGTCCCAGATGCTTGACACAGTCAACTCTATTACTGCAGATTTTGTTTATGCCATTCCTCTTGACACAGGGTAACGCAGCTGTGTAAAAACTCATTTACTTTAGGGTGACAATTCTGTTTAGATTAATTGACTAGGGAGATTAATATTTACTCTACTTCTCTATCACTGTTGAAATGTTAACTATATTGTATAAAATCCATTAAGTACTAAAGCATACTTTGCAAACTACAATATGTTGAGTTACTTCCAAAAGCAGCTTATAATGCTCACAAAAATGGCAGAAAATCTTTGTGTGTTTTAAAGGGCAAATGATTTTATTTGAGCATCAGGAACATAATTAGTGGGATTTGAGTTTGAGGTCATTTATCCTTGTAGTGGAATGACCAAAGACCACCAAAGACCACACTACGTGGAACTCGACTACTTTCAGAGAATTTGGTGGCATCCTATTATCTAAGTGTGCCTGGTGTCTGGCAGAGTGAATGAGAAGATAAATGTATTCCCATGTGCTGACAATATAAATTCCTCATTGTGTAGGAGAGAGGTATAGTCCTAGGTGTGGTCTAGGAGCTGCCTTTTAGCTAGCAAAACAGTCTCGGTGAAACAAAGCTTGTTATTTCTGCTAGTTATGTGGTCAGCATCAAATAAGGTATAGAGTTGCATAATGCATCGATTTAAGTTACATTCCTCCTGACTGTTGTGAGACCATTTTCTTACACATTTTCCTTAGAACTACAGTCGAATCTTTCTTTACTCTTGTTGGAAGGTTGGCATTGGTCAGAATGCTTTTGCAAACCATAGCTCTCTCTGAGTTGCCATATTGTGAAAAATTGCTGCTTTTATGCAGAATTTATTCAAGAGCTATGTTTAAAGGACTTTTTAATGTAACTATCTAACTTTTTTGTCTTTTCTGTAGATACCTTTTTTTTTTTTTGTAAGTACCTTCTTGAAGAGATGGTAGTTTCTTCATTCTACTTAGAGTAACACAGAGAATCCTTAATTGTCTTAATAGAAGTGATAGCACTCACATGGTTTTTAAAGTTTAGGCATTTATCCTTAAAACTCTGTTAAGTATAAAAGGACTCAGTCCTTTTGTCCCAGGAAAACCTTGGACTAATTGTTATTTGAGGGCAGCAGTCCCTCAAAGCAAGCTCAAAGGCAGAGGTCTCCAAATTGCCTGCCACCCATTCACTTCTTCGGAGAATCAAATGTTCTTCTCTGATCAAATTAGACACCATAGCTCAGTCATCTTCACTGAATGTTACTTCATTGTTCCATCTTTCACTTTTATCCAATGCAGCTACAAGAGTTGGCTATATAAATTTAATTTCTCTTCTTTCTGAACAAATTTGGATGTTAGTCCTCACTACATTGTATAATGACCTCTGTAAATTGTCCCATATGAGAAATCTCTTTCAGGATTTAGGACCAGAAAAGTTTGTTGAGGATTTTGCTGTCCTCTTTGAAATAATGAGGATGATTGATGTATTTCCTTCTTCATGCCTTGTCATACTGCTATCACTCCATCACATGACCTGCCAGGATGCTGAGCATCAAGAGATGCTCTTTTATACAATTCAACCTATTGTCTTGTATTTGAATATTTGAATTTATCCTTTAACTTCCCATCTTTGTCTCTATGTGTAGAGAAAGGGAAAGAATACATAAATCAGTACAACTGATTTTATTTATTATTACTATTTATAAAACATTTTATTCATTTATTTGACACAGAGAGAAACACACGCAGCAAGAGAGGGAGCACAAGCAGGGGGAGTAGGAGAGGGAGAAGCAGGCTTCCCGCTGAGCAGGGAGCCCAATGCTGGACTCAATCCCAGAACACCAGGACCATGACCTGAGCTGAAGGCAGACTCTTAATGACTGAGGCACCCAGGCATCAAATACAACTGATTTTAAAATCATGTTGTGTTATTAGAGAAGTTGAGAAAATAGATGCATTTAAAGCCAGGTAAGATTGAGAAGTTCAAATGGCTTTGGAATGATATTTTGAGAGATAGATAAAGGAGGCTATAAAAGTAATGTTAGAGTATTCTGTAAAAAAAAAACAACTCATTTTCTGGTGTGGTGGTAGGAGTTAAAACAATAAAACGTAGTTAAATGAAAACAATAATTCATCCAAAGATATTTATCAAGTTTCTACTATGTGTATGAAACAGTTCCTGCCCTTAGGGAGTTTCCTCTTATAAGTATGAACAGGAAATTTCACTATATTAGTAAATTTGCTATTTTAGAGAAAATATAGGATGCCATAGGACCAAATTAGCAAGCACTTTTGATTTGAATTTAGAGTAGGCCCAAAGAGGAAGCATTTTCAAAAGACCAGATGGAAGACTACAAAGAAATGTATCCAGAGGAAGAGGGAAGGGAAGGAGGCTCTAGAGAAAAGACAAAAAAAAATTGGAAAGGCTTTGAATTATGAGTGGACACAGAGACTCCAGGGAACTAAAATATATTAGCAATGTGTTAGCCAGCACCTTCCCTCTCAGAGGCATTGGGGTTAATCTAATCTTCAGGAGCCATGACTAGAAATCTACTGTTATAATTAATTACCTTATTAATGGTGACTGCATTATTCAGAGAGTAAGAATGCACTCATATTTAATCTACAGTGATTATAAAACATTATTTAGAGTATGTTCCCAATTATGTGTTTTACGATGTAGTGTATGTATATATCTACAAGTATGACCTAAAAATAGTGAGGTAAGGGGGATAGAATCTTTCTGTTACATGTAAAGCTCTGGATATAATCAATCCAAGGATGCTGTGGTTTTCCCATTATCAGAGACCAGCTTTCTGTTGTGTGGCTTCCATTTGCGATGCTAAGTCATGGTAGGATCCCTGGTTCTTCCTGCTCTTGAAAGGGAAACAAAGGCACACACACTTTTTTATTTTTTTAAGAAGTTGCCATAGTAGAGCTCTTTTGATTCATTAGCTACAATGCAGTTATGGGGCAACACCTTGCTATAGTTCAGGGCTGAAAAATGAAGTCTTTATTCAAGGTGACAATAAGCTGATAAAAAATGTTAATATTTAAAGTGGAGAAAACATATTCTAAAGGATTATCCAGTTTCAGATACCATAGTCATATAGCTACAGCAGTCTCTCTATCTATAAAATAATACTTATATATGTGCAGGTCTACCTGTATAAAAAAACAAACTACAGGATGTGAAAACAAGTTATCTCAAACTTGTTGATTTCCCACATTGTACACGAATTCCTTCATTATGAACAGTTAAGTTGCATCTTATTCATTGACCAGATTGTTGGACCAATAAAATCAGGTTAATAAAAATTGTATAACACAGCAAGCCATATTCTCTATCAGCTGTTTGAAAAGTAGACTAGAGATATTTACCTAGCTATAGTAGGCTGAGGACTTAATTTATCCAGAACATGGTGATTAATGTTAAGAAGTTTGGGTGATCATTAACCATCTGTATAATCTCCCTACTTCCCAAAGTATTTTGCCTGTATACTCTTTACTTCGTATCTTTTATATATAATATCTGTAGAAATGAATAGCTTGTGTTCTGTTTATATAAAATGGCATCAACGGTATTGTGGCAATTATCCAGGGAATGCGGGTAATTTTTAAATGTTTTTGCTGTACAGTTTTAACAAAAACAAGTTTGGGATCTAAATTGTCTAGACATTTGCACTAATGTTATACTTCTTTTTAAGGTGGGATTATTGCAAAAAACCAAAGTTTTTGTAAGAATAACCGAAGTAGAAACCCAATGATTATGTGGGGTAGTATTGTCAGTTAATAAAGAATAAATATAAGATATATATAAAATCTTATATATATAAATATTTCTATGAATATATAAATAAATAAGGAGTAAATAAAGAAAGGAGATATTTTTCTAGTCTCTAATTAGATTTGATCAAAAGTCAAATTATACTGTTGCTTCTGTTAAAGTGAAGTTTCTGAATTCCCCATCCCGCAATTCTTGTCAGATTTGGTCATTTTATTTTTCCTTAAAATAGTACAGTTCCCTTCTTGCAGCAGAAGCCCATAGTGGGCTGGGCTAGGTGGTATATAAAGGGGACCTGCCCCTTCCTGGGCTCTTCTCTCTTCAAACTCACAACTTGGAACTGGATTGGCCCAAGAAGACAAGGATGTCAAACCATAGATCTTTTATCTTCTCAAAATTGCATAATAACAAATACTACAGAAAAAGAAAAAATAAAATCATTTTACAACTTAATAAACATGATAGTCATTCACATTTTGTTCTCTTCCATATTTTGGACTGTTAAAACACATTATTTCTTTGTAGCTTGGAATGTAGGGGAGAATTATAAGAAATAAGCTGCTGGTTTTTGCTCTGTGTACTTTGCTGGGACTTTGATGCTCATGGAGTTACGCTGGCGTTTTTAATACTTTCTCATGCTTACAGGTCAGATATTTGGACAGAACAATTTTTGGTGATGTCTTTATTGTTTACAGATGAATCTGTGTAATTCTTTAATGCAACAGTCTATTGTGGTTCAGTAGACTTTAATTCTTTGAACAATTTTATCGATTCTTTACTTTTGATATGTTTAGAATACAAGCTGTAGTAGGCGCAAAATGAAGTTGGCAATTATTCTGTGCATTTGGGATATGTAGATAGGCAAACCATGAAATTTAAGGACAACACAGTCACTTTTGGACCTAATA
The DNA here is from genome assembly GCA_004023965.1 of Spilogale gracilis. Lineage (NCBI taxonomy): Eukaryota > Metazoa > Chordata > Mammalia > Carnivora > Mephitidae > Spilogale > Spilogale gracilis. Next base: position 114,701 of record PITA01001427.1, read on the forward strand.
TCTGTATTGGTTTTCCTCATCAGTTAAATGTACCATAAAATTGTCAGTTTTCCACATTACTTCAGGCTCTATAAATCTGGGTAAGGAGAAATTTTAAACAGAAAGTGGTGGAGATAATATTTTAAAGGTCACAGAGGACAGAGTTTAAATGGATTAAATATTATTAGCTTCTGGATCTTTCTCAGATTGGTAGCAGCTGGGTATGAGGACTTGTTCATGTACTAGTTCTTGCACCAGAAGGCAGGAGAACTGGGTTCTCATATTGTATTTTACCAGTTACATAAACGAAAGAATGGTGTAGTGATAAACTTACTGCCTAAAGACACTGCTTCATTTTGTCATCCGTTGGAGCTACAATACAATCCCAGGACAAAATCAGGCTGCCACCTGATTTTGCCAAATAAGTTTTGTTGGAACACAGCCCTGCCTCTTTATTTAGGTATTGGCTCTGGCTGCTTTACTGCTACAATTGGAGAGTTGAATCATCGCAACTAAAACTTTGTGGTCCACCAAGCCAAAAATATTTGCTGTCTTGCCCTTTTTGGGAAAAAAAAAAATCACTGGTCCCTGCTCTATTGGCTGTCCTATTGTCATGCTGCACCCAGTCTGCTGTGGACGAGTGCCAGTTTCTGATAATTAATCATATATTTTTTTGAGCTCATCATGCCCTTTGAATGTGCTTGAGTCCAACCCTTCAAAATGTTTCTATGCCAGGAAGTAAAGGTATAGCTGGTCATATTAGGCCTGTTAGACAAATAGAAAGCAGATTTTCTCTTGGGCAATCAGTTTGCCATCTTTTCTGAGCATGAAATTCATTTTATAATTTTAGAGAGGAAAATGTGGTCTTAAGCATGGGAAAAAGTTTTAAAATATCTTATATTCTGTAATGTGATCTACCTTCTCACTGTTTCAACTCAATAATAAAATATAACTCCCAAATGTGAAGGACTTTCCTGGGCTGTGAAATTGATAAGATCCAGATTCTTCATCTGGAAAATTTTCTCAAGCCTCTTCCCTTCCAATTCTCACTGCATTCTGTCTGCATATTTGAAAGAATAGTCCTTTGAATATGGGGCTCATATTTGCATATGTGCTTTTTTTTGGGTAAAGAAAAGGCAGCACATTTATTTTACAAAGAGTTACACTAAATTAAAAAATAGCATATAACCAAATAAAACACATATCAAAATGATTCACAGACCTTTCTATTTCAAAAACAACAGCTATTTTCTCAAAGTGGGTATACCATAGTAATAGTGTGACATGTAAAATTACTTTGAAAGGAAAGAAAATTATTTGCTGCTCTCCACTACTGCATCCTCTCCTTGGTTCTAAATAATCTATTGATTTATTTCTCCATTCAGTAGAGAGTTACTGCATGCCCCGTTATTTCTTTGTCTTTCCCATTCCCAGGGGCAATTGCTCATCACTCTATAACTGTATAATAGCAACTAGAGTTTTTCTATTCTTTTCTTGGCTACTATTAAGAATCCAAGTGATTCCTGAACAGTTATTTTGTTATATGTCTCAATCTCAAACTTGGTCTCTCATCATAGTCAATGTTAAACTAAATGTATACTAGTCTGCTAAAAGGTCAACATCAACCTTTATTAAGGAAGTCAAATAGGAAAAAAAAAATGGGAACATTAGGGAAGATGGCATAAGAAATCCATGCCTCAATCTTGACTACACCAGAAACAAAACAGAAAATAAAACTGTAGCCACATGTCTCTATCTCTGAACCAGTGGGTACCGGGAAGTTACAAAGGAAGGTAATAAAGGTAAACTTGTCGGCCTCTGGAGAAGACAGGAAAGGAAAGAGGAGGTGGAAGGGAGGGAGAAAGAGGAAGGAAAGGAGGAAATAAAAAGGGAAGTAGACACAAAATGGTAATTATAGAAAGTCTAAATAGTCTACTGAAAATAATATAAAGGATCAAACATTTCTTTAAAAGAAAAAATTATCTGGTAAAACAAAAGTAAAGACCCAGTTGTATGCTATAGCCTTAATTCACACCACAAAGAACCCCTCTTCTCCTGAAAGAGCAAAAAAAAGGAATAGAAATAAAAATATCTAGCACACCTGAGAAAAACAAAGCTGCCTTAACAATGTTACTCTCAGGGCGCCTGGGTGGCTCAGTCATTAAGCATCTGTCTTCAGCTCAGGTCATGATCCCAGAGTCCTGAGATGGAGCCCCACATCAGGCTCCCTTCTCTGCGGGAAACCTGCTTCTCCCTTTCCCACAACCCATGCTTGTGTTCCCTCTCTTGCTGTCTCTCTCTCTCTGTCAAACAAATAAATAAAATCTTTCAAAAAAACCCAAAACAAAATAAACAAACAAAACAATGTTATTCTCAGGCAAAATATTATTTAAAGCAATAAGAAGGACATTGCATAATAATTAAAGGAATGACATACCAGGAATATATAAAAATTATAATACATCTTAATCATATTATCTGAATTCTATCAAACAAGAGGGCAGAAAACCATAAAGAAAAACTCACAATCTCATTTATGATTTTAATGTATATTAGAAACAGTTGGTCAAGTAAATAAAGATATGAGAAATTTAAAAGAATGAACAAGTTTGAGCTAACACATATATGCATGGAAAGAAACCTACATTTAAGAAATACATCATTTTCATAAAGAATATTTGAGAAAAATAATTTAATTTTTTAATCAAACATTTAATATTTTTATTTGCAAATCAATAAATAATATGTGCATACTAAACCTAAAAATTTAGATAGTCAAGACACTAACAAAATAACTTTCAAAGGACTTATCATCAAACAAATACTATACTCTGAAGACAATGCAAATAAACAAGAAATTTATATTAAAAGTTGTTTTTAATGATAAATTTGGAAACTTAAAAATACATTCTTAAAATCATGAGTTTTAAGAGGAAATGGAAATCACACCTTATTTGACACAGAAAGCAAAAGAATCATGTGTTAAAATATGTAGGATGCTTTTAAATGAGAGGGACTTTCATAGATTTAAATGCATTCATTAAAGTGTAATTGAATCACTTTTGTGTTCAATTGGAACAGTAAAAGAGAACAAGAAAGATAGAAGGAAGACTATAAAGATATAAGCAGAAATTAATGAAATAGAAAGAATAAGTTCATACAACTAAAGATTAAGAATGGACAAAACCTCAAATAGACATTTTTCCAAAGATATAAAAATGGTGAATAGATACATGAAAAAATGTGCAACATCAATAATCATCAGGGAAATGCAAATCAAAACCACAATGAGACATCAGCTCACATCTGTTAGAGCGGCTATCACCAAAAAGACAAGAAGTAGTAAGTACTGGTGAAGATGTGGAGAAGAGTGGCCCTTGTCATCTGGTGGTGGGGATGTATATTGGCACAGCCAGTCTGAAAACCAGTATGAAATTTCCTCAAAAAAAAAAAGAAAAATAGAAATGCCATGCGATCCAGCAGTCCCACTTCTGGGTATATATCCAAAGGGAATGGAATCACTATCTCAAAAAGAAACCTGCACCCTCATGTTCATTGCAACATTACTTAACAATAGTCAGGACTTGGAAAGGACTAAAGTATCTGTTGACAGATGAATGGATAAAGTGTGGTATATATGTAAAATGGAATATTATTTATCCCTTTAAAGAAGGTAATCCTGCTATTTGCGAGAGCATGGATGAAAATGAAGGGCATGATGCTAATGAAACAATTTAAGCACAGAAAGACGAATATTGTATGATCTCATTTAATACGTGGGATCTAAAAATACTGAACTTGGAACTCACAGAAACAGAGTAGGTTGGTGGTTGCTGAGTCAGGAGGCAAGGGGTAGGTAGAGGAAAATGGATGAAGCTAGTCAAAGGGCTAGTTATAAGATGTTAAAGTTATAAGACATCTAATGTGTAACATGGAGACTATAGTTCACAATACAGCACTGTGAGGACGCCTGGTGGCTCAGGTGGTTAAGCATCTGCCTTAGGCTCAGGTCATGATCCCGGGTCCTGCTCAGTGGGGAGCCTGCTTTTCCCTCTGTCTGCTGCTCCCCCAGCTGTGCTCTCTCTCTCTGACAAATAAATAAATAAAATCTTTAAAAAAAAATACTGCGCTGTGTACTTGAGAGATGCTAAGAGACTACTCCCGAGTTCTCATCACATACACAAAAAAAGTAAGGGAAAATGGTTAAAATAAAAATTGTTAACTGAGCTTATTGTGGTAATGGTTTTGCAATGTATATATATATATATATATCAAATCACCACATTATACACCTTAAACTTATACAATGTTATATGTCAATTATATCTCAATAAAGTGGAAAAAAGAAGGAATAAGGAGGAAAGTTGGTCCTCCTAAAAGACTAGTAAAATAGGTAAATTTATAGTAGGGTTGCTTCCATCTGTTCATAGAATCCAGACCAAATACCTAGATGTAGCTATTTATATCTCAGCTATGTCTAAATCCACGTCTGTCTATATCTACGTTTATACTGCATCTTATCTTCTATAGCAAGATGTCTCAACCTGAACACTATTGAAATTTGGGACTAGACCATTGTTCATAAGAGCCTGTACTATGCACTGTAGAATCTTTGGCAGCATCCATGGTTTCTGGCCTCTAGGTACCAGTGACATCCCGCTTCCTTCAACAGGAGACAAAAATTTCTCTTTGTTTTATTATCAAAATTCCCCTGGGAAGCAAATTCATCTACTGTAAGAGCCTAATACCCCCTCTAGGTATAGATGTGTAATATGTATCTCTGTCTTTCATTGTCTCAATGAAAAGAGTTCAGAGGTAAGAAATCAGAGTCCACAGCCAATATTTGATGGATGACTTACCCTACCTGGGACTAGGATTTTCTATAAAATGAAGATCATAATTTCTACCTTATCTTCTGTGTGGTTTGTTTGGGTGTTGAAAGGAGCTAGTAGGTATGAAAATCTTTGAAAAACCCATTTATAGCTAACATGACAAAGATAAAACAATAGATATAATAGAATAACAATAGAAATGATAATAAAGCAATTCGATCTTGTAATTATTATACAGACATAGGAATTAATGTTATATGTACATTGAAGTGGTTTATTAAAAAAAAAAAAAGAACTGAAGCCAGGAGACTTGATGTGGGATGGTAACTTGGATACTTGGTGACAGAAAACTATAGGTAAAAAACTTATTTCATAGTTTCAGTGGTTCAGTTCCTAATTGTTAACTCAGGTATAGTAACCCAAACCTTGTAGAATTTTGGGGAAAGACAAATTCATTGCTATACATGGATAAAAATACTGGTCCATAGAAGGTACAAGAAAAATATTTGTAGAATCAGGTCAAACTTCTTTCTTGTAACATCCTGGGACATCTCCTTTTGAAACGAGTTTTTCTTTAGTCTTCTTGAGGGGTTTCTCTATTCCATTTTCCTCAATCCCAAGCAATCTAACATGACTACTCATTTTCTCTCAAGTGGCTGTAGGACTTTACTCTTTGTCCATGATAATTTCTACTTCTTTGTCATCCAAAAGGATACCATTCTCCTATTTGCAAATTTTGGAGAGGATTCCCAATGACATTACACTTAAAAACAGTATCAGCTAAAGTAATATGACACAATCCAACCAAATTACCTTTGTGTAATAGCTAACCAGTACCACGTATTAAAATATTAAGGACTAAAACACAAATATGTCCCTCTTTGAAGAATAATACCCCTGCAGCGGCTACTAATGGTTAAACCTGTTTCCATCTTTATGCCATAAATCCTTTGTTTTAAAAGTCAATGTCTCAACTGTGAAAATTTTCTTTGTGGTTAAACTTGGCAGAAAGGTTGACACTCCAGAGTGATATTTTCCTCTTCTCGAGTTTAGAGGGAAAGCCATTAGTTTATTTTTAAGATCTTAGCAGGAAGACAAGGGGAGGGAGTACCAACAGAAATGTTTCAGATGCTTTTTATTGCTAGAGGACTGAAAAACCAGTTGGCTTTATTTTAAGCAATATGGTAACATGTAAACTTACTTTGGACTTGTGAGGATTCTCTCCTATATGATACCAACATCCAGTGTAATTGATTGTAATTTTTCTCTTTTAACATGTAAAAGAGATTCTAGCTCATGCACAGTTATTCCCTTTCTTCAAAAATTTCATAAGGATTTTTAGTATGGAAAGTTATTGAGCATGCAAGGTTCTGCGCATGAAAAGCTCCCAAAGCATGCATTGACAAGGAGGACCAGGGTTGTTACAGTTTGTTGTGTCAATGATTTGCAAATAATGGGTCTCTAGGAGATTTTTAAATTGCAGCTTTCACTCCAGGCCCTGGTGCTTTTTAGGATGAGCTGAGTTGCTATGGGGCTTGGCACTCTTCAGTGCACCTTAGGCAGGGGCTCTAATACTTCCATTGAGATCATAACAGCTGGCCATTACAATCAATCTCAATGACATATTTTTCTTGCATTTTTTCTTTTAATAAAAAATAAGAAAAGCACACTCAAAAGACAATATTAAAGTTGTAACTTAAGACAACTAAAGTGAAGAGCTTTCACTGAAAGCCTTCAACACCATGAATCAAACCTTTACAGAACCATACAATAATGATACTACAGTACCTCATTCAAAAGGGGTGAATTTGAGTCAGTTAAAACAGCACCAAAAAGACATGAATTGTACATGGAAGTAGGAAGTGTGGGACAATCAAAGCTTGCATTATAGATCAAAGTACACGAAGACTCTATATTAATATTTCCCCAAAGTAGAAGATATTTGGTATATCCTAGGTTTGAATGTCTCAAAAATCACACTTCTGTTTTTTACAAAGCTGACTTTTAAATTTGTCAAATGGTCTAACTCAGGATCTCTGAAGTTAATCTAGTACTGTGGAATTGAGGAAATAAAGAGAATTTTTCAGATCACTAACATCTCTTAGGATTTGATCGCCTAAAGATCTCTTTGGCAGGAATATCCTGTGAATGTAACACTGACTAATCCATGTAAAATTAAAATCTGACAAAATACATTTGTTGATAGGAGATCCTCCAACTAAGTATAATTTTTGTCTTAGGGAACATTAAAGAACTGATGATTATTTATAAATATGACTTTGAACCTAAAATGCATATGATATATTTATGATTTTCAAGGGTTCCTATGGGTTTATCTCATTTTTTCTTGAAAATTTTTAGGTCTTCTGCTGCAGAGATACCATCTTCTATGTTATTTGTCACTCACTCAACCTCTAGCAGAGAGCCTGGCACAGTGGACAACAAATATTTGCTGAATTTGGGTTATCAGACGACTATGGTTTCTTTGCCAAAAGTTCTGTCAACATTTCCAGACAGCACTGGCCAAAATCAAAAACGGAATTTGAAAAATATTTTTGGAGACCTGGGATGGAGCCCCACATCGGGCTCCCTGCTCAGAGGGAAGCCTGCTTCTCCCTCTCTCACTCCCGCTGCTTGTGTTCCCTCTCTGGCTGTGTTTCTCTCTGTCAAATAAATAAAATCTTTAAAAAGAAAAAAAAAAAGAAAAGAAAGTTGGAAAAAGATGGTGTGAATCAGACACAGATTGCTATCCACAAAATGATATAAAATTACTAATATATTCTTGAGAAATTATAAGTGATGGACATTAAGTGTATACAGATAATTATGAGAACATGAACTGTTGAAATCAGATTTTTTAACTTATAATTATGCTAAACCAAGAAGGACCTCCTGCTCCTAGAAGATAGCAAAAGATGTTACAAAATGGAAAAGAAGTAATAAAGGAATGGAATAGAAGTAATGGAAGGAATAAAAGTTTTTAGTAACTGGAGTATACAGATGGCAAGTTATTTAACCCGACAGGAAGGGGGAAAAAAAGATTGCATTAAGGTAACTAACAAACGAGATGAGTTGTGATTTTTCTCACCATTTTTTTTTTTAACCCGGAACTTTTCTTTGGTCTTTCAAATTTTTGACCTAAGGTATTTGTATGTATTTTCCATTACAAACTGGCAGTGGACAGATATGTCAGCAAATTGTTGAAGGATACACGTAGAGTTGAATGATGTCAGTAGGAAATCCTGGCTGATGGCAAAATTTCGGTAAGAATGGCCAAGATGCAGAAGGGGAGAAAGGCTGCAAAAGTGATTTAATGAGAGGTGGAGTCATCAGTACATAGCAGGAAGGCGCAAATAAGAAGACTTAGACATATGAAAACAAACAAACAAAAACAAAACAAGAAATGGAAATTCAGACTTCCTGGAAGGGAGTTTGGGGGATGGAGTTATTTACTCTATGCATTTTATTCAATACATTTGACAGTTATAAGAATCATAATAGAATTACTTGCTTCAATCAATGCTTCAAAGTTTCCCAGCAGCAAAAACTACGAAACCGTCCCATTTCAAAGCTATCTGGGCGTGATCTTATTTTAAGGCTTAAGTTCTCTAACCATGTGTTGAATAGAATGAAAGAGGAATGCTTTTGTTGGAGCTGAAGTCTGTCCAATCTCTGGAAGTTTAAGCAGATAGTCTTGAGTCTCTTTTCTTTTTCTCTTCTTCTTTATAAAAATATTGTATATCTTTATGTCTATATCCTGAAATAATTCCCTAAGAGTCAGAAACAGGTGAAAAACCTTTTGTGGGATGATCCATGCACTCAGCTGCTTTAGATTAACTATGAATAATGTGCCTTTCAATGCAATTAGATCTAACAAGGTGCACGTGGAGACGATGGGGCCACCTTGTATCCACATTATCTCATTTCTGCTAGCTGGCATTTCAATCAATTGATTTGACCTTGATTTTGATGGCTGTCTGGCACAAAGTATTTCCTGGCATATCCACCAAGTTTCTTGAGTATGGTGCTATGACCAATATTTAAAAACTAATGAATAAATGAAATAAAAGGGAAATCTCCCTAAAAACCATGGGAGCCTGATGTTAACAAGTACTTTACTATTAGAATTAAACTGTACAGAGAGTGGTACTTTTTTTCTTAATATTGATTTTCAGATTTTTTTCCATATCTCAAATTATTTTGGCATTAAGAGCTAAATTGCCTCAACTTAAAATTGGATCTGCTCCAGTATTATAGAAATAGAAAAAAATAAAACAGAAACACCAACATTTTCAAGGAGGCAGATTTTCTAAAGGCAAATGAAACATACCATGCTTGCTTATTTAGGGTGAAGATGTTTATAAGGAATGTGGTTTGGTCTCTTTAAGCTCTCTATAAATAAATAAAGAGGTCTAATTATTCCAGACTGTCTTCTTTAAATCAACATGACAATAATGTGTGCAATATGTAGTTTAATGTGGGTGTCAAAATCAACATCAGTAGGTATCACCCCATTTTTAGCATTTCCTTCCCACAAGAATTTTAAGGAAAGTGCTTATTTTTCTTGAGTGCTTAAATATGACTTAATCCAGAGAAACCCATGACTATGTGTTGGCAAGCTAATGTTTTGACAAGAAATAAATCAATGCATGTGGACACGGGTGTATATGAATCACCCCAATAAAACATTTCATCAAGATATGTCTTTCAAACCAATGTGTCTGTCATAATTCTTGGGCCAAATGTTTAATGAGCAGTTCATCTAAACAGTACTGTCAAGAGAGAATGTTATTGGCTGTCAGCTTCCCACATGCAAGTGATTAATAAAGTGACAAATTCAAGATCAAAGCTTTCAAAGTCTAGGACAGATTTAGCAGTGAGTGCATGAGATATGGGTTTTTGGACAGAGATCTCACCTCCAGATCTGATCATGTGAAACCCACACACTATTTAATATGCCCCCTCCATTTTGTCGGACCATTGTCTAAAATATTTGAGGATAACATTTAGAAATCACGAAATGGTTTTTCACCATGTTGCCTGGACTAAATAGAAGATAAATATGCATTAACCAGAAATTCAGGGCTAATTGCTGATGCTGAATCAGAACTTATGATAATGTCTTGTTTTTAACTTATAGACACAAAATATATACAATTTCTTCATATATTGCACTCAACACTTTTTAAGTAAATAGTAAAACCTCAGAAAATGTTAATGTTTCCTTGATCAGATTGAATATTTTTTCCAAATGTTCAAATGAACAACTTTCAAAATTTGCATTTTATTATTTAACTTTATTAAGTAGTCAATAATTTGAAAACGTGACTTTGGAGAGTCAAAACCTTTCCTATGTGTTTCAATATTATTTATCTGCTTTGACATTAGTAACACCTAGAAGTAAATAACCTAAATCCCTTTATTTATGAACTATATATGCATTTCTATGACAAAAAGAATATCAACTTTATTGGTTAATATATGGAGCATGCTAATTGCACATACTATATGTGCAAAAACTATATCAAAGAGAATAGAGATTTTTTAATGTTTAAATCTGCTTAATTGTACTTAAAACAATTAAATTAATCTAAAAATATACGTAGAGCTGCCTTATGTGAAATGTAAAATTATTTTGTGTATGTGTTTAATACACTATTTTCTATTTATACATACATTGGGTTTGGTTTGAAATGGTTTAATTGTACCAATCCAGTTCACATGTGAATAAATTAATGGCACTAAGCTATATTTCTTTTTGTAATTACAAAAGAGACATTGTGACAACGGTCATCGGTTTCACAATGTATAATAAATAAATGTAATAGAAAATAAAATATTTAATTAACCTAGTAACATCATTTAAATTATTTTGTTCCAATTCAAACAAATTCAAATTAATGGGATGCTTTTTTATTTATTCATTCTGCTATAAGAGTGTTTCATGTGGCATGTACTGATTTGAAAAAGGTAATGTTACTTCAACTTCAATCCAAAGAAGCTAATGAATTCTAATGGGTGAATAGGGGTTAGGGGGGAAGGGGGAAATCCTGGGTTTCAAAAATGCTTTTGTTGTGAAAATCTCTCTTCACCTGTGCCTCTCATCAGGCATAAGAAACTTCTGAGTTCTGGTTATCACTAATTTGAGGAACGATGGTCACCTACCAATGGACCAGCCATGACAATAAGTTTTGGCCCCAAATACCGAGGATCCAAAAGAAATCAGGCATTAGGCCTAATAAGAATCAGGTAATGTACCTAATAAAAGTCAGGCAATGGGCCTAATGAATCTTACGCATGGAGACTCATGAAAACCAGGCAGTGGGCCTAATGAGACAGAGGCAACAGGCCTAATGAAAATCAGGCAATGGGCCTAATGAGAAATGCCATAGACTTCATTCTGGTTTGTCTGTCACATGGAAGTTGTACTGTGTGCTGAGTGGACCTACTCAGAAACATGCTTGAGGCACATTTATCTGACTAAGCTCAAGGCAGTAGAAAAAGGAAGGGCTACAGGTGCAGAAAGTAGAGCCAATGCACCATTTATCTGCCTTATTGAACTGTTTAAGCACAATGAATTTGAAAACTATCAAGGCTGGCATACTTCACAGCAGTAGTTTTTAGTAAATATGCTACAGCTCTAATTTGAGATTTATCCAACTTCCTGGATTTACATCTTGTTCCTATGCCATAGTCAGTCTTTTTTCCAGCTATTTACCAATTTATTTATAGTAATTTATTAAATCATTCTATAAGCACTTATGAGATTCTAAATGCCAAGTATCAACCTGGCCATAAAAAAAAAGACTTTGAGCTTTCTAATATTTAATACTTAGAAGGGAATAGAATCATGTACATAATTTTGATGGTCCTTAGGTTAAAGTATATGCAAAATATAGGAGAAATGTTGGCCTTTTATTAATTCTTTCAGAAACTCTTTAGGTGTACTGGAGTTTTTAGTCCAAGGGGTTGAGGGTTGGGAGTTGGGGAGGGAGATAGATAGTAAATGAATTATAAAACTACAAATTGCAAAAAGTGCTATTAACAAAACAAGAGTACTGTGATAGGTAGTACCGGGACAGGAGTTCCAAGGATTTGTTGTGTGGCCAGGGAAGTCCTCTTTAGGATGAGAAGATGAGCTACAGACTGTGAGAGCAAGGATGAACATTTCTGACCCAGAGAACATCATATGCCAAGCAGATTAGTGGTTAGCATGCTTGATGGATTAAAAGATCAGATCGAATTATTAGTTGTCAGTGAAACGGGCGATGTAAGAAACAGTTTAAGGATGGGACAGGCAGACATTCCTGGTTCTTGCATTTAGTAATTTACAAACAGAGGAAATGTATTTCTCCTCTTAGCTTTACATCTTCCTTGTCTCTAATGCAATATATAATATGACCTGTAAGACATATTTGGTAAGGATGGAAATAATTTTTTTTATTCTTTCACTTACATATTTCAATTTGGTATAGTTTTTGTTGTTGTTTTTTAAATTTTAGGGCAGAAAAGGATTGAAACCAACTATTTGCTCAAACAACTGAAATGTTGAATTTGATCTTTGCAAATATAAATATCATTATCAAAACAATATGATAGTAAATGTGAATCATGAAAATGATGGATAAGTCTATGACATAGTATAATGAGATTTAATCACTTTGATTCTAAAATTATTTTGGCTATGTCAGTGTTCAAGCAACAGATCAAAGATTATTGCTGTATGCAAATGTGACCTAGAACCACATAATATATAATGTGTATTAAAAATAAAATGTTTTGAATTTTATATTATTTTATTTATATTAGTCAGTCTAATTTTGTTAGCATTGTTCCTAGAATGAATATTAGAGATATAACACAGTAACTGTTTGGGACATATTACATTCTTTTGATTTCAAATAGAATTAGAACAAACCTTACCAAAAAAGGCACAGAATAATATGTCTGATCTTCTTTTCCTTCAGGATATATTGAGTTTTTAAATTTTACCAGGTCCCTTGAAAGCTTTAGGGTTCTTAGGATGCCTGGAGTCAATTTTGAACAACTTTGCAATTACTATAGGGAATCTTAATTCAAATTCAACAAAACACTGAAAAGGGAAATGCTTTGGGGGCAATTAGGTTTCTCTGAGGACATCAATATGAAATCCCTGATAAGGATAAGAAGGAAGACTTGATAAATAATATATATGTATAATAATAAAATATGTTAAATGGTATCAATGATAAGAAAATTATAAGTAAAAGACTTAATCTTTATCCATTTCATTAAGAGAATTAGGACTCCATCTAAAGAGCAAACAAAAGTACATGACAGTTTACCAATGACAAAACCTTATTTAAGGCTCCTCTTCATATATTTATTCTAAAATTTTTCATTTGATGAAAGATGTTTTGACTTACATGAAGTTATCAGTGACAGAAAGTAAATGACTGTGTTTAAAGTTCTAACGATGCCCTCTGTCTGCTTTTAATCAACCAATCATCCATCCATCCATCCATCCATCCAACACACACTTATTCAGGACCTACTATGTGTCAGGTATTATTCTATGTGTGGGGATGCAAAAGTGAACAAAAGAATAAAAATGTGTGTTCCTTTCTCTCTCTTTCTTTTCTCAAATCTAATTTATAAGTTGTGTGGTATACTTTCTGTTGCATTATATTGGGAGGCATATTGTCTTTTTTTAAAAATATTTTATCTATCTATCTATCTATTTATTTATTTATTTTACAATACAGGTGGGGGGTGTAACAAATGGGGAGGGAAAAGAAAGGGGAAAGAATCTCAAGCAGACTCCTGCTGAGTGTGGAGCGGGTCATGGGTTCAATCTCAGGATCCTGAGATCATGACCTGAAGGGAAATTGGAGTCAGATGATTAACTGACTAGCCACCCAGGCACCCCAGGAAGCATGTTGGTTTTTAGGCATTAATTAACAATGAGTAATGGATGCAGATGTTTTCATCTTGATCCATTCATTGTAGTTGTTCATTTGACTTTGCTGGATGGTTTTAGCAGTCACTGATGATTATTGCCTGGAATCCATAAATTCATTAGTTATTATAAAATAGTAATGCTTTGCTTTCTTCATTACTCCTGCTGTTTGCAGAGTTCTTTTGTAAAGGACAACCTTCTTTATCAGTTTGCTTGTTTACGTGAAAATAAAGTTGTTCAGGAAAGATAGGTGAGGTTTATAGCCTATATTTATGTTTGCAGAATGAATTGATTCCTAAGACAGGGAACCAGATATTGGTTTGGTTTGATTTGGTTTGGTTTCTTTCAGTATCATTACAAACGAGAATTTTAACATATTCGATGTGTTTAAATCCACTGCAGTCCTTGCTCTTTTATGATCAAATTTTTCTGTTTTTAAAGTCAGCTTCCAAGACTTTTCCAAAAGACCCAGAGGTCTTAGCTCCCTTTATTCTTGGTAGAAGAGGATTTTTCAGATTCATCTTGTAGAATTCTTGCTTCAAGTTGGGGGTGACCTGTCTCTTCAAGTATCCTGGTTCATTTTTTAGTCAAAGTGGTGTTCAGGTACCACATTACAGGTGCCGTGGGGCATTCATTGCTATATGATTAGCCTTTCAGTGGACAAAACTAAGAAAAATTTTGTTGGTTATTTTTTAAAATTAATCATAAACTCATATTGTTATTTCTGATTCACATTTATGATGAAAGGGTTTTTAAGTTTAATAATCGGATTATTTCTGTAGATTTTTTTATTCTCATTGGTAGAGATGATAATTCAGAAGCCTCTAACCTAAGTGTTACATTTTATTTAATCAATGGTTACTCTTCATATTGGAAGTAGAAATAGAATCTAATTCTTGAAGTGCTTGTGATTTTCTCTTAGTGCACACATTAGTCTTATCAACTTTTCTATATAAAATACTATTTCAGAAATAACACCATCCTTCACCTAATATTTTATGACAAGAGCCAGTCAATTAAACATGGTTCTACCACCTTTTAAATCCTACAAAAATAAGTATTTCATTTGGATGTCATTATCATCTTGGATTCACAATGGCCAAGCAAACCTCTCATAAAGATGACAGAATTTCTGCTAATTATATAAAAAAATTAATGAATAGTCTTACAATAATTTATCTTAAATTCCCTTTGAATAATTACCATCGTGATTTAGTAAGAGGAAGAGGCAAAGAGAGAAGACCTCTTTTATCATATCCCATTGTCCTTTGCTTCTTGAGATATTTAGTCATAATATAAATTATTTTAATGTGGATATTTAATTTAATGAAATGAAAATTGCAATGATGACAAATGCACAAGATTTTAACTGCAAGTAATAAAACTCAACAAAAAACTTTTATTAAAATATGCAAAAGCCATCTTAAATGATAAAACTATGGAAAAGTGTGGTATTTCTTCCTTATTAGAAAAATTAGAAAAACTTCCTCAGTCTATAAACTATAGTATAAGTGAGTGTGCTATCAAATAAGGTGGTATTGCTTGTGGATGTTATGAAATATAAACTCCAAAGGCATTTTTCTCTTACAATTGAATATGTTGCTGTATATTAGCTCTCTATAGTTAAAATGATAAAGAAATATTTCCAAATGTATGAGATGTGTAAACTGTTGAATATGAAATGAGTACTCTGAATTAAATACAGTATTTGTGGAAATTAAGCAACCAATATGTTGACACATATTAACTAACTAGATGAAGGCCATAATTTTCCACATATTTAAATTCTGCCCATATTACAAAGACAACTGTATTTTTTTTTTGAAGGAGGAAAGCATGGTTAAAATTCAGAATGGAGGGGTGCCTGGGTGTCTCAGAGGGTTAAGCCTCTGCCTTAGGCTCAGGTCATGATCTCAGGGTCCTGGGATAGAGCCCCACATGGGCTTTCTGCTCAGCAGGCAGTCTGCTTCCCCCTCTCTCTCTGCCTGTCTCTCTGCCTACCTGTGATCACTATTTCTCTGTGTCAAATAAATACATAAAATCTTTAAAAAAAATCAGAATGGAGCATTCTTGTTAATGTGACAGTAAATTAATAATACACAAAAGTCTGCACAGTAAAAACCCATAGAGTCATATATAAGGACAAAGAAAATGCTGGAAACCAGTGAAAAGAGAAGACCAAATGTCAAAATGTAAAAATTCACTAGTTGTGATGTTAATGTAAAAATTACAGCAATAATTAATATTCTGAGTTATAAGGTCTATCACTAAGGGGGCAGGAATAAGACTTTACTTAATCTTGTTGATTGAGTTATGAACATCACTAAATGGAAACAGAATGTTCACTCCAAATTTCAATGGATAAAAATGATTTCTGAACTAACCAGTGTTGGCTATTTTGTTTTTTACCAAATTACCCATTTTGTTTATGCATCTGTTTAAGAATTAACACACAATATAGTACAGATATATTTTAGTAATAATATTAAGATTTTTATATAATTTAATTTTAATAATAATTCTTAATATTATTAATTAATATTCCTGTATGGCTTAATTTTTTTTATATTGGTGGTAAGAAATGTCTCAGGCAATGTTCTAGCCCTTGCATTTTATGACCATTGTCACATTACAACTAAAGATAGGAAGTAGTATTTGCATTGTATAGATGAGGAAACTGAAGGAAATAAAGCTCATGAGTGACTAAGTTGGAATTTGATTTTAGGTATGACTGAGCAGCTCCTTAGGAAGAGAGTGAAGGGAAAGAAGAGGAGAGAGAGAAGGGCAAAAGAGGACTGGTGCTAATACAAGTGTCAGATATTCTATAGAACCATGTCAGACTTAGTTAGATCTCATTATCTTCCAAAAGAACTAGATTAACCAAAAAAAAAAAAAAAAATTATTTTGGGCATAGGAATTAAACATTTAAAAGTAAAGAAATGTTCATACTTCTCTGTGTTTTGGATCAAAAGAAAGTTAAGAAAATAGTTTCTGTCTCCTGACTTTTTCAAACTCAAGGAAATAAATGGTCTCTTAGGCTTAAAGAAAGAACAAACTATTTTAAATTATACTGGATTAGGCTGACAACAACAGTCACAATAAGAAATCCAGTAAATGGATCCAGAAAAAAAAATTCAACTCACATTTGACTTATGTGGAAGTGCTCCTACAAAAATTAAATTATTTCACAACCTTTCCATGTATAACAGAGAGAACAAAAATTATGAGAATAATAGGAGAAAAAGTTATAATTTGGTAAGAGGAAGAATGAACAAAATGACTTCAATCTGTGAAAGCTAGTTTAGCTTAAAAAAAAAAAAACAGAATAAAAGTAAAGAAAACAGTACTGAAAGATGAATGGGGGTCCCAAATGGATCAATCAGCTGGTCAAGTGTCAGCCTTCGGTTCCAGTCATAATCCCAGAATTCTGGGGTGGAACCCTCATTGGATTCCCTGCACAGGGGGGAGCATGCTTCTCCCTCTCTCTTTGCTTCTCCCTCTGCTTGTTCTCCTTTCCTCTCTCTCTCTTTGTCAAATAAATAAATAAAATGTTAAAAAAACAAAACACCTAAACCTTACTTAGAGGAAGAACCTTATGTAATTAAATCATTAGTAGAGTTTCCAAAGCCTCTTACTATTGCAATTCATTAGGGCTAGGAGGAAGAGGAGGGAATATTAGTAAAGAAGAAAGAAAAACCAGCATGGGTCCTTGGTCTTTAGAGTTTTCTCATCCTATCATATACAATATATCAAATATGCTATGACTAGAAACCTACATTATTTTTTTTAAACCTACATTATTTAGACTTCATATACTCTACAGTTTTCAAATTTGAGTTTTTTTCTTAATTCTCTGGAGGCCCAAACTGACTCCCAAATTATCAAATGTATTATGATGCACCTAGCCAAATTGGGAGGAGGGGGAAACAAACTACTACATAAAAAGTTTGCCTATTCAACAAACCATCTTACTATAAATGCTAACCAATTGTATTTTTTAAAAAGCAAGAAGATCTCATGAGTTTTTATTTATGAATATCAGGTACTTTTATGATTATAATATTGCACCTTATCAATGCCTTCCTCTTCATTTTACAACCAATATCTAGGCAGGGAGTGAACAAAAAGAGTAGGAGATAATGTCAAACAGGCAAGAGCTTTGGCTTCACTCTAAATGAAATGAGGTGCCATTGGGCAGTCTTAAGAAAAGGGGTAACATGATGTGTGAAAAGAGCAATAGTGACTGGGCAGGGCGATATGCTTCTATTTCTTGTTCTTGGCACTGACTACCTAAGTGTACTAACTTTGTGAGAATTCAGTCATCTGGTACACTTACAATCTGTAAGTTATATTTCAATTAAAAGTTTACTTAAAATGCAAATAATAAACAACTACCATTGGCCAGTTATGGCCGTAGTATGGCTAAATGTTAAAATCTCTTTAATCTTGTTTTTTTAAAAAAGTATATCTTATCTGTGGTGGAGGTGGTGGGGGAAATCTATATTGATGTTGGTTCTGCAGTAACTGGAAGTGATGTAATTACTTTTTTAAAATTTTGAACATACCCTTTTGGATGCATGCAGAATTCACTCTCAGGAAATGTTTATTTGTAGAGGTCACATCTTCATTACTTTGGGCCAAAACCCAGTGCACTTTTGGTATTATTTAATAAGAATATTGCTTTTCTGTTGAGAAAGGTTGGACATTGCTAATTAAATGGAATTAGACTCAAAGTTACCCCCTGTCTCTGCTGTTAAAATCCATTCTCTGCCCTATGAAAAGACTCATGAAACAGCAGCTAGTCTTTGCTAACTTATTTCATTCAATTAAAATTAAATTACACAATTGAACTCTTTTCTTGCCTATTCTATATAACATTTTAGTTAATTGCTTAATTAAAACTGAAGCCTGACATTTATTTCTTTCTCTTTAGGAAAAAGAGAAAAAGAGAAAAGAGGAAAAAGAAAAAGAAAACACTCGGTGCTACTTACTAATTCAGTCATTCAACAGGAAGCTCTGCAAATAATTTTTGAATACTAAAGAAAGAAATAGATCATACTTCCCATGAAAATATTTATAAAAAAAGATATGAGCATGTTCATTATAGGGTTTAATGTCAACTTTCAGTTTCTAGGAAGGCATTTAAAATGCAACCATATTTAATGAATATCTCCAGTTTTCATCATACCAAAACCAAAAATACCAAATTGATTTTCCTTCATATCCTTATCATTTTCTAGTGGTCCTTTGCATGAGTAAATAGAAAGTGACTCTATCCATTGATAGTAATATATCGTAAGGTTGCTCCAAAAATCTAATCTCCTCCAATATGGTGACTACCAATTATATAGCTGTTGCTATTTTAACATTGCCAAATCTTTTTTTTTATAGTAACTAATTTAATATTTATAACATCCTGTGAAATAAGTACCATCATTATTTCCTTTTCATCAAGAAAAAACTGAGGGACAAGGGGTTTAAGAGATTTACTCAGGATTATATGTCTAATAAATATCAGAGCTGGGATTTTCATCTAGAATTTCCTTTCTTTTCTACTAATTTATCTTCAGAAGTTACAGTCTTAACCACTGGATTGTAATGCCCCGAACAAGATTCACAAAGACCATCAGGTAGTTCTACTCTTGAACCCACAGAATGTACTTTTTTTTTTAATTAATTTACAGCTATTTCCTGAGCTCCTTCAATATATTTCTAATGTGCTAGGAGATAGGTAAAGATCAGTGTAAAATAGCTGTCGTCCTTGCCCTCATGGAACTTAAAGGCAATAAACATGATGGATGTTAACTAAACCTACTGTGGTAACCATTTCACAATGGAGGTATAAATCAAATCATTATGCTGTACACCTTAAATTTATGTTAACGAGTAAAATGTTAACAAGTGAAAACAAATAATCAAGCAACTAGAGAAAGTTAAAAAGTGAAATGTTAACAAGTGAAAACAGATGAATAATCAAGCAACTAGAGAAAGAAAACTAATGCACATATAATCACAGGCAGCCCTTACTCTGCACAGTTCCAGAATATGCAAATTTCAGTTACTGCATTTACTTAAATAAAGCTAGCTCCTCCACAAATGGTTCAAATGTCAGTTACCGTAGTCTACTAGCCATAAGTAATTGCACAAAGTTAAAATGGCCTGCTGGCCCTTCAGCCCACAAACTGCTACACAAAAAACAGATGCACTTTATGATGTTATGGTAGTTGACCATTCACATGACATTTTTCAAAGTCTGTGATTGATTACTGTTCATCTGTTATTCAGTTCACTTACATACAGTCAAGCCCTTAGCTATGTTGCTTCTTTGTCTCCCAGTGGTAAGCCCACATGACATTACACAAATATGGGTAATTGAAACAGGGAATTGGGCAAAAAAACATGAATATGCAGCAAAGAACCAACAAGAGATGATGCCGACAGTGACATTAGAGTGAAATGCACATGGAGTTAGAGAAAGACTAGCTGAATGTGCTACACTGGACGTGCTGCCGTTGTGGAGACTAGATATGCAGCCAGGGGAATTTAGCGAAGGTGAATTTATTGACATAGATGAGAAAAATGATTTTGACATAAAGGACAAAGATGTCCCAGAGTAAGTGACATGAGCAAAAAACTTGCCATTAAAGATTTCTCAAAGATGTTTCATGACATTGAAAGCACATAGGAGAAAATGTTGGGAACAAATCCAAATTTAGAAAGGAGCATGACAATTGGTCAAGACATAAAAAATGTGCTTGCTTGTGTAGGTTACATGATGAGAAGAAGGCAAACGCTGTGCGATAATTTTGATAATTATTTTACAAAGGAACAAAATGCTTGTCAGTTTTTCTGATCTATTAAGTATAGTAAGTATGCATTATTTTTGCTGTATTTTTTATTTCCCTATCCATTGATTACTGATAGTAATCTTAATATTTGACAACATTTTTTTTATTGTTACTTAAATTTTTATTCCAGTGTTCCAAGATTCATTCCCCATTCCCCACACCCAGTGCTCCACGCTTTAGGTGTCCCCAGTATCCACCACCAGGCTCTCCCATCCCTCCACCCCCATCCCTCCAAGTCCCTCAGTTTGTTTCTGTGTCCAAAGTCTCTGTTGTTTCATTTTTCTCCCTGGGTTACCCTACTTCCCATTTACTCTCCTTCTCCCACTGTCCTCCAGGTTACCCCTCATACATCGCAAGTAAGTGAAACCATGTGATACTTGACTTTCTCTACTTGGCTTAATTCACTCAGCATAATCACTAGGTCATGGAACAGGGTGCCTGGGTAGCTCAGTTGGTTAAGCGACTGCTTTCGGCTCAGGTCATGATCCTGGAGTCCCGGGATCGAGCCCCACATTGAGCTTCCTGCTCAGTGGGAAGCCTGCTTCTCCCTCTCTCAGTCCCTCTGCTTGTGTTCTTTCTCTAGCTGTGTTTCTCTCTGTTAAATAAATAAATAAAATCTTAAAAAAAAAAAAAGGTCATGGAACAATTGTAATGTTTCCCATCTATTGTTAAAATAGCCTTGTATGATTTCAGCTTGCATATTCATTTTCAGAATCCCATATTATTGTGCAAAGCAAAAATTGCCTGTACAAAAGAAAAAGCCTACAATCCTTTGCCTCAAGCAAGGTTTAAACCCTAAATTCTCCATTGGGGGAACAACAAGTAGAATGGTATTTCTACAGCTCCTTCTTAAATTCTCAACTTTAAATTTTTTGACTGCCTGTAATAATAGAAGAGACTTATACCTTTGTTCACTTTGCCTTTCCTTCCTTGTCTCAGTATGGTTATGTCACTGTTTTAGTTCAGCTAAAATTAATGATATTAATTATCTTTGCACCTGTAAGTAACACAGCTCCACTTTTATTACCTCCTTCCTAAGCTATACCTAATATTTTTCTGATTCTATACTTGCAAAATATGACATTAGGACCCTATCTATTCTTTAATAGAGAATATTAACCACCAAGCCTGAAATTCTGACATTTGTACTTTTACTTTTATATCGTCAAGGTTAACTAAAGTTATTCACTATATAACCATATATATATAATATTTTAGTAGAAATCTGCTGGTGAATTTTTCCTACTTTTGTATAGTAAATGTCACCAATCTTCACTTTTTGAAAGCTACTTTTGCTAAATAAACAATTTTAAGCTGATAGTTTTTTAAATTCAGTACTTAAGTATGCTGTTCTGTCTTTTAGCTTGTATTTTTTTCTGACAAGAAATCTGCTGCCATCCTTGTCTTTGTTTCTCTATAAAGAATGTCTTTCTTTCTCTGCATTCTTTTTTTCCCCCCACAGATTTTAGCTCATTTGTTTATGATGTGTCCTGATATAGTTTGTGTTTTTTTTCCTGCATATCTTTGTGCTTGAGCTTTATTGAGCTGCTTGGATTTGTGAGTTTATAATTTTCCTCCAATTTGGAATTTTTTTTTTAGCCATTATTTGTTCAGGCATATTTTGTCTCCTATTTCCTTTGGGGACTCTCATACATATAGCTGACAATTTATAGTTAGCCCACAACTCACTGATGCTCTGTCAATTTCTTTCTGTCCTCTGTGTTCCCTTTTGGATCATTTCTTCTTCTTTTTTTTTCATTTTGGATCATTTCTATTGTTATGTTTCTGAGTCTAATCTTCTGCAATCTGCCATTAACCTCATACCGTGTATTTTTCATCTCAGACATTGACATTTTCATCTCTAGAAGTTTGACTTTTTTTGTTGTTCTGACTAATGTTTTTCATGTCTTTATTTAACCTTTGGAACTTATGGGATATAATTATAATATCTGTTTTAATGTCATTGTCTGCTAATTCTAACATTCAGTGTCTTGTGGTGGGTTTTGATTGACTATTCTCCTTATTATGGTTAGTGCTTTTCTGCTTCTTTGCATTCCTCAAAGTCTTTGATTGAATAGCAGTCATTAATTTTATCTTGTTTGTGTTCATACAGATATTGAGTTTTGTTCAGGATGTGGTTGAGTTACAATCCTTTGAGGTCTTGTTTTCAGGTGAAACTAGAGCTGAGTTTAATCTGGGGTCAATATCCAGCTTCCATAGTAAGAAGGCAAGACTTTTCTTAATATTCTCACCAATACCTCTTGAATTATGAGGTTTTTCTACACTTGGTGTTGGAAACAGACACTATTCCTTGCCGTGTGTGAACTCTGAACACTGCTCTCTTAATCCCGTTGAGTGGTTCTTTCCCACACTAGGAGTTTCTTCACACAGTTGTGCTTCAGTTCTCAACTGAATCCCCCAGAAAGACCCTTTGCAGATCTGCAGATTTCTCTCTCCATGTAGCTCTCTTGTCTCTGGTACTCTGTCCTAGGACTTCACTACTTTGTTTTTTGTGGATTTGCAGCTCTGTATCCTTGATGCAGGAAGACCATATGACTTCCTCACCTTGCATTATAGTCTGGAAACTTTCTCCAGTCAGCAAACTGGAGCTATCATAGGACTCACTTTGTTTTAAAACTTTTCAGGAATCATGGTCCTTTGTTTTTGATGTTGATGACTTGAGTCCTATTACTTTAATCATTTTTTCCTGATTTTTTTTTTTTTTTTAGTTGTTTCAGGCCTAGAAGTGAATTTCATTTCTGTCGCTCTTGGTCATTATTTGAACTAGTATTTGTTGAGCGTTAAGTTTTTGCAGTGTTAGCAGTGAAATGCAATAGGAAATTAGTAACGAGAGAACAAAAAGCTTTGCATTGAAAGACTTAAATGCCCAGAGACATAAACATTTTTCAAGGCATAATTATGCAAATAGATGGCAAGTTTTTAGATAAAGGTGTCAACGCTTCAATCTCATTTAGTATGACAGAGCATAGTTTGAACAAAAAATATCTTAATTTATAAGGACATTTTTCAAAAGAAAGCCTTATCAAGAGGACAGTGTAGACTTTATTAGTTTGGCTCATTAAATTGAAAGTGGACTTGAAAAAGGTCATTGGGAATTAGAGGTTAGATAAGCCATAATCAAAGCAATTAGCAATGGATTATGTCTCATGAGCTCCCTAGAAAAGGAAATCTCAGTTGAAATTGTTGAAGATGGTATTCATTTGCCTAGCTGGACCAAGTCCAATTACCAACTGCATTGTTCAGTTCATAAATACAAATAGTACCCAAACTCCCCTTTATCTAAACTTAAACATTATAAAGGGTACAACTGATTTCAAGTATATATATATATATATATTACACAAGTCATACCTTTGGACCAGGACTTTAATTTTATAGAAATGTTAATTTTATAGAAAGAATAACTAGAGAGGGCACTCTAAATACAGCTTTCCCATTGGCTTTAATAGAATTTAGATATTTAATATTATTTAGCTCTAGAAAGTATTTTGGAGTTCTGAATACAACTCAGTTAAATGATACCTAAATCTTAACCACCAATTTCTGTCCTTCATTGAATTGTATTGTATTGTTTCCTATCATTGTCACCATTTTTTTGTTTGTTTTTTGATTTCTCTTTTAGGGATATGCTTTAAAACACTGCACCCAGTCTCTCAACTCTTGAATTCTATCTTGTAGGATATTACACAGTATCTTTGACATTTGGAACCTACATTTCTATGTAGCTAAAAACACTTATTGTTTTGGCTTTTCTAATGAGGGGTTCCTATTTTTCACTGGTGGTCTTTGAGAATATGGTGCTATTTCTGAATGTGTAAATTTGTATATAAACAAAAATTTGAGGACATAAATTTTCAAAATGCCAGGCCACCATCATGCACAAGTATACCAGACACTTGCCTGTTTTGTTGAGCAGGTAAAGATAAGGAGATCTAGCAGTAGTCTAAATCTGAGAGAAAAATGAAATACCAAGATCAGTAACTAGGGAGCAGCATGAAACCTGAAAAGGTAGATGACAAAGAGATCTGTAAGAGATCACTTAGAGAAATAATTATTAAATGAAATTATCTGTACCCAATGAAGAAAATATAATTGTGAATGGGAAAGCATCAGAAACCAAAGATCAGAGTAGAACTGGATTTAAATGCATTATCCTACTCTATTTCTATTTTATCAATAAAGGACATAAAGTATCCTTGTTTTTGTGTAAGGCAATGCTTTGCCATAATATTCTAAGAACAAACATTCATTTTTCTTTCTAGCTGTTGGTGGCTTTAAGGTATTAAACCTGTACTTCCATCTGAGAAGACCCATTGATTAAAATATTTGAGAGTCCTATGACCTGAGTTAAAACATCTGTTCAAGATATTAGATAATATTAAGGCACTACTGTTTATTTTTATAGGTGCAGTGAAGGTATTGGGGTTATGTTTTTAAAAAGGGTCCTTATC
Source organism: Spilogale gracilis (assembly GCA_004023965.1). Classification (NCBI taxonomy): domain Eukaryota; kingdom Metazoa; phylum Chordata; class Mammalia; order Carnivora; family Mephitidae; genus Spilogale; species Spilogale gracilis. The sequence continues at coordinate 139,770 of PITA01001427.1, forward strand.
TCTTAGAGCTAGATTCTAAAATATTTACAGTTAAAATATGTGATACGGGAATTTGCTTCAAAATACAGCAGAAGGTGGTGAGAGTGTGGGGATTTGGATAAAATAAGACTAGTCATAAATTGGTAATTATTGAAACCAGATGATGAGTTCATATTATTATTCTCTCTGCTTTTTAAACTTTTTGAAACTAAACTGAAACAAAACAATTTTTTTCATCTTGTAAGTGTTCTGTGACCTTACAGAAATTACTTAATAATCGCTTCATCATTTATACAAGAGAGAATAAGAGATACCTGCTTCATAGGATTGTTCTGAGGACTAAATGAGTTAATTGATGTCACACACTTAGAATGTTGCATAGCTCATGGGAGGTGCTGTATAAATATTACCTTAAAAATTATTCATTCCATGTCCATTTTTTAAATTAAACTTTTTGTTTTGGGATATATAGATTCACAGGCAGTAAAAAGAACTAACAGAGAAATCTGTAGCATTTACCCAGTTTCCCCCAAAGGTGATATCATCCACAACTATGGTATAATATCACAATCAGGATATGACTATCTACTATCAAAAGTACAGAATATTTCCATCACCACAAAGATTCCTTATGTTGTCCTTTTCTAGCTACACTGCTGCTTTTTTCCACCTTAATCCCTGACTACCACCATTCTATTCTCCATTCCTATAATTCAGTCTTTTAAAAATGTTATGTAAATGAAACCACACTGTATGTAATATTTTGGGATTTACTTTTTTTACTCAATATAATTCTCTGGATACTCATCCAGATTGTTGGTATGTGTCAATAGTTTATTAATTCTTAAAGTTGAGCAGTATTCCATAATATGGATATTCCACAGTTTTTTTTTAACTAAAAAATATCTGGGCTACTCCCAATATTTGGCTATAATCAATTAAGCTTCTTTAAACATTTGTATACAGATTTATGTGTGAACATAACTTTTCTGTTCTTTAGCATGAATGCCAGGAGTACAGTTGTTGGGTCTTATTGCAGTTTCTTATTTAGTGTTTCTAGATACTGCTAACATTTTTTCCAGAGTGGCTTTAACACTTAAAATTCCCATCAGCAATGGATGAATAATCCAGTTTCTCCACATTCTTTCCAGCAAGAATTAAATATTTATTTATTTGTTTATAGTTAAAAATTTTAGCCTATTGTGGTAGGTATTTAGCGACATCTCCTTGCACACTTAATTTTCTCAGAAATAGTTTCCTTTGCTTATTTGCCATTTATATATTCTCTTCAAGGGAATGTTTGTTCATGTCTTTTACCCATTTTGCAGTTGGATTATTGCTTTTAACTATCTCAAGATAATTTTATGTGTAGAAAATATTAGGAAGTGACAAGTACTACAGGACTAATTTACAGCAGGGAAAGAGGGACGGAGGATCAGGATCACAGGTGCAGGTTATGGTTTCAAACAGGTTATTCGTGCCTAAATATGCACGTATGTGCAGGCACATTTGTCTATTGAACGATAGTAAGGAAATATAAATATTAAGGGCAAAGTTACTAATGTACAATAATATTGTAATATTATTCCAACTTGAAAAGTGGTTTTTTGAATTTAAACTATGTAGATGAAATATCTGTGTCATAATAGCAAAGATTTATTAAATGCTAAGTGCTTATCAATGCATTTTTACATATTCTATCTCATTGAATACTTACATGAAAGTGTGTTTTGTATCTCTAATGTGTTAAATTGTGTTAAATTAATGTACATGTCCAAAGGCCTACAGCTTTCCCCATTCTGTTTGATAATATCAAGATAACTCAGAATAATTTATATAATCTATTATGGATTAAGTAAATACATATACACATACACACTTCTGCCACATAAGCTTTTTTTCATTGCTAGATTTCAAAAAGCTTTATGGCGGGGCACCTGGGTGACTCAGTTGCTTAAGCATTTGCCTTTGACTCAGGTCATGATCTCAGAGTCCTGGGATCGAGTCCCACACCGGGCTCTCTGCTCAGTGGGAGACTGCTTCTCCCTCTCCCTGCTCCTCCCTTTCTTGTACTCCCTCTCTCTAAAAAATCTAAAAAAAAAAAAAAAAAAAAAAAAGAAAGAGAAGAAAAGAAAGAAAAAGAAAACAAATAAAGGAAGCTTTATGTGATCTGCATTAACTTTCCCTACTCCCTTGAATCTTTCATCCCTTTTTATGACTGGTTTTCTCATATTCATATCTAGGTTTACTGGAGAACTCCTTATGCTTCGAATCAATAGACCATGTAGCTTGTCCCTATTTTTTTTTAAGATTTTATTTATTTATTTGACAGAGAGAGAGATCACAAGTAGGCAGAGAGGCAGGCAGAGAGAGAGAGTGAGGAGGAAGCCGGCTCCCTGCTGAGCAGAGAGCCTGATGCGGGCCTGGATCCCAGGACCCTGAGATCATGACCTGAGCCGAAGGCAGAGGCTTTAACCCACTGAGTCACCCAGGTGCCCAAGATTGTCTCTATTATCCTTTCTACTTTCTTTATGGAGTGCCTGGGTGGCCCAGTCAGTTAAGTGTCTGCCTTTGGCTCAAGTCATGATACCAGAGTCCCGGGACGGATTCCCACATGGGCATCCCTGCTCGACAAGGATTTTGCTTCTTCCTCTGCAACTTCCCTTACCCACTACCCCCTGGCTCATGTTCTCTCTCTCGGTAACTCACATTCTCTCTCAATAAATAAATTAAATTAAATGTCCTGCATAGTATTTGCAGAACTGTCCTTGGATGGTTATTGTCCAACAATATTGTCCAAATCGTTATTGACCATGACAATTTAGTTCACTGTAGTGTCCCCAGTCCTTGTTTGCTGAATAAAAAATATATGGATGCCCAACATACTAATAGTAGCTTAACTCTATGTAGTGGCATTAGAATATTTCATATTTTAATCTTTAAAACTTCTACCATTTTGTTTAATCATGTTTAATGCTATTCATCACATTGTTTTCTTAAAATATTAAAATATCTCTCTCCAACTTCTCTTTTTCATTTCATTTATGACCTCTTCCTCAGCCCATACTCTATAAAAAATACTAACCCCCTGGGACGCCTGGGTGGCTCAGTTGGTTGAGCAACTGCCTTCGGCTCAGGGCATGATCCCGGAGATCCGGGATCGAGTCCCACATCGGGCTCCCTGCTCGGCGGGAAGCCTGCTTCTCCCTCTCTCACTCCCCCTGCTTGTGTTCCCTCTCTGGCTGTGTTTCTCTCTGTCAAATAAATGAAATCTTAAAAAAAAAAAAAATACTGACCCTTGACAATCTTTTACCAGATGATCCATGGCTTCTTTTAGTATGGTCAAAAACTGATTGCAAAGGTGAACATTTCCAGAGACCTGGCAACTGTACACTGTCTGATACCTTTCCAATCCACAAAGTGCCTGGCGACCACACTCCAAGACCAAGAGAGTACTAGCAGCTTGTGCTGAGTTCAAGATCCATATCGACTGCATTGTGGGTTCCAGGTATCCAAGATCAAAGTCTTTTCCCTAAGGTATGGACACGAAAACATTTTGGGACTTTGGAAAAAAACAACAGGGTTCATATTGATCAAATTGATGAAAATATCCCTTTTCCTGACTGTGTGACTAATTCAGATCTGGGCTTAGGGAAAATGAACATACATACGGCCTAAGAATTCAAGTAACACTAAATGCTATTTCTCTCTATACAGACCAATGTTTGGCCAGTGCTAATCCAGATTTTATATCATCAGCAACTTTGTTTCCCTACAAACTTAATCAGAAACTTGTTTTACACATCCAATTATGCTATATTCTCTTCTTTCTTCATCTTTGACTATATTATCACCCATTTCTCAGCTTGAGAAAGTAGAGTTTTCAAAATTATACTAACACAAAGAATAAATGTTTCATGATTTGGTTTGTAATCCAACTATCATTTTAATGCATGGATTTTTTTTTTTCTCAGTAATTCTGGTTTCTCCACCTTCCTCTTGTTATAGTGCCACCAGCTAATTAAGATACAAGAGACTTGGCCCACTCTCTCTATGGACCAATTTATAAGGGGTTTAAAATATTAATCTGGTGCTAAGACAACGTGGGGAAAATACTGAGAAGAAGAAAATTCTATTTCACAGAGCTGCTGTCAAGAATTGCTCTGTTTGTTTGAAAGAAATACTTGATAAACCATTTGCATGTTTTCAAGGATGGGCTGTGCAAATGTGGGAACTTGGTTAAATTATGCAGGACAAGGGAGCAGATTCCATCACTATTTCTCCCCCACTACTTATCCCCACACAGAGTCTAGCCACTGTTCTAAATGAATGGTGAGCAAATATTTACTATTTAAGTTTGAACATGTAAAAAGAGATTTGTGTATTGGGCCTAGCATTTGTCTCAGTGTGCCCTGAACTCAGCTCTGCACTTTGTAGGTTAAGAGAAATGCTCATGTGAAGAAGTGCATCCATGTCTACAGCTCTGCTATAGCATTTTCCCCTACAAGGCTAAAAATATATTTTAAATACATTTAAAGTTACAAAGAAATGGAAATCATGATACAAGGCCATAGTTAATTTGTTAGCAAAGGCAGAAGAAAACTTAAAGAGTTTCTCAGTCACAAAAGGAGAAGACCTTAGACCAAAAGCTGAGACTTCTTGGCCAAGCTGAAAGGTTAAAATAAAGTCAAAAACAAACAGATGACTGGTAGTATGGATCATGGTATATGTGTAATGTTGTCCAGAAGACACGTTCCTGGGGCGCCTGGGTGGCTCAGTTGGTTAGGCGACTGCCTTCAGCTCAGGTCATGATCCCTGAAACCTGGGAATCGAGCCCCACATCGGGCTGCCAGCTCAGCGGGAAGCCTGCTTCTCCCTCTCTCACTCCCCCTGCTTGTGTTCCCTCTCTAGCTGTGTTTCTCTTTGTCAAATAAATAAAATCTTAAAAAAAAAAAAAAAACAAAAAAACAAAAATCAAAACAAAAAAAAAACCCTGGGCAAAATATTTAAAAAAAAACAAAACAAAAGACGTGTTCCTGTAAGGTTTGTTAAGATTGCTATAGTTTTAAAGTTCATATTTAAAGGATGGGGTGGTGACATTGAGAACGACTCAACTTCTTCCAGGACATTAAGAACAGAAGTATTAGAGTATAACCCACTATCAGAGGTACAATAGTAGGAGCATGATCAGACATTGGGGAAAGTCTGACAAACGACACTTTCTTTCCCAACACAATTTTTCCATAGCAAATCAGGGTAGAAAATATGGCAGTCTTTCAGCGTTGGAAGAAGACTAGCTTGAAGAGCAACAAAACAAATATATTGCAATGTTCATTATGAGCAAAGTCAAGATTTATTTTTGGTATTAGAAATAGGACATCCTACGGGGTGCCTGGGTGGCTCAGTTGGTTAAGCGACTGCCTTCAGCTCAGGTCATGATCCCGGAGACCCTGGATCGAGTCCCACATCGGGCTCCCTGCTCAGCAGGAAGCCTGCTTCTCCCTCTCTCACTCTCCCTGCTTGTGTACCCTCTCTGGCTGTGTTTCTCTCTGTCAAATAAATAAAATCTTTAAAAAAAAAGAGAAAGAAATATTTCTAAACATATAAGGGTACATTTAAATTCACTGACAGATATCCAAATACAGTAATATTAAAGAAATATTAGTAGCACATTTATAAGAGTAGGAAGAAATTCTGAGCATATATAAAAATGTATATAATATTGCTGGAGCAGACTTGAATATTCAGCGAAAAAGTAAAAGATCATTTTTGAAATTTTAGCCTGAAGTCTTTTATAAGTAAAATACTTAACTTAGCTATCCACTCCTAGAAGCCGGCAATGAAAACCACCACAGTAATCTTAACACTGCCCTATGTTCCATTTTCTATTTTAATAACAATATTTTCAGTTGCAAAAGTCAGGTTAATGCCCTCAAGCAAAATTGAGAATTGAAATAATTGCATAGGTAATTTAGACTAAAAATATCTTCCCATATCTGAGATTTCCTTATCACTGAAATTTATTGCATTGAAATTATGTGAATGATATCTATCTGCCTTTTTAAAAAAATATACACCTTCTTAAAATGTTGGGATCATTTGGACTTTTAGGAATTACTAACAGCATCTTGAAAAATCCCTTCTGTGGATTCGTTTATTGACTTCCATATTTTAAAAGAGATTTGAGAAAGAATTCTAGATTTCATGCTGCATTTCTAACGGCATATTGTGACAAAATAAAAAGCTAACAGTTTTGCTACACACCTTTGCCCAGTGACACTTAACCTGATCTAAGTGAAAACATATTTATGTTGAAATCATCATAATAAAAGATGACAAAATTCTGGTAAATATGGTAGTTCTGTTTCCGGAGGTGTGTTTACATTTTAATGCAAGGTAATAGGCATAAAGGGTAATTTGATTATTCATTTTATTAATTAAAATTATCCTTAGATTAATTTCTAATGGCATTTGGATTACTTTGACTCCATAGCTGTATAACCCTTCACTCTCAATAAGTTTTCCAATTGTGGTAATGTAAGTATTGGGTACTTATGCTTGCACCATTCCTTGAAATCTTGCCCATTACTTTGCTTGAACCTCGTAAAATATTAACTTGTGTTGTATGCAGTAAGGAGACCAATAAAACACCATATGTTTGGTGACTACACCATTAAAAAATGTCCTAGCACCTCTTCCATAATATTCTGTGCCATGTAAGAATTTCAGATTTGACCATTTTTAACAGTAAGTATGGAATATTCTTCTTCTTTTTCATTTAGAGAGAAATTTCTTACACATGCAAGAAAAAGAAACAATTCTGCTTCATCAATTTATTTTAAGAAATAAATTTGGAGAAAATTCTACTTATTTCACTCCCTTATCTTATTTATCTTTTTAGTAATCAAAAGGTAATTACTATAAGCAGCCAGAGAACAAAAACAGTGTTCTATTCATCCTCAGTGCCTAGAAAGTAATAGACTGTCCATAAAAGTATATAAACAGAAAATCATTGCGTACTAAACCAACTTTCTAAAGTACAGTTTCTCTTAGATACCAAATTTGGATAAGGAAAAATAGAATTATCCTTGAACAAGATGAAAAACTACAAAATATGAGAATTGAAGAATTGCAATTTAAAACTTCTCTTAGTCTGCTAATCATGACAATATTACCTATCAAACTAAACTGGAAGCAGTGAAGTAAAGAGAGGAATTTATTTATAACCAAACCAAACCAAAACAAGTAATTAAAAACAAACCCAGAATTGTTAGGAAAAACCATAGTGGTTTTCTACTTCTAGTCAACATCTTTTGCGGCAGAGATTGATAGGGCTCCTCTCCTGAGTAAGCCAAAGCAAAAAAAAACCAAAAAAACAAAAACAAAGAAAAAAAATGCACCAAAATATGTGAATCTGAAATTGGGTGATAAGGAAGTTTCCAGGAAAACTTAGTCAATATTTCATGGTGATTTCAACCTTTTCTTCTATGAACAAGCCAATTGCAAATTGTTTCATTTGATGAATATAATTTAACAGCAGGCTGAAACAGATATGTATCTAATTGGGCTTTTTTTTTTTTTGGCGTTTGAATGGACCCAGACCTCCAATCTCTCTAAATGGAGAATATTAAGTACAGGGAACATAACCATTGTCTTTGGGAATGCATGTTGTGACTGGTCATCTTGTATTCATGCTTCAGATCATAGGAAGTGTGAAGAATGCTACAGAAGGAGAAAGGAAAAGGATAGTGTTAATCTTTTAAAATGCAAAGCATGTGTCTCTCAAATTGCTTAGCATCTCCTAACCCCCTCATTACCCATCATGCATTACAGTGAGAATGTCAGCCATGCTCTCTTGCCCAGCCGTCTTGATTAGGTAAATAAATGTTCTAATACCCACTTGGTCTCTCTACTCTGCAGGAGGATAAAAAAGGAAACAAAATCTAAATATAAGGAGCCATATCTTTAAAACTTATTTCTGTGATTATAACTTAACAGTAAATTTGTATAGATTGCTTTAGATTTAATATTGAGTTATTTCATAGCTTATCCCAGTTATCAGCTCACTACTCAATCTTACTGTTAAATTAATGCCTTAATTTCACCATCTGTTTACAAATGTTAAGGCACTGGACAAGGAGTGGGATATGAAAACAAATATTTATAAAGAGCTCTGAGAACCCTTGGTAAAAGATGACATGGCTGTGTGAAGAGTTATTGTAGATATTGGAAAAAAGCAATACAAATGTCCCATTTCTGTAGTAATTGATGGGTTGATAGGCTAAATCAGAACTTTTTAGTTTCCTTCAAATTTGCAATAGACCATAAAATCCAATCTAAATACTCTTAAATAGAATATATACAGCTTTGATGGTAATGACGCTTTTAGAGTTCCTCTTCTAATATAATATTTGAGAGATTACATAGCATACTCAATGACATTGATTTTGGACTGAACTAAATTTCCACACATAATCCACTCTTCATAAAGTTTACAGGAAAGGTCAGAAGATAGATCAAAAGAGACTGAAGGAGACCATTATCTTGGCATCAAGTGCCATACAGCTCTCCACTTAGGGCATGGGTTAATATAATTGTGCAGTGTTCATTCTTCTCATTCAATGAGAAGAGAGAGGAAAACTTCAAAAGTTAGAAGATTTCAGGACAATCATGTCTTTTATAACTTTTTGTACCTCTTTATAGGATGAAATATGAGTTTTCATTAAAATACGAGCATTTTAGGGGCATCTGGGTGGCACAGTTGGTTAAACATCCAACTCTTGGTTTCCACTCAGGATCGTGAGATGGAGCCCTATGTTGGGTTCTATGCTTAGGGTGAAGTATGCTTAAGACTCTCTCTCCCTCTCCATCTGCTCACCCTGCATTCTCTCTCTCTCAAATAAATAAATCTTAAAAAAATTGGGGTGTCTGGGTGGTTCAGTTGGTTAAGCGACTCCCAGGATCATGCCCCACATTGGGCTCCCTGCTCGGTGGAAAGCTTACTTCTCCTTCTCTCACTCCCCCTGCTTGTGTTCCCTCTCTTGCTGTGTTTCTCTGTCAAATAAATAAATAAATAAAATCTTTAAAAAAAATAATGAGAACATAAAAATATTAACATTTTAATATCAAATATACAGATTAGCCCTTTAAACAAAATGCTTCTAATACTTAAATATTTGGAAATGTTACGTCTTAAAGGCCAAGAATGCGGTCCTGGTCTTCCTCACATGTAGAACATACTCTGACTCAAGAGTTCAGAACAAATTATGTGCACCTATCCTGACTTCAGTGATCTAGAAAGAATGCATTTAATGGCATGCTGAAGTCTCCACTGCAGACCCAGGGTTGCTTTGGCAAGCTCTTACTACTGTTGGTACTAGCTTACCAGAACTTTCTGTACAAATATGGAATATAGTGGGAAGGTAAAAGTTCATAATCTTTCATGCTAAGCCTTCTTGATTTTATTATTAGCTCTATCCTTACTTGAAACTATGAATCTACGTTTTTTTTGGTTTCTATGTTAACAGATTTATAATTGACAACTGTAGCAATAATAATCACACTATTTTTTAATTTCTGCATTATTTTTTAAAAGATTTTATTTATTTGTTTGACAGAGAGAAACACAGCCAGAGAGGGAACACAAGCAGAGGGGGTGAGGGAGTGAGAGAGGGAGAAGCAGGCTTCCCACCAAGCAGGGAGCCTGATGCGGGGCTCCGGGATCATGACCTGAGCTGAAGGCAGTTGCTTAACCAACTGAGCCACCGAGGCGCCCCATTTCTGCATTATTTTTAAATTAGGTTTCAAATGAATGCATCTTATATGATAAAAATTAAATCTGTAATAAATGTAATGAATCAGTGTGCCTGTCATGCTGATGAAATGGAGATTTGTAGTGCATATTGGTTTTTTTTTTAAGATTTTATTTATTTATTTGACAGAGAGAAAGATCACAAATAGGCAGAGAGGCAGGCAGAGAAAGAGGGGGAAGCAGGCTCCCCGCTGAGCAGAGAGCCCGATGCAGGGCTCGATCCAGGACCCTGAGATCATGACCTAAGCTGAAGAGAGAGGCTCAACCCTCTGAGCCACCCAGGCGTCCCTGCATATTAGTTTTTTCACTGCTATGATGACAAATCACCAAGAAGCTATGGCTTTACACAACATAAATTTATTGTCTCACAGTTATGTAGGTCAGATACAGCTTTTACTGAGCTAAAATAAAGGTATCAGCAGAGTTGTATTCCTTTCTGGAGACTATAGGAGAAAAGTCTCTTTCTTTCCTTTGCTTCTAGCAGCCACCTGCATTCCTTGGCTTGTGGTTCCTCCTCCACCTTCAAAGCCAGCAACGTCAGGCCAATTTCTTCTCATGCTGCCATATTTCTCATTCTTTGCAATTAGGAAGTGTTCTTGTTTTTAAAGAATCATGAGTTTTGATTGAGTCCACTGTGGTAATCCACAATAATCTTCCCTTCTCAAGCTTCTTAAGTTTAATCAAATCTGCAAGTCCCTTTCACTAGGTAATGTCACATACTCACAGGTTCCAGGAATCGAAGCACTTGGGATCACTTTTTTTCCAATCACATAATAATAGTCACAAATTACATGGACATGATTTTAATCTTTTAAATCATCCACAGTGTCACACAATTTAATGATCATGCAGCCTAGTTTTGTTCTTAACCACAGGAAAACTTTCTTGACCACAATGATATAAAGAGCTTTCCAACACTTGCAAGCTAATCCCAGACCTCTTCAAGGAAAAAGAATCACAATTATTTAAATACTTCAGCTTTGGGATTTTTAAAAGTCAATACTAACAAACAAATGATTAATATTATTACATTGGAAAATGAGTTTATTTTCAGAATGATTTGACCATTACAGGAAGAGAAGAACTGAGTTTTAGCCTGGAAATGCCATGGACTGGGATCTTCATCAGTCATGTCTCTCAAGCTCTTCAGGCATGAGAGCCTCATACATGAAATGAATAAATTGGATTATGTGATCTCTAAAAACTCTTGAATTACACAATTCTATAATTTTCACTTCACGAACAGGATTAGTTCTTAAAATCTAGGAATTGAAACCTACGGCAAAATGTTTTGAAGATCATTAATGGTGAATTCTGAAATAATTAAAGAAAAGAAATCTAGAGTCAAAGAGTTAATATAAAGCTAATTTTCATAAAAGGAGTGCATACATTATCAATATAGAATAAAAATCAGTTATTTGGCTACTATCAAGTTTGATAAATTGCAATTAAATAACCATTTTGAACAAAATTCTGGATTTATATCCAGCATTCAGCTCTTTAAAAATTATATTCAGACAAATTTTTACCTGTTGATTGGCCAAAAAAAAAAAATCTAAAAGAAGGTATTTTATTTAAGAAATAATTTATTGGGGGAAAAAACTGGTTGTAGATGAAAAGGAAGTTTGTCACAAACATAAGGAGCCAGGTCATTCCAGGAATATGGCACAATAGGCTGTAGCAAGATTAATATTAGCTGGAATATTTAAGATCATTTTGCTATAACTAAACCTGTGTCTTGACTATTTCTTCTGGCAAGATAGTCCAGTTTTCTATCTAAGAATAATAACTTTAGGCCAGAATTCTAGCCTACTTGGAAAAGCCTCATTTTGTGTCCTGATACAAAATTCCTTTGTGGATTTCACTTAAAATGTCTTTACTTCCCGATGTTCTCTAAGCTTCCCAGTGGCAATTACATTACAAACTAGAAAAAAATGGATTATGTGAAGTGATACTATATGACTTAGTATATAAATTTAGGAATATTTACTCAGAATGTCTATAATTGTACGTTCCACAGACAGCCACCTCTACTGTTAAAACTTTGTGGGGTTAGGATATCCTAGGGCTAACAGCAAGGTAATAATTTCCTTCAGGTGTTTGATGACACTTATTTCCTTCTAAATCTATCTTGAATCTTGATTGGCTCTCCCTCTAAAGAACACTGGTGTAACCTATACTTAGTAGACTTGTTAGTCCAGCTTAAGCAAACAAGACTGGTAGTGTTTTGGTTTTGTGTTTGTTTCAATATATGCCTCTCATTAATATTTCACTTTTTATATTTAGGTTGTATTTGTGCTAATTAAAGGTACGTTTGCTCAAGGCTATGGCCATGTTCTTACATCTACCTGCATGTTAGTGTCTGAACAAGTGCTTTTTCAGAGTCTGCTCCTAATATGGACAGTTTAGTTAAACAAAATCTTTAGTGCTATTAATCCTAGAGTTGGAGATAGAACTTCTGAGGATAGTGGAGTGATGTCCTCCGTAAATCCACTCCTCTATAAAAGCAACAAAGACTTAGGCAAAAATTGTCACTATCAATGTTTTTCAAACTCTGGAAATTAGCCAAGGACTTGAAAAAATATGAGGAGCATGCATTCAAGAAAAACTGCTGAGCTTTGGTAAGAACAACAGGATTTGAGGTATTGTAACTTTCCCTCTTCCCATCCCCCTCTGCCCAGTGCTGCAGAATTCCCGAAAACCAGTGACCTTGCAAGCACAGTAGCTGTGAAAACCAGAAGCTCTGCAGCTATTGGAAGAGGGAGACCTAACCTGATCCTCACAAAGGTCTATCCCTGCGGCATTGTCACTGTTTGACCTGACAGCTCCCAGGAAAACTCCCTTCATAGCGTGTTGTCATTATTTGATCTGGTTGGGACCCATCCCCAGAGTGTTTGAGGTAAACTTTTCCAGTAAAAAATAGTTTTACATGGTAGCTGCTTAAGGCTGCAATACCACTTCAGGTAAATAATAGCCTGGCTAAATAGTAATAATAATAAAAATAATAATAATAATAATCATAATCATAATAATAAATAAAGTTTTATTATTTATTTACTTTTGAAAGAGAGACAGAGAGACAGAAAGAGCTTATGAGCGAGATCAGTCATGAGGGGGAGAAAGGTGGGGAGTGGCAGAGGGAGAAGCACACTCCCTCCTGAGCAGGGAACCTAGTTGGGCGTTGGGATAGAGCGAGGAGGAGTGGCTCGATCCCAGGACCCTGGGATCATGTTCTGAGCCAAGGCAGACGCTTAACTGCCTGAGCCACCCAGGTGCCCCTGGCTAAAAACTTAAAAGGAAAATCTGGGGAGCAAGATGTCTATGGGGCTCTGACATATTTCCAGAGTTCTAATTTAAGTTTGTTTTAACATCCAAAGAGTCAATCAATATATTATGCTAGATGTAGTGAGTTCAATAATGCCATTCCCAATATGTCCATAATCCAGAACCTGTGAGTGTGACCTTATTTTGAAAAAGAGTCTTTATAGATGTAAATAAGTTAAAGATCATAGGTCATCCCTGGGGATCCTAAATCTAATGACAAATGTCCTTATGAGATAAAGAAAAAGGAAGATTTCAGACAGACAGAGGGGGAGGGAAGATAGAAGAGGAAAAGGTGACCAGAGTCTGGAGAGACACAGCCACAAGACAAGGAATGCCTGGAGGCACCAGGAGCTGGAAGACATAAGGAAAGATTTCTTGCTAAAGTATTCAGAGGGAGTGTGGCAATGCTGGCACTTGAATCTCTGACTTGTGGCCTCTAGAACTGTGAGACACTACATTTCTGCTGCACCATGCCAAATAATTTATGGTAATAATTTATGCAGCAATCCTAGGAAAATCATAGACTGTTTTAATAAAGAATAAAAACCACATCGTTGTTTCAATAGCCACAGAAAAACTATTCAACAATATTGAACGCCCATTTATGATGAAAAGAGTGAGAAATCAAGGAAGAAAAGGGAATTTCTTCAGTTTAATAAAAGCATCATAAAAAAGCTACAACTAACATCAGACATAATGGTGAAAGACTGAGTGCTTTCTCCTTAATTTCAGGAACAAGGCAAAGATGTCCACTCTCACCACTTGCATTCAGCATTGTATTGGAGGTTCTCATCAGGGGAATTAGACAAGGAAAAGATAAAAGTCATCTATATTGTAAAGAAAGTGGTAAAGCTATCTTTATTTCTGGATGATAGTTTACTTAGACAATCCTAAGAAATCCACTAAAAAACTGTTAGAACTGATACAAAAGCTCAGCAAAGTTTCAGGATACGATATCATTATATAAAAATCAATTGTATTTCTATACACTAGCAAAAAACAATCCAAAAATAAAATTAATATTTACAATAGCATCAAAAAGAATAAGATATCTAGCAATCATTTCCATAAATGAAGTGTAAATTGTATTCGCTGAAACTATAAGACATATTGTAAGCTTTTAAGATATGGAGGGCTTCTACAGGAATCCATTTATCTTGCTGCTGCCCAAGACAAGCCTCGTATGTAAGTTCCCTTTGCTGTTATAAAAATCACCACCAGCCAACCTAGAGTGACCTGCCTCTTTCTTCAGTCGTTCCCTGCTCTTTGTGTGTGTGGGCTGGTTTCAGAGCACACCCTAAGAGGGTTGTGAATATACAGTTAGTGAGCCAGCCAAGAGCCTAAAGAAATGGACCTTGGGAAAGGGGTACCATCAGAGGAAATCTTGAGTTGGCCATTAACCTTTGCGTGGAAAGGGCTAGTCTATAGGTTAGATACCTGTGGTCTACTGCATGAGTATGAGGATGTCCCGAAAATACTACCCAGACTAATGTGCTTATTGGAGGAACTGTACATTGTTCACTGTGGCCAAGAAGACACACACATGGTAGACACAGTGGGCTGACCACTATTGCCCAACTGAAGGCTGAACTCATGTCAGGAAGTTAGAGGATGAACTAAGGTCAAAGAAGGATATTGTAGACAAGAAGGGAGAGCAGGATGATAAATTAGAGTTCAGTGTGCCATTTTGCAAAGTTAGGGGAATGCAAGCAGCCACAGACTATGGCCAGGGTGCTTGTGACCAAGCCTGATTTGCACCAAGACGTGGACTCTGTAGAGGAGAGATGGGAGTGGGGAGGAGGAGATCATGGTGATTGACAGTGAAGCTGATGAACATCCCATGCCCTCGGACCCCTAATACGATGGAAAACAAAAGTATAGTGACAGCTATGTCAACCTGCAGGACAGTGCCCAGTTCAGGAAACGTTCATGGTGAGAGAATCTACTCCCACTGAGCTTGTTGACAAGATAGAGACAATGAGGAACAACTTGCCCTCTGGCAGCACCTGCCTGGTGCCCAGGGTCAGGGGGAGGGGAGATTGGGAAGGAGGAGGAAGGTTCAAACTACTCATTCCCTTAAATATCGGATCATTCTATCCTGCAGGGAGGCTTGGCCCAATGATGGGAACCTTCCTGGGCATGTGGAACCCTGAAAATCTATAGAGGAGATGCCGCAAATTCTGAGAGCTGGGAATGAGACAGACCATCAAAGCTTCTGTTTTTGAAGGCAAAAATACTAATGAAATAGATGCAGCTCTGGATGTCTCCTAAGCAGGGCTGCCATTTAGCTCTTTGACTATAGAAAGTATGGGTTAGGCACTGAGGCAGAAACAGCAGAAGGGGGGAAAGCCTCTGGGACTTTGGTCCCAATTTTGGAAAGGGGCAAAACCCTGATGTGCCCTCAGTGAGCAACAGCTCCTGGCAGTGTACACAGAGCTTGTCCTGGTGAAGATTGTCACACAGCAGCAAACATAGCAGCCAATGAGTGAGCTCCGGGAAATCTGGCTGGTGATTACTCATGAGCCCAGGACATTAAAGCTTTGCACTGACCACTGACGGCTGGGCTCTTCTAAAGGGATTAACCTTATGGCTAGGACAATGGGAAGCTGAAGGATGAATATTTATAAATAAGTCCTTATGGGGCCAGGATATGTGAAAAAACATTTGGGTTCATCTATAAGAACCTAAGACAATGCTCATTGTTTCTCATGTCCCAGTTCATAAGGCACTGACACCCTCCTGACATTCAGGAAGCTGATGCCCTAGCTTGGATACAAACTCTATCTACTAGCCCTTCAGTAGTTCTAGTAGATTGGGGGTATAAAAAGAGTGGCCATCACAGTGCCTGAATAAAATGGTGTATTGCCAAGAATGCCAGATTGCCCTTGAAGCACAGTGATTTGGGCAATGTAACACAGCCTGTCCTGTGTGTTCTAAATAATACGCAAGGCAACTGTTAAGGGAGTTGGGAGGCAACCACGAGAGTTCCAACTGGTGAGGGATTGGTAAATTAATTATATTCCCTCCCTCCCACCCCTGCTCTCCCTGAGTGAGAGTTCTTAATTTCCCCTGGTTTGTGTGGACACTACATCTGGCCTAACCCAAAATTTCCCCTGCCACTATGCAAAGTATGCTTCCACCATTAGAGGATATGAGAAACTGTACTTTATATGGATACTCTCACTGAGTAGATAATGATTGGCAGGGTGTCATATTTCAAAGGTTATGATGTGTAAGGCTGGGCAAAAGAGCATGACATTAAATGGAGATGGAACCCCCTATAACCCACAAGCAGCACTTGGTAGAAAGGAAAAGTGGAATATTAAAGTGGGACATTATCCTGTTAAAAGGTAAAATCACCTTGCCTGGGTGAACTAAAGTACCATCCCAGGCTTTAACACATTTGAATGATCAACCAATAGGACCTGCTGCCCAATATACCAACGTGGGCCCCTTGCTGAGGCACCCAATGCCATAAAGGTGTGGAAGTTGTGGGAAAAAGCCATTGCCCTGACTCTCACCATGGATCAATGCGGTATGCTGCTGAGAACACCAAACTCCGTTAAACCTAGATAAGGAACTATCTACTGGAATTTGCAATGGAATATACTACCAGGATGGATGAGTTATTTTCTATACCTAGGTGAGGGGGAACTACTCAATCTCCAATGGAATCCCATTGTCCTACTGCAAGCTGAACCTGTTGAATTGAATAATGCACCATTGAAAGAAAGGAGTAGGCGAAGGTCTTGGTCTGGTATATCCCATCCACAGTCCATCTTCTCACTCCTGATAGTGCTACCTCCCCCAGCCAATGGTATGCACAGCCAGGTCAAAGTGTGAAAGCTACAGTCACATTATAATTTGGAGTTCATGCCACAGGTGTAATTCTTGGAGAAGGAGAAGATCTTCCCATACAAGTTTCTACTAAATGTCTGCCTTTTTGGCCTTAGACTTCTGCTGCTCCTGTGGTGTCCAATCATGGGATAGGTAACTGATGCAAATATGATCATCAGAATCACGGATGGCTATGCTTAGATTTGGGATGGGTTTATGTGGCTTGTCACTCTGAACAGACTCAACGTAATTATACTAGAAACAAGGGATGAATACCCCTAGAATTGTAGTTATTCTGTCCTATTAAGGGAGAGTGACTGTTCTGACACTGATTGGTTGTACACCTAGGTATTTATTTATTGCGTAGCACCAAATGGAACACAACGATTGTGTGGCACAAATCTTTGGCCATGGCTTTCATCTGACTGGTTGGGTTGTTGCACTCCAGGCTTTCCCAAGGCACATAGAGGAGTCAGCCCTACAGTAACAATAGCTGCCAATCTTCAAAGCCAGGTGGTCACTGTCTTTCACTGGTATGATCATTTGGCCACCATCTCAGGCCTGGAGGATGTTATAACATATACAGATGTCCTTACTAAATTCATTCAGCAAACCCTGAACGATAATCAATAAAGCCTATCCTTTCTGGACATTGAACCAACTCTAATAAGAAAAAAACTATCCTCCAGAATAGGATGGCCTTGGACATTATCACCATCTCACAAGGAAACACCTGTGCCATTATCCAAACAGAATGTTGTGTGTTAATACCTGATGAGTCTGTTAATGTATCCTCTTTATCAAATCACATGAGAACACAAATGAATGCCCTGAGTGATCCAACTCCCAGCCTAGGAGACTTACTAAATTAATTATTTGGATCCTAGGGCTCTTGATAGAAAAATTTTTCACTGGTTTAGAGAATTATTGTGTTTTCTTTTCTGTGCACCTGCATTGTTGCTGTGACATCTGCCTCCACTGCAGTAGACCGTGACCAAAAGGGCTGCCTCCATGTTAATGAAACTCCCTGCTGACCACTCAGGGCTCACTGTGGAAGAGGGGGGGCATGTGAGACTGTAAGAGTGAGTCACAAGGGGTGGAGTGTTAGAGAATGTAATAAAAAAAAAAAAAAAAAAAAAAAAAAAAAAAAAAAAAAAAACATGACCACCAATTGATCTGTGAGCTGGACCTGGGCACTTAGGTCCCTCACTCAATACTTCCCGTTGGGAATGTGGATTTTGTTTGCCTTTCCTAATCCCACAGACTGCTCCAAGGATATAGCCTTGGGATAGTGATGTGGTGTTTAGAACGCCTGCATGGTATATCTGACTGAATTCAGGACCTCTTTATAAGCTTTTAAGATTTAGCGGGCAGGTGCAGAAATCCATTCATCTTGCTGCTACCCAAGACAAGCTTCATATGTAAATTCCCTTTCTTTATTAAAATTGTCACCTCCAACCTGGGGTAGCCTGCCTTTTTTTGTTAGTCTTTCCCTGCTCTCTCAGTACAGGGACCAGTTTCATATTATAGCAGGGAAGCTCCTGAGAGTGCTATAAGCCAACAAGCTGATCTTAAATTTCACTTGAAAACGCAAAGAACCCATTATTGCCAAAACATTCTTGTACACACACACAAAAATTGTTGGACTCACTTCCTAACTTCACAACTTACTACAAAGCTGCAGTAATTAAAACATGTCATACTGGCCTAGGGATAAATACAGAGATCGGTGGAATAGAATTCAGTGTACAGAAATAAACTCTTTATTTACAGTGAATTGATTTTTGACAGTGATGCCAAGACATCTCAATGTTAAAAGAATAGTCTTTTCAAGAAATAATGCTGGAACATTTGAATACATATATGCAAAATATGAAATTGGCTCTTACCCTACATAATACATAAGAACGAACTCAAATCATAAATGTGTATGTAGGAGATGAAACTATCAAATATCTTGGAAAAAATATAGGAGTAAATCTTTGTAACCTTAGGTTAACAAGTGGCTTCTTAGATGGGTCTCCAAAAGCACAAGTGATCAAAAACAAACAAGCAAAAAATAATTGGACTTCATCAGAATTAAATAATTTTGTGATTTAAAGTTTATAATCAAAAAAGTTAAAAGATGATCCACAGAATAAGAGATTTGTAAATTATCAACTAATAAGGGACACAGATTCAGAATATATAAAGAACACATATTCAGTGGTATAAATTCAATCATAAAATCTCAATTAATAAAAAGGCAAATAACCCAATTAATAAAAGGACAAATATATGAATAGACATTTATTCAAAGAAGATTCATGAATTGCCAGTAACTGCACTAAAAAATTTAACATTTTTTATTATAGAAATGTAAATCAGGGGTGCCTGGGTGGCTCAGTTTGTTGAGTGTCTGACTCTTGATTTCAGTCCAGATTATGATGTTAGGCTCATGGAACTGCGCACCATGCCTAGGATTCTCTCTCTCCTTCCTCTGCCCCTCCCCCTGCTCTCTCTTTCTCAAATAAGTAAATAAATAAATCTTGGAAAAAAAGAAAAGAAATGCAAATCAAAGCAGTGAGATACCATTTCACACCCATTAGGAAGACTACAAAAATAAGAACAGACAAAAACAAATGTTGGTGATGATGCAGAAAAGTTGGAACCCTAATATATTGCTACTGAGATTTTAAAATTGCACAGCCACTTTGGGAAGAAGTCTAAGTTCCTCAGAATCCTAAACAGAGGCACCACAAGATCTGACAGTTTTACTTCTAGGTATATACCGAAGAATGAAAACATATGTCTCAACAAATTACTGTCCATAGCAGTAATTCACGATAGCCACAATAGTCAAAAGGTGGAAACAACTCCAATTTTTAATCAGTGGCATATCCATATAATGGAATATTATTTGACAATAAAAAGAAATAAAATACTAATATGTACTATTTTATGGATTAACCTTGAAGACATTATGTTAAGTGAAAGGAGCCAGTCACATATATATGATTTTATTTGTATGAAATGTCCAGAATGGGCAAATTTATATAGACAGAAAGTCAGTTAGTAGTTGCCTGGGGCTTGGCAACTGGGGAGATGGGGGCTGATTGCTAATAGGTATGAAGTTCCTTTTTGGGGTGATAAAATATAATAAAATTGGATTGTCATAATGATCACACAACTCTAGGGAATATGCTTTTTCTTTTTAATAAGTTACCGAATCGTGTGCCTTAAATGGATGAGTTTTATGCTATGTGAATTCTCCCACATAAGCTAGATTCTTTTACTTGATAGCAAATTGGGATAAACATACCTAATGAGTAACATCAGATAAAACTGAATGGGAACCTCAAGTGAAATATAAATAATGTAATAATTGGTGGGAAGGGTGCTTTATGAAGCAAGTCCTGTGAGAATCAGATATTTTTATTAAGGGAGTAGTATTTCACTGGATCTTATAAGATTCTTGTAAGATTGATAAATTTTGATATTCAGAGAAAAAAGATAAAAATATTTCATGAGTGGGGCAATTAACATGGTAAGATTTTGGAGATAGCTAAGTGTAGAGAAATTTTGTTAAATAGTAGTCTAATTTGGCAGATATGTTGAATATGATAAAGGTACTATTTATAGAATTAAATATGGAAAAACCGGTTGAAAACTAAAGTAGAGAAACTAGACTTTTAGAGAAAGGAACACATTTTTAGTTCAGTAAATTACAAGAATAATCTAGATGAAAAGCACTCATTTTCTTTTAATCTCTAAATCCTTCAGAATAAGAAGATGGGGGAAAGGGAAAGTACTTATAAAATGTAGGTCTTTTCAACATCCTAAATCAGTGCTATCGGTTGGTCTTTCAAGAGAGTAAGACTTATCTTCTGCTGACCTAAAGAAGAGACTGGAGGAAGGAGTATGCGAGAAAAGTGATTGCCCAGTTTTGGGACACAAAGGTGACCCTTTAATTACCTAGCATTATATAGCAAAGGAAAATCATTTATGTAGCAGACATATATTTGTGCTGCAAAGTATGGTTTTGCCTATGTTGTTATAAAGTTTGAGTTTTAAATTAATCACATATTTATATGTTCATAGCCATATCACCTAACCTTGTAAGTATCCATTATTATACATGTAAAATTTTATAAGAACTACTCTATTTTTTAGAGGCTTAAAAGCTTAATACAATTCCTTGCCTTTAGTATAATTTCAAATCATCAAACAGACTTCTAACTGCTCTTGGTAAGATCAGTATGTCCAATCAGCCTGCACCAAAGACGTCACAAAACAAGCTGCTTGAGAACAATTCCAAGGAGACTGTGATCAGAAATGATTATCCAGCTTCTTCTAAAGCCCAGAATATCCAAGATTCCCTTTTAAGCATGAAATGTAAATATAATACTATTAAAATTCTGAGTAAGATATATTCATATCACCCCTGCTGATGAACTCATATCAAGGTCCTAGCCCATAAAATAATAATCAGAAGGAAAAAAAAAAAGAGAGGGATAATTGAAAATAGAGGGAGAAAAAAACTTCTTTCAGTTGCTATAATAATTTAACCATTTACTAATAAAATCTAAGAATCAATAGACAAGTAAATCTAACAAGTAAATTTGGCAAAATTTGCAAACACAAATCAATAGCACCCCTACATTGTCAATAATAAAAATATAGAAAATGTTAGAGAAAAAAAATCACTCACAATAGCAACAAAACTTACAAGATATCTAGGAATAATTGTAAAAATACATAATAAAAATTATAGAAGTAAAATAAAATACAAATACATGAAGAAATATGTCAAGTCAATGGATGAAAAGGTGAGATTTTCTAAAGATATCAAATTTGTTCAAGTTAGTTCATAAATTTAATACAATCCCAGTTAACAGCCCTATAGCTGTTAATAAAATTTTATAAGCCAATACTAAAGTTCAAATACCAAAGAGCAAAAATAAAGAATAACAAGAAGATTTTCAATAATAATAAGTAGACAGAAATTCTTTAGTAGAAGTAGCTAAAGAAAGTTTAAGGCCTAGTAAATTAAGGCCTTTTATTCTGGGATAAGTTAACAGATCAGTAGAACTTTAAAAAGAGCCTAGAATTATGCACATATGAAATCTAGAGATATGACAGAGATGGCAAAAGAAAAAGCATCAGCTATTCAATAAATGGTTCTGGATCAACTGGCGATCTGTACCATATCTCATACAGGAAAAATAGACTTTATTTGTAAAAGGAAAAATCAAAATTTTAAACTTTTGGAATAATCTAGGGGGATATCTTTTTAAATTGGTAAGAGAGAAGGATTTTGAAATAGAACTAAAAAAGAACACATCCATAAAGGAAAAAGATTGATACATTTAACTACATTAAAAAAACAACAACAGTAACAAAAACAGACTGGGTGTCAATGCACCATAAACAAAGTATGTAGCCTGAGAAAATATTTGCAAATCATAAAATCAACAAAGAAATACTACCCAGAATATGTAAAGCACTTCCATAGGTCTAAAGGAAAAGACAAAGCACCTGATCAAAAAAATGGATAAAGGATTTAAAGTGTGTTTCACAGATATGGTGAACTTATTTTATAATTAGAGAAATGCAAATTTAAAAGTATAACATTATATTAATCAGTTTGGAAAAGAACAAAGAGGATAAAAATAAACACAGATCTCTATCCTCAGAGAATAGATATGTAAATGGACAGAGCCACATTAGTAAGGAATTTAGCAATCTACAGGAAAACCAGAATATATACTTCAACCCAATAATCCCCGTCCTAGAAAACCTTCAGTGCAGCATTTCTAGAAGGAAACACAAGCAAGACCATTCATTAATAACATTGTACACAAAGGTCAAGTTTCAGAATAACTATCCCTCAATAGGAAACTAAGTTAAGCAGCTATGGTAAAGGCATGTGATTGAATGTCATAAAGCTATTAAACTGGATGAATTAGAGTTGCACATATCCACATGGATACACCTCACAAAGTTGAATAAAAATAAAAAAATAATGTATTTAGTATGATACAATGTATCTAAATTTAAGAGCATACAAATCAATAATATGTATTATTATGGCTGTACAAGTACATGTTAAAGGCAGAAACACTCTGGAGGGGTATACATCAAGCCTGGTTGATGCGTGTGTTGGAGGAAAGATGAAGGGCAAGATGGGATTGCAAAGACATACATATAGAATTACAAATATATCTGCATTGTTTTTGAAGAAGAGCTGGTGAAAATATGACAAATATTAAAATTTTACAAAGCTTGGTATGGGGATATCAGCATTTATTAAATTATCCTTTAAACTTTTTGGTATTTTGAAGCTTTTTATAAAAAAAGTAGAAAAGAAATCAGGTAGACTTGAGACTTTGAAGAGAGGAGAAAGCAGCAATAAGGATTTAAGCAATAAAGAAGATAAGGGATTTCAAAATACCAAGAAGAGTTTTGCAAGGTATAAGATGGAACACCACCACCCTCCACCTCAAAAAAAAAAAAAAGCAAAATAGCCTAAAGAAATAATAAATTTAGGAATTCTTCGTTTATAGTCAGTCTTGCTTTGATCTCTAGCTCTCACCCTAATTTTTCATTTTTATTATATTCTTCTTTCAGAACTTGTTTCAAACTCTAGCATTCTTACTGTACTGTAGACTTCTAACCATTTATATTTTTAAATGAGCAAAATCTGGTTTCATAAACATCAAATATGCCATGCCTTGAACAACTGGAACATGGTAATAACATATCCCTTTATAGCTTTTATGGGTTAGTGAGATGTTTTTAAATGTTCAAATGTAGATATAAATGCACAATATACTTGAGGTGAATAAAAAGGATTCTCCTTTGGAAAACATTGGCCCAGACAAATTGGAGGGGAATATTTCAGTCTCTGAATGAAGATATACTGAACAAATTGGCTCAGTAGAAAAGCATCACCATAAGTGATAAGAAAAATGGGCTCTGGCACATGGAACTGCATGAAGAGAGTGCATATTTATGCACCTGCCATGAGTCATTTGCGTGAGACTGCTCTGTGAATGCCATTTGGGATCAGTTTTAACTCTGAAGTTTTCCAAATTAAAAAATATATATATTTTTAACTTTCTATGACTTAGAAGGGGAAACTATCAATTCTGATTATCTAAGCATAATGCATATGATGTTGCTTAAAGTGACTTATTACTTGGAGAGTCAATGAATGGCGTGAGTGAAGCAGAAGCCAAGTTTAATAAGAACTAAATTAAGTTCAAAGAATACAATGAATAGTAGGAAATAGTTGGACTGTATCGTCTCCAAAGATGGATTAAATTCAGGAGGAAATGGACAGGCAATATCAATGATGCCAAAATCAGAAAGCTAACACAGCAAGACGCATGTGCCAGGTACAATCAGCTGCCTGTCAGAGTTCATAGAATACACAGTGTTTAATCCCAAAGCCCTCCTGAGCCCTGTTCTCAAAAAGACATTGGAGGAATAGAGAGTCATGGGCAATAAACACCCTGAAGTACAGAAACAAAGGGTTTTCAACCTTAACTGCTTGTTTTGATGTAAAAGACTGGCTAAAACTCTCCATGAAAGATGATTTGTCCATATCTCCCGAAAATAACCTTTAATTGTACAGGAAAAGTGCTGGAGTGAAAGAATGATAGTGAGAAAGGCAGACATCTCTTCCAAGTCCCTTTTTATGCTTTGTCACCTACTGTGAAATAAATATAAAGCAATATAATCACTTTGTAGTGGCATTATGGAGCTTAGTTTGTAAGCGCACAGAAGTCTTTGAATAAATTCTCAACACAGAGTTAACATTATTTATTCACTTAGTAAACACTTTTTTAGCGCTTACAGTGTACCAAGTTCTGATGTAAATGCTTTAAAACTATTAGCTTGCTTAATTTTAATTATACCTCATTGCCTCGGTATTATGATCCTCCTCTTAAAAGAGGAGAAACTGAGGCAAAATCAGATTAAGTAGTTTGCTCAAAGTCTCACAGCTGAACAGGCAGTCTGATGCAAGTTCATCATCTTAACAGCTTCTATATCTATATCTATCCCTAACTATATACCTATATCTAATCTATATCCTAAATTTGAAGCTCATTGCTTATAGTCAAGTACTGGGAAGTAAGTCCTATAAGGAAGGGTTTTGCACAGAAATGAAATGAAAGATGAAACAGGAAATGGGTAAAGAATTTTAGAGAGAAGAAAAAAAGATGAATATCCTAAAGAAAACAAGAAATGAGTCTCCCGCCCCTTTAGAATTTTTGCAAGAGTTTTACTTGTAGTCCAGAATAATAAGGCAGGGAAGTAAGATACTCAGCTGCCATCCTTAAAATGTTTGACTATAAGATTGAAAAATGAATGCAGTGATTTCAAAGAAGGGGAAAAAAGAAAAGCTTAGCTCATTTTCTTTTATGATGAATACTATTATTATGCCACTCAAAAAAATGGAAATTTAGTGATGTGGAATCATCAGATTCCATTCTTAACCACTGAATTAATGTTGTTAAAATAATTTTATTTAATTATTCATTAATATAGCTCTAATCAAACCAGAAATGTTTGAAAGGCCTGGCATATGGAGTAAAAAAACTCTAATTATTCTAGAAATCACACACTCTAAACAGACCAAACTATTCATAATATTCAGGATCTTTCATAGATAAAATAGGAAATACAAATGTCACATAAACCCTTAGTCACACAGTCAATGGATTACCCTCAACTAGATGCTGCAAGGTTATAAAGAAAGTTAATGCATGTAGTTCTTACTCGAAAAGAGCATACAACACAGTACATCAGAATTCGTGCATGAATAAACTAGGGAACAATTCAAGAATGAGTAAGAAGTAGTCTTGTGTATACTGTCTCCATCAAGGCAGCGGGAACTGGACACTCATAGAATGAATGAGGTCCTTTCTTAAAGGAACTAATGTGGGCATTGCAGAAAGTATTGCTTTGAGTTGGAAAGGAAGCAAGACAGAAAGAGTGACTCTGAAAAAACAACGGTTTGGAGTGTGGACTGTGAAATTTGACTTTCTGAGTTCTAACACGACCTACTTGACTTTGAGCACATAATTTATCTTCTGCTTCTCAACTTTCAAATAAAGATAATAACAGCATTTGTTTCAAAAGATTTTTATAAGAATTAAGAGGTCAGCTTAACACTGTGAACCAAGAACAGTGATGTCAAGAAGAACAGTGATGTTAATAAATGCTAACAGCTAAGGTTATTATTAACAGAGGAATAAATATAAAAGAAATGATGAGTTGAAATCATAAGTTATTACTTGTTGACTCATGATCGGTCATTTCAGTGGTAGGAAACTGTATGTAGTTCAAAGAAATACAGTGATTTTAGCAAAGAGTAACCCTAAAAAAAAAAAAAAATCAAACCAGCAGCTGAATGCCCTTGTACGTGCTTCTTTCTCTCTTCTCTCCAGTTCATTCACCTTCACATGAGATGAGAATCTCAGCTCAGAAGTATAGAGGAGGGAAGAAAGGAAGAGAGAAGAAAGGAGGAGTGAAGATAGGAAGCCTAAATAGCTGGTTAACTTGAGCAGTGCTGAAATAGAATATCCAAACAACTGTCAAACATATAAGAAGCCTTTTTTATTAACCAGATGCTACCAGGCCCGAGCAAACGCAGAAGAGAGTACCAGCATGAAGCTCTGCTCTGCTTGACAGGTCTGATTTATGAAACAGATGATTTGTTATTTATTGATCAGAGGCTGATTCTGCTCACTGAGTTAAGAAGAAGTTTGATAAAAGGCAATCATGCATCTCATTTGGTTATGAGCAAAAATCATGTCTATTGGCTTGCTGTGTCAACTGACTTTGATGCTACAACATCCAGATGTTCAACATGTGCAAACTTCAAAAACAAAACTAAACAAAACACAACACAAAACAAAACGGGCCTCTTCTGCCACAAAAGAGAGAAAAACATTTAAAACATGTCCCTTGGAAAAAGAACTCATCAGAAATGCATACTATAGTCTGAAATGTATTTTTAAATAGAAAATAAGAAAGATTCCCGGAATTGTTTTCTATTCTTTCATTTATTGAGGGCTCTCCATGAAGGCATTGTGTGAAGCACTGTACTGACATTTAAAATATTCTACATGCAAATACAGAGTTCCAGGAAATTACTAATTCAAATAAAGTTTCACCAACATTCTCAAAGCAAGCCTGATACTTTTTCATCTTCCACGGAATCAAAGCTCCTATTAAGTTAATTATTTTTCACTCTTGGTATCATAACACATTTGCCATTTGTTCTTTCTTATTCAGGAAATTCCTTCAGCTTTTTTGTTCTCTCCAATCAGTCCAGCGGAAAGCTCCATATAACTGGGTTTTGAGATAAGACACATGAGTACTCAGTCTGGAACCATGGAAGCTTTTATATTCTAGTTTAGTGCATTTTAAATATGATGCTGAAATTTGCACATCAGTTGTGCCACATAATGATTTTTTTTTATTTTTCCAGAAGCTATGAATGATGGAAAACATTAACCCTGACTTTGTTACTTGAGGATTTATGTTTTCCCCCTTTTCTAACTAAGATACTCTAAAAAACAGGAAAAAGAATGAGCTGATTATGTGACGTTAGGTGTTCAGCCGTTTGTTTTTCAATGGTTTTTCTGCGAATGATCTCATCCAAGATGGAGTGTAAATATTTTGTAGGTAGTCTCTCTTGATTGATTTGGGTTTGTATTAGAAACGGAGTTTCATTTTCTTCTCACAGTTGTCTCAGAACTAGATGGCACTAAGTTATCACCCTTGGCCTCTGAGTTTCACAAAACTAGTTAAACACCACATTATGGGTAATCCAGTCATTATCACTCTAACAGCATTAAGTTGTAAAGTTGATAGCAAAAACCGTATGCAGTTATAATGAACTGCCACATGTGAGTATTGTCACAAAGAGGGTTGTCTTCAAAAGCAAAGTTTCCTGGAAGCCAGAAATTTACCAGCTTGTTGTCTTGATTACAAAATACAGTGGAGTATAGCAGAAAGTGTATGGACAATAATTAGGCAAGCTTGGATTTGATTCTCAGTTCTTCCTCTTAAAGTAGCATAGATTGACATCTCTGAACATCTTCGCCCAGTCATATATCTAAGGTTTTTGTTGGATTGATGTTTAGACAGTGTATTCTTTTTTTTAAGATCATTTATTTGAGAGAGAAAGTACATGAATGTGCATGAGCGAAGACAGGGGTGCGTGGGGACAGAAGGAGAGGGAAAGAAGAAACTGAAACAGACTCTGTGTGGAGCATGGAGCCTGACATGGGGCTTGGCCTCAAGACCCTGAAATTTCATGACCAGATCTTAACCAGGAGTCCAAGACTTAACTGAGCCACCCAGATGCCCCTGGACTGTGTATTCTAACCAGATAATCTTATAACATAGCGCCATATTGGCCTCTGGTAAATATTTAGGAAGAAAAATCTTAATTTCTTTTCCATTACTAGCCTTAGAAGGTTATGGAGAGTAAGTGGATAATTAAGTGCTTCAAAAAAGTCAAAGAAATGAGTCAAAAATTCTCATTGCTTTAACTTTTTAGTGTCATATTTACTGGCCTTACCTTTTTTGGGGAAGAATATTGCTTTTTACCTGTTCATATTTTAATTGGATGAAAAATCATTCAAATTTCAGAATTTAGTCTTTGTATTTCTAGAGAGTAAGCCATCACATTCAATTTTTTTGCAAATTTTACGCTTTATGTAATACTATTTATTTTTGTAGTTTGAGCAAAATTAATTTGGTAAATAGAGAACATCGGGATCAGTTTGTTGAAGATTGCTCCTTAGTTGTACACACCCACTTCTTCATTTATTCATTCAAAACATTTATTGAGAACCTATTTTATGTAAAAGACAAAAGGAAATAACAAGTTTTTTTTTTAACATTGTGAAATATTTCTTAAATTGAATGCCATATCCTAACTTCTTAATTCAAGTATGTTCATATTGTGCTCTGTTGTTTGCTTTTCTTATGTATCTCATTTAATCTTTACACTATAAGGCAGCTATATGTCAGGGTAACTGTCCACATCTTACAGATAAGGAGGTGAAGTTCAATGAGATTAAGTTTTACATATTTAAGATGATTCAATTAATGGTGAAGCCGAGCTTGAATTCAGAGTAAGTCACTAGAGCTGAATCTTTGACCCCCCAGGCCCAAGAATAGCAAGGTTTCTAGTATTGTGAGAGGGGTGGCAGAAAGACTTAATAGTACTTCTCGACAAAGAGCCTAGAATTTCAAGAAATCTGAAAGTGAAATAAATTGGAGAAGACTAAAAATATTTCAAACCAGTCATAGATGCTAATTCAGTAAAATATGTCCCTCTATGCTTCATACCTTTAATTATACTTTTATCATCATTTATTGTAGAAATAATCCCTGAATGGATGGCCTTTAGGAGAATACATGAGTTTAATGATCAAACGTTCACTGAGTCTCTGCTATCTGGATATTTGGCCATACAACATTCAAGTTTTGGTTATTTGTAAATAAGCAAAAAAGATCTCTACTATATACTCGTGGAATTTTTCTGAGTTGTGGGTTATTTTAATCTAGGTAATCAACATGTTGGAGTGAATAACTAGCTAGAAAATGTGTGGTACTTGCTTCTGGTAGCAAACATTTCCTGGAGAATTTTTCAAATTTGGCATTGCTGATGTTGTTCAGAGCCATCCATTCCAGATGAGTAGGATGGCTGCTTCCTGCAGTCCTCACCGAGGTCTTGGGGAGGCTCCAAAACAGTGAGATGGGTAGGCCTGGGCTGCAGTAGGTTTACCATCTAGATAAAACATAATTTTGCTGAAATATAGACAAAATACTATTTACACAGACAGATCTCTCACTTTTCAACATACTTTTAAATTACCTTCTCATTTCACTCATCTTGTCCTTTCAATGTAACTGTTTGTTGGATGGCTATCTCTTTGATTAGACTTTTCTCTTTTAGAATAAGAATAACAGAAAGGTAGAAGATATAAAGTCACTCATCTTTGTAACCTCAGTCTTCAACACAGTGTCTAGACTCCATGAATGAATGAAGACATTTATGATTCTTAAATGGAATAACATTTGTGCGCATCTTCCTTTACTCATTGGCTTATAATGTCACTGAAAAAAAAAAAGAGACCTTACCTAAAGTCTACATATCTCATCCTAAATTTAAAGTTCTGGAAAAATTTACTCTATATATTATTTAATAAGTATAACCTATCACTCATAGTTATTGAGAAGGCCAGATTAGTAGACTATTAAGAACACAGAATTCCCATTATTGCTTCCTTGTGTGCCCTTGAATTAATTATCAATTAATTATTAATTAGATATCAGTCCCTACATTCTATTTTGTTTCCCCTGAAGAGTTAAGGAGTGTATAGCTGGCGATAATCTAAATTATTATTATTTAAAAATTTTTTATATCTAAATAATGCTTTTTGACCAGAACCTGTACACTATTTGTGTGCTCCTAGCATCCAAATTTCCAGAATTTGTGCATACGGGAAAAGAAAAACCAAAAAAGATAAACTTAGATTTAGCTCAAATCTTGAACAATAGAAAGCAAATGAATATAAATAAGTTGAAAAGCCCAGAAAGTTCCATTTCCCATGCCATAATGCTCCACTCCCAAAGAAAATGTCACAAAATGAAACATCACATTTATATTCCTAAGAATAATATTATCATACAAAAATGATCTATTTTTTAAAGTATTTGTGAATTTGATCAAAGGTAAAATTTGAAAATAGCTTTTCACTAAGGAAAAAGACATAGTCTGCCTCCAGTCAAAATATTCATTTTTAAAAGAACAAATTAGCAGATACTGAAGGAATAAATAACATTTGTATGTGTGTATGTGGCATAAATTGACATCTCCACTATTTTATATATATGACTGGTAGAAAAATCTTTCAAATTCTCAGCCTATTATTAAATATTACCTTAAGTGAGAATCAAACTAATCTAAAACATACATTAGATGTCAAATTAAATCAAAACAATGTCATTGCAAGTTCAAAACATGGCCAGAAAAGCTATGGCTTAGAAAGTACAATAAACTGTCATGGGGTGAATTCTATACATAAAGCAGATCACCAAATCCAAAGAAATAATACAAACTACAGAGGCAGCTCTCTGACAGGTTTCTCCCATTTTAATGAAACAAGATTCCGTGGAAAATCTAAAAGATTAAAAACTCACAACAAAATAACTCCCATGCATTTTTCTTAGGGCTGTGTCCACAGCCCCACATGAAGTAGATATTTGGCAGTTCTCCCATAATGGAATCAGCGGGGACACAGTCAGGCTAACTGGGACACTGAAGAACCTGCATTTTCTAGATTGGTTGTCTGCCTTGAGCAGATAGACCATATATTGGCTAAATTTCCAGGTCACGTATACTGGGAAGATATATACAAATCCCCATTATATTTGGGTCTAGAATAATAATCAATTTCCAACTCTCTGACAATAAATTTCATCCTATATTAGAGTTATATTATTTTTCATGGTTTAAGAAAAGCTCTAAAGGATAGTACAACAGGGTTTTTTTTAAAGATTTTATTTATTTATTTGACAGAGAGATCACAAGCAGGCAGAGAGGCAGGCAGAGAGAGAGAGAAGAGGAAGCAGGTTCCCTGCTGAGCAGAGAGGACTCTGAGATCATGACCTGAGCCGAAGGCAGAGGCTTTAACTCACTGAACCACCCAGGCGCCCTGATACTGAAAATTGTATTCTTTATTACACCCAATTCATTGATGAGTTCATGATGAAACAGTCAGACTAAAAGCAGCTCTTGTATATCTATAGAGGAAGATGTTTTGCTATGGGAAATTGTCAGTGGTCAAAAAACAAACAGTGGTATCTTTATCACCGATTTGCTTGGAAGAGAATAAGTGAATATTTCAAATCTGAGAACATGAAAGACAAGAATTTGACTTTGAAAAATGTATACTAAATTATTATTTCATCACGTAATTTTGTATTTTCATTAATAAATACTAAGTTATGCAATGCCTTACAAGAGTCAATTATTTTGCCTATGAAGCAAAGGAAGGATGTGGAAAAAAATGTAAAAATCATCTTGCTGAAGTTGTTATCATCAGTTTGTCTAACTGGTGTTGCTACATAGTCATATGTACATAACTGATCATGGATATTGGCAAGCAATTTGACATCTTGCTAGTGATGAACTTGACACTAATTAGTTAATTCTGCCTTTGAACAATATATATTTTTTCAGATTGTTTCCATTCATTTGTTGTGCGAATTTTATCTTAAAGTATATATGATAGACATATCTCTGCTAACTAATTGGGTAAATATGACTCTTCTTACTAGACCAAAGATCCCAAACAGACTGTTTGTGACTTTTATTTACTCTGGTTGACTAATTGTGTGTCAGATAACTCATTTAACTGAATTAGGAAGGATCAGGAAATATATTTAGTACAAAGAATGTCAGAAAGAAGAGAGGGCTAAAGATAAATCATGAGCTTAGGCTGTGTCATGGTTTTACCTGCTCCCCAAAACAAAATTAACTTAGTCTTATATCGTTTATATTATCCTTGTCATATAAGATTGACTAAAACTGTTATGAGCAAGCACTGGTGCTTCCAACGTAGACCTATTCCAAGAGATGGTACATACTGATCCCAACATGTTGTGTGCCCATAAAAAGTGCCAAACGCATGTGTACAATGTCAGCACACATGTTGGTGACTAGTCCCCCAAAGCATACTCAGGTGAATAAAGCAAATTATGCAGAACAAGATGAGGCAGGCCAAAAGGTTCTATGTAATCTCCAGCATACCAACTGTGGCTCACTCATGAAGGCATCTTAGACTATGACAGAGGGAGAATATTGTAAGTGTTTCTCACAATTTGCTGAAAAGATAAATTATTTGCAAAACATTGATATTAATACTCATTAGTAAAAATTTGTTGTTCATGTTGTAACTAATGTCATTCAATTTGTGTGTTGCAATTCCTCGGCCGAAAATTCAGGACAAGAAAGATACTCTAGTAAAAGACAATACCAATATTGCTAAAATACAGTAGACTATGAATGGTGATATGGTTATTGAGACCAAAAGGGAGGGTGCTTCCTTTGTCCAAGGGATTGAGTGGTTGGCAACCATTGCTATTACAAAAGAGAGGAGGAGGATTAGAAGAACGAAGTGACCTAGGAGTGAAAATGAAAGTAATATTTCAAGGAAAGAAGGGAAGGGAAGCCAACGTGTCAAATCATGCAAGAAGTTTCAGTAGAACAAAAATCGATAGGAATTCACTGGATTTATTAACTAGATTTTCAAAAAATACTTATTTTAATCAATGTTATTACTCTTTTGACAGCAATACTTAGTTCCAACACTTCCTACAATCCATAAATATGCGTTGAGGATAGTTTGATGATTCTTCGTCATCTTTACATTTAGAATTAAGCCCTTATCTTTTTTTTAATTTATTTTTTTTATTGTTACTTAAATTTTTTTTTCCAGTGTTCCAAGATTCATTCCCCATTCCCCACACCCAGTGCTCCACGCTTTAGGTGTCCCCAGTACCCACCACCAGGCTCTCCCATCCCTCTACCCCCCTCCCTCCAAGTCCCTCAGTTTGTTTCTGTGTCCAAAGTCTCTGTTGTTTCGTCTCCCTCCCTGAATTACCCTAGTTCCCATTGACTTTCCTTCTCCCACTGTCCTGCAGGTTACCCCTCATGCACCGCAGGTAAGTGAAACCATGTGATACTTGACTTTCTCTTCTTGGCTTATTTCACTCAGCATAATCTCTTCCAGTCCAGTCCATGTTGCTACAAAAGCTGGATATTCATCCTTTCTGATGCAGACATAGTATTCCATTGTATATATGTAGCACATCTTCTTTATCCATTCATCTGTTGATGGGCACCTTGGCTCTTTCCACAGTTTAAGCCCTTATCTTTTGCACTCATTTCGTTTTTATCTGTTGCAATACTTCTCAAAGTCTGCCTTGACTTATATATAGTTATATTTGGATGTGACTCTCTCCTCCACCAAATAGAAACTTGAAGCAAAAATCATGACTTCACAAATCTCAGACAGAGGTAGAACTAAAAAATGCTGTTGAGGTGAATTTCAATTTCTTTACTTTCTCCAAATTCACATGCATGCCATATTTCCAACTGGATGATAGTGGAAATGAATAGAAAAGCAAAGAAAACATGTGAGGTATGCAGTGGTGGTTACAGGGCAAAGCAGGAAGCCGTCTCACCTCCAGCACACAAATAGCTTACTATGCCCCTGCTGTGGTTTCTGAAAAGCAATATAGACACATCAGAAATAACTAGGCAGAAATTATTTTTATGGATTCAGGATAGTCAATTTGTATGTGGCAGTTATGTTCATAATGCTTTATCTGCTCACGAATTTCAGACAGCAGAAAATACACGGACTTAGAATTTAGAATCAAAAAAGAGAAGGAAACATATTTTCACCATAAGAAAGAACATTTTGTCAAATGGGACAAGCTGCTTTATAAGGGGTGGGTTCCCCATCATTTAGTTTCCAACAGGAAAACAGATGACCATTTGTCAGGGTTATTATTGAGAATTTCTGAATTGAGAAAATGGGTATCCTTGCGGTAGTATCCTTTACACTAATATTCTATTAGGGTGTACTATTTTGAAGTTGACATAATGTTTATATTTAGAAAATTCCAGGAAAGATTAGAGAGGTCACTAGGTATAGATATTTGACAAATAAAGTTTTTAACTAATTTACCATTTATTTACTCATGTATTCAACACTATATAGCTAAGCACTTATTTTATGTCAGGCCTTTGTTTATTCCTGGGAATACAACAGTATACAAAACAGGCAAACTCCCTGTCCTCAAGAGGCTCACAGTTAAGACAAAAATGTTCTTTGCATTTTTTGATAGTTGTTATCAGAAGTACAGATATATATATATATCTCCTTAAACAACAAAGTTTTTAACGCATATGTCCATTTATGCATAGTTTTCTGATAAATACAGTACTGTAAGTATATTTTCTCTTATCATTTTCTTTTCTCTAGTTTATTATAATACAAAATATAATATAAATAACATGCACAATATGTATTAATTGACTATGTTATTGTTAAGGTTTCTGTAGGCTATTAAGTTTTGGGGGAATCAAAGTCATACACAGATATTTGGCTGCAGGTGGTGGGAATCTGGGGTCCTAACTCCTGTGTCCTTCCAGAGTCAACTGTATAAATAGACCCCTGTGCCAAACCACAGGGGCTATGTCACTCTCTGCATAGGTATTCACTGGCCAGTTGTAAAACACAACAGAAATAACAAAACATTAATGCAAAGAGACCATCTAGCTAAAGAAATTACAAAATGGTTGTTGCATTTAGCAGAGACAAAGAAATAGTAAGAATCACTGATATTATCTTTCATCATTATCATTTTTTTATCCTACCACCAACTATGTGAGCTGTATGGCCGCTGAGATTAACTGACTTTTCTATGGTCATATCCCTAATCAATTTGGGGGATAGAAATGTAACTCGGGCTTCTTTTTTCCTTTGAGCCATAATCTACTTTACGGACTGCATGCATTTTTTTTTTTTCTTTTTGCTGCTAAAATCACAGATTACAAAAACCACAAGGGAAAAAAAGTTACTTGCCTTTACATCTAATTTTCCTTTTTAAAAAAGTAATAAGATACTCATATATTACTTTGGTTCAGGAACTCAAAAGTAAAAGGATAACTTTGCTAGGAATAGAATCAGTAGAATAAAATGCTTAGAAAGAACTTGGAGATCTCTGAGTGCTGTTTCTTAGAATCCTTGGGGTTGTGTTGGCCATTTCAGGAAATCTATAAAGTCAAAATTATTTTTATGATAATACCAGGATACTATTTGGCCTTTTACACATCATTTCCTTAAAGTGTGTGGTGGAGTTTTCCAGAGGCTACATACATGAGATGCTGTAATAGACTGAATGCAGATACAGGTATGGGGGCACCTGGGTGGCTCAGTCAGTTGAGCATCTAACTCTCGATTTCAGCTTAGGTCATAACTCAGGGATATGAAACTGAGCCCCACGTCAGGCTCCATGCTCAGTGTGGAGTCTGCTTGAGATTATCTTTCTTCCTCTCCCCCACCCCTCTCCCAGCTCACGTGTGTGCTCTTTCTCTCTAAAATAAATAAATAAATATTTAAAAAAAAAAAAAAGAAAGAAAGAAAGAAAGAAAGAAAGAAAGAAAGAAAGAAAGAAAGAAAGAAAGAAACAGGTATGAGAATCCAGAATCTTCTTTTGAGCAAGATATTAAAAAGATTTGCAAAAATGTGAAACAACGCTACTTTCTGATGAATTTTTAAAAAAATATAGACTTGTTTCAAAAATATGATTTGTATTATTATTGTTATGTTTAAATGGATAAATAGTGTAGTTTAAAATTTTCTGCTCAATTTTGTAATACAGTGATTATCAGTAGCTAAAACCCATATAGATAAAGTTCTCTGAGGTCATCAATAGTATTTAAGAGTGATTTAGTTGTCCTAAGATGAACCTATTTAGGAACCAGGGTTTTAGTAAAATTTCTTGCCCATCTGATGAATTCTGAGTACCATACTCCAAACTCTTCTCCTCTCCTAGTGAATGGACCTCATCCCTTCTCAAAGCAGGCCTATCTTTTTTAGGCATAGTAATCAGTATTCCCTTATACTGAATCAAAACCTCTTCCTTATAGCTTTTAACCACTGATCCAAGCTGATCATTTGAGGCAAGGGAGAACATTATTTCATAACAGTTGATTGAGTGATACTGTTTTTTTGGACAGTTTTTTTACATTGTTGGCTACTGTTAATGTCGGGACACTTTCCTTCCCTCCATTCATCTATTCATGTAATTGGAGTTTTGTAAATGTGTGGAATTCTATATTTTATTGTCTAAAATTACTTCATTTTAGTTTGAAGCTATTGTATCTAAATTTACAGTAACCATGATTGGAAAGTTTCTTAAATTTTGTCTCAATGTCACTGTAAAAAATTGAAACAGATTTTATCAAGAAATAAATTTTAAAGTAGTTTGACACACTTCATGGGAGGTTTGATTGTGACTGACCAAAAGCCAAGCAAGTAGTTGTCCAATGGCTATTGGCAGTAGATGAAAAATAATATCTCTTGCTATTTCTGTTCTTGTCTCTGAACATAAATATTATCCTTTTTTTCTCAGCTAAATGGACAGATTGTAAGAACAAAGCATTATTTTGTAGGTAGTAAATGATGGCTCGTTCAACCACTAAAATGTTTTTTTTATTAATAAAAACAACTGTTTTTCAATTTAAATTTCAGGCATTAATTATTCACAGATTAATTAGCTAACTTTCTCTGTGCCAACTATAAATGTTATTTTCAAAAAAGGCAAGAGTTTTCTTAAACTATACTTAGTTTTATTTTTCTGACATTAGATGTCTGCAAATGTTACTGTAAACTTGAAAAATATATGACTTTCAGGGCTAAGTATTAGAAAAAGGACGTATAACATGACATTACTTTCCTATTTCAGTGTGAGTTCCCTGGCAATTCAAAGTGGAAACCCACAGGGTAACCACAGGAGGTAACACCTTCCTGGATCAATATTTGTGCATCAGATGTTATAAGAATGTTTTGTAAGGTTCATAAATAAAGGGCTTTCTTTTTTTTTTCCCTCGAACACTCAGAAAATGAAATTAAAAGGAACGTGGCTGTCAAGGGATTTGCCTTTTCTGGAGTAAATATCCAACTAAAGGAAGACTTTAAGTTAGTCAATTAAAGGCAAATGTTAGTGCAAAAAAATACCAGAAATATGCCTTCTTTAAGGGGCATTTATTTTCCCCAGACAATTGGTGGTTTCATAAAAGCT
This sequence comes from Spilogale gracilis, assembly GCA_004023965.1. Classification (NCBI taxonomy): domain Eukaryota; kingdom Metazoa; phylum Chordata; class Mammalia; order Carnivora; family Mephitidae; genus Spilogale; species Spilogale gracilis. Next base: position 177,613 of record PITA01001427.1, read on the forward strand.
GTGTCATATCAAACAAAATCAAATCCACAAACCTTTTCTAAATCTAAATTTGATTCAATGCCATTCAACAAACATTATTAAATTGCTACTGTTTATGCACCAGGATTATGCTAAGATTTGGATTTGAAATCATGAACAAAAAAAAAACTCCTGACCTCTACATTCTTACAGTCTGGTGTGGGAGCCAGACAATAGCAAGAATGTTTGCATACCTTTGCAATCTCTGGATTTGCCAGAGGCAACAATGACTGGACAGAATGTTGCAAAAGAAGGTGAAGCAAGAAGGGAGGGAAATCTAGAAGGAGGCAATAACCTAAGAAATACCTTGTTGACTGGCAGAATACTCTTGAGGGACCGTGAGAAAGTAAACCTGGTAACAGTGGGGAAGACTGACAAGGTCCTAAGGGCCAGTTTTAGATAGCTCCACAGGGCATACTGAAGAGCTAAATTCAATAAGGGTTGTAGCCACAGATGACTTTTCAGCAGGGAGTCATGTGATTACGTTAAGCTTCATTACTAAGTAATGGCAAATTGTCCCTACCAGCCTCACCTAGTTCTCGGATCAAATGTCAGAGACACTGCCTCAGTACCCTGAGGCAAAAGTGGGAGCTCTACAGTGAGGAGGGGTTGACTGTAGAACTGGGCCTTATTAGTTTGTTTATTGCATATTCTAAAGTATGTTATGTTGAGTGGATTTCTAAATTACATTATCTTAAATAATAGAATTATAATACTTTCTAATGAGCCGGGATTGACCTTGAAAATCTACTGTAAAGATTTTCTGGTTACCTCATTGGCAAAATACTTACAAAGAGCTATTGACTCATGACCCAGTGGAGTTTCTTCCAGGGGTGCAAAGGTAGTCCAACATTAGGAAATCCATTAATATAATTAATCATTTAATAGAGCAAAGAAAAAAAAGCATTATCATCTCTAAAAATGCCAAAACCACATTTAACAAAATTTATCATAGTAACTACAGTAGAAAAACTTGGCAGATACCTCACCTTAGTTAGACAATGGATCAAAATTAATATTACTGGTAATATAACACAGCAACATCATGTACATCCTATTATGATGCACTAAGAAGGGCATAACACTTCTGTGCTATTCTTCACTCAAAATTATAATCTCAATCTAATTATGAGGAAAATATCAGAAAAATCTAAATTGTGGTGCATTCTACAAAATAACTGACTCCTTCTCTTCAAAAGTATCAAGGTCACGGAAAACAAGGAAAAACTGAGAAAATGCCATAGATTAGGAGACTAGGAGACATGGCCATTAAACCCATTGTAAGATTTTAGATTGAATCCTGGAACGGAATAAGGAGATTAGTGGAAGAACTTTTGAAATCTGAATACAAAATATAGCTTAGTTAATAACATTATACCAATGTTAAACTTTTGATTTTTATAAACATACCACGGTGTATCAGATGTTAATATCAGAAGAAACTAGATGAAGAATATAAGAGAATTCTTTGTATTGTCTTGAAATTCTTCTGTAAATTTAAAGTTAATTCCAAATAACTTAAAAAAAAAAAACCTCATCAAACTGTATACTTAAAAATTGGTGAATTTAATTATATGTAGATTATATTTCAATGTAGATAATCTTTAAAAAAGAAATTATTAATTTTGTTAGGTATGATGAATACTGTGGTTATCCAAAAAATATTTATCTATTAGATATACATTCTTAAGTATTTATAGATAAATAATGTGGTATCTCAGATCGACTTTAAAATACTAAAATCAAAATAAGAGCAGTTATAGACAGAGTAAAAGTTGTTGAAGTTGGGTGATTACTATAATAGAATTCTTTATATTATTTTCTATACTTTTGTGACCATTTAACATTTTCCACAAATAAAATTTTTAGTCATTGAATGTTTTTATTTATCAAAAAAACAAGAGTTTAAAATTGATGAGTTTTGTTTTAAGTAGGTGTCAAAAGCATGTATCCAAGCAATTACTTTTGAAAAAAATAAATATACCTCATTATTTCCTTCAAGGTAAAGATGATAGTTTACAAAGTCAGAAACTATTTATTAAACAAACAAAAAATAAAAACCACAAACCAAACATGTTATGAAAACAGCATTGAGAATGTTTGGAAATGTTTTCATTGTTATATGAGTTCATAATGAAAATGGTGTTTGTCTCTCAGTAACATTCTCATATCTGAATGCTTTAGAAAGTTGGAAGTAAAATTTTAAACCTATTTTTAAAAAGTCTTCCAATGACAGGTTTTATTGGGTACTATTAAATCCTGTTCGAGAAGAACTGGTTTAGATCAAAGACATTCAAATAAAATTTAAAAAATAAATTTTAGAATAATTTTTGAGAGGGAACAAAAAAGAATTTACTGAAAGGGTATTTTTTCCCTGGATCTACAGATCTTTAGAAGTATTCTGTTCAGCTATGATAGCCATGTAAACTCATTTTGAAACAAACTAGATTTATCTAAGTCTTTAAATCACTGTATCAAGGAGATTTAAAACAAAAGTTTATTTCTTTTTAAATGTAATTTTATTTTATTTTATTTTTGGTTCTATTTATTTATTTATTTTTTTAGAGCCAGAGAGTGTGTAGGAGCAAGGATCACGGGACGGGGAGAGGGAGAGAAAAAGAATCTCAAGTAGGCTCCATGCCCAGCATGGAATCAGACATAGGACTTGATCGAATGACCCTGACATCACGATGAGCTGAAATCAAGAGTTGGAGCTTAATCGACTGAGCCACCCAGATACCCCAAAACAAAATTTGAAAAAATAATTAAGCATAGTTAATGATATCACTAAAAATAAAAAACATTTTAGGGAAAGAAACAATATTTTGGTATGAATTATATGAGTTATTGCATCCTTTCCTAATAACTCATTTTGTTTGTGGATATAAGGTATGCAGTACATTAACCCACTAGTGCCTGCATATAATTTTTAAACATGGATTTCTGTTTCTGCAAATGTAGTGGACCAAATCACCTAAAAGACTTTTTCTATAGGATGTCTAGAAGAGGTAGATGTCATATAACAAATCTCCTTTAAATATATAACTTGATGCCCCTGAAAGTAAGGACTGTACTTGAGGTTAAAAAAAAAAAATGGGTAGAGATCTTAAAAGGTAAGAGGTGCTGTGCCAGTCTTTGTAAGACCAGATCTTATGATTTAATGCCTGTCGTAACAGGAGTTAATGCCACCATCTATAAAAGTCACACTATTTGATGGGCAAACTAGGAAAGATATGACCAGCATTCCAGAAAGGCCAGAAGGAAACTTGTGCCTCTCAGCCTACAAGCTATGTGTAGGATGAAAAAGGAAGGGTTGTCCTTGAGAGTTTCTAATCATAGGCCTAGTCAATACATGGGTCTATAATCTGACTTTGTACTGAATTTTTACTACCTAGTAATCCTGGAATGTCCCAAGAAAAGAAATCAACATAAAAAGTTGTCTCAGGCCAGTTACATACTTGGAACTCCAGCAGAAGCAAAAGATACATTTTGAAGAGAAATGCCCTTCACTTAAGTTTTGGGATCCTACAGGAAAAGTCTCATTGGACATGTGCAAAAATATCAAAATCATACAATGCATGAAAAATATTCAATTATGACAGAAAGTCAGCAGATATGATAAGAGGAAGGTTTAGACCACCCAAGAACTTCAGATAACAGAATAATTGGAGCATCTATAAAAAATCATTAAAACCATAAAGAAACAAAATCATAAGGCCCTAAAATTAATAAAAAGGAAATAAAAAGAAGTGAAATACATAATCCAATAAAAATGAAAATATGTCAAAGAACAAAAGAGAATTTATAGAAATTAAAAATATAGTATTAGAATATAATTTATATGTAAAAATATATACACATGGGGGAATGCTAGAACATTTTTACTGTAGCATTGCATAATCCAAATGTTTAGGGTTACCTAGTTTACAGAATTAGGGCAAATAATATAAAGTGTGGTGATTGCAAGTTGAAATTAATGAAAAATGGATACTGCATGACTTGTGTAAAGAGGCAGTGTTTATACAGTTCTGTCAATTTTTGACATGGGATATGTGGCCACAGTGCCACTACCACATATTCTGGCTTCTCATGAGAAATGGTAAATTCCAAATTTTATGTAAAATTTAACAATTGTTAAATATTGGTAATGATTTCAAATCTTTTTAAACACTGTATGGACCTATAGAAATATAACAATGAATACTATGCTGCACTTCATATTTGAAGAGCTGGCCAAAGAGAAAGGCACTAAAAAAAGGTTGATAAAGAATGGTCAGAAGTCCAAGAATAACAGAAGCTGAGATTTTTCAGGTAGGAATGTGTTCTGTGTGGTAGGAAGAGAAACGGATAAGGATTGAATTTATTCCACTCCATTTTGAAATATGTGCTTTAGTGATTTTTAAAGAAAGGTTTCAGTGTAGTTTTGATAACTAAAACCATATGTCAGTGAATTGAGAAATAATTATTAATCAGGAAAATAGAGTTGACATGTATCATCTACATTTGGCTGAGAAAAGACGTACTGACTCAAGGTCAGAAGAGGATTATTTGTTAATCGTGTCTATGTGTGTGTGTGTGTGTGTGTGTGTGTGTGTGCAGGTATGTGTGTAAAGAAGGAAAGAGACTAGAGCATACTTACAGCGTAAGGGCAAAGATCCAATGGGAAGAGAGAGAAAAAGGAAGAAATTTGTGAAGGAGACCAAATCCACAGCATTGACCTTGAATAGGGGAAGGGTTCTTCTTCTCCAAAAATTGAGAAAAAAGATAGGTACTCTTATAAATACTTGTATGAGGTGGTAAATTCATTTGGACAGTGATTACTTTTATTTTCTTGATAAACTAGGGGGACCAAGCAACACTTGGTAAGGATCACGGATCAACCTTGAAGAGAGAGGTGAAGACCAGAAGTATTTGCTACATTGAGGGAAAGTTTTAAAGGCCACAGAAGTACTGGGGAACACAGGTGCTGATGTAGGTAAGTCTGTTGTGAAATCTGAGGTAATTAAAATGAACAAACTACTGCAAGGTTAAAAAAAAATCAAACAGTGGGGAATTGTAGTAAAAAGTAAAAATTTCTGTTGGCACAACTCAGCCAACATTAAAAATGAACCAAAAAATGATGATATCTGTTTGCCCACTCTTAGTCTCTTACCTCAAAAAGTAACCACTAAATAATTTCTTGAATCTCATTTCATTAAAATATATTTTTGTCTTTATGATTAATATAAATATACTATTAAAATGGCATAAACATTACAATAAGGCAAAGTAGGATGAGTCTAAGAATAGATTCAGGGTATATGAAAATAGAAAGAAAAGATATGTAACTAAAACATACTGGAACAGGAAAGACTTACTATAACAATTGATGACTAAGCTGAGCCCCAAATAATTAATATAATTTAGCAAGATGAGATTTGAACACTTTTTTCCTCCATTCAGAAAACAAGGCACCTACAGAATCCTGTTGGCAATAGAAAGTATGTTTTAACGCAGTCAGACTCAGATCGTGCTCAGATATCACATGTTGGGTGTCTTCAATGTCTATATGAATGATTCCTTCACTTATTCTGTTTCTAACAATTTTTTATTGATTATCAAATGTGCATTAGGCACCGTGGTATGAATTACAGCTATAATGATGAGTAAGCCAGGCATGATACCTGTCTTCACAGAAGTTAGAGTATAATAGGGACAAAATTAAATAAGCAGTTATAATCATGCATGCCAATTTCACAGTTTCTTTAGCCCCTCAACTACAGTGACCATTTTTTTCTACTCTATCCACTCAGATTCATTACCATCCCTGCTCGGATTCTGAAATTGTTTTTGTAAGACATTTTTATCCATTACTTTCCAGTTATTTGATGTTCATCCACCTTCCTCACTGTATCATGCCCATTTATAATTTCTTAGATGCATGGAAACAGTCTACTAATTGCTTCATTCCCTTCCAGTTGCTCTGTTTGATCCTGGTCTCTCTTACTTCTTTGTCCATCTTGGACTACATGGATTATAATCTAACCATTCCCTTATTAGCACTTTTTAAAAATTATTTAATTTATTTATTTGACAGAGAGAGAGAGACAGAGAGAGAGAGAGAGAGAGAGAGAGAGAGCAAGAGTGCCAACACAAGTAGGCAGAGAGAGAGGAGGAAGCAGTTTCCCTGCTGAGCAGAGAGCCCCATGCAGGCCTTGATTCCAGGACCCTGATCATGACCTGAGCCAAAGGCAGAGGCTTTAACCCACTGAGCCACCCAGGCGCCTCCTCACTAGCACTTTTGATAACCATGAGTACTTATTGTTAGGCCTAATTATCTAGAACAGCTGAGCTCCAATTCATCTAGAACTCTGCTATCTCATGTAGGAAGCTGGGTACAAAAAGACTTCACACAACCATGAAGATTTTTGTTAGAACAAGTTCATTGTTCTTTAACCTTAGGTGGATTCATGGCACAAATCACCAACCATAGTATGGGGACATTGTGTTGAAAGATATTAATGCTCTTTCTTAGAGTTCCTTTGCCATGACTTTCTCTCTAATGAGTCAAAGTCACCCAGGAGTGCTGTGATAAGTGTTTGCAAGGAGAAAAAAGATAATCAATATTTAGCCTTTTACCTTAAAACTGGGCTCTTGAAGCTCATTTCTTAAAAAAAAAAAAAACACAGCTGTGAAAATGAAGACTTATGATTTATAAAAGTAAGGATTTTTAGTAAGAAGACAACCACAAAAACCATTTCGCAAATGAAAAAGCATAATTCGGTAACGGCCTGTCATATTATCAAAGGTAATTAGCAGATTAGGCAGAACACAGATGAAGAATTGGGCTCCAGTGTGAATTATAGGAAAGCACAACGTGAGAATAGCCCTGGCTTGTGCTGAGGGCCACCGTCGGCTGTGGCTCTCTGGAGAAGGCCCATGTCAACAGCTAACTGCATAACACCTCTCTACAGTTTGAGGGTATTTGTGCTTCAAGACATTCTTAGATCATCCAAATATTCCCACTATCACCAGATTCCAAAGCTTTTGATCCCTGTAGCATCAAGAATCAGTAAGGGGGACTTTAGAAGGCCAGAGAGGGCATGAGGATATGGAAGGGAATGCCCCCAGCACTTGTCTCTGGGTGGATTACATGGAACAGCTCCAGATTTCTTCCCAAATCCAAGAGGACAGATAAATCAAGTCCTTCATTATTTAGTCACCAGATCTGACACATCATAAACACTCAACAAATATCTATCGAATAAACACATGTGCAAATGAATGGAAATATGATGAAAGTCCAGTTCTGGAAAGTGATACTGGTGCAACAGAGAGATGGTCAGAAGATGAATAAGATGAAGAGAGATAAAGAGGCTATAGCTGGATAACAAGACATCAGAGAAAGAGGTTTCATATGAGGGTGGAGGAAGAGCTGCTCTGGAAGTTAATGGGTTCCAGGTGCCATGCTTAGTAGGGACAATTATTGCTATAGAATGAGCATATAGAGCAAACATCTCTATGTCCATTAGTGAGTGAGTTTTTGGAACCAGGGTAATGAAAAAAAGGCAAGGATATGGAATGGGTTTTCAGTCATCTAATAAACATACATTGGACACTGAATATACTCCAGGCATCCAGGTAGATTCTAGGAAAAGACAACAAACCAAACAGATATGATCCCTGTCCTTTCATGACTTACCATCTATTGAAGAAAACTAACATTAAACAAATAAATTCAATTTATATTTAGGCACAATGTAAACCGTAAAAACTTCTGTGAAGTAGAACAGAGTGTCATTTGAAAGAATTGTAAGGAAGTTAGGGAAGATGTCTCAGGAAAAAGACCAAATGAGCTCAGGCTGAAGGAAGGGAAAGGAGTTAGCCAGGGACAAAGAGTTCAGAACTTTTCATTTCTTTAGACCAAGGCTAAAAAGAGAACGTATTGGCAAGTAGAAACCAAGCTGAAGGATTTTGTGCCAGTCAAAGCAAATACACACACATACACACACACACACACACACACACACACACGCACATATATACACATACACATACAAATACATAGACACATGTATGCATTATATAATATACAATTTATACAAATGTATATCATGTGCCATATATATACTCATGTACACACTGAAGGGATTTATTAAGAAAATTCATCCTTATGGCATTGTAGTAGCTGGTTGAATAGTCTATGAGAAGCTATTATCTGGGGTGAATCAGGTAGGTGGAAAGAAACACAGATATTAAGTAGCAGCACAGACAAAGTACAACCCACAAAAGTGAGCTAAAGCCCACGCTTTCCTACTAGAATTTTGTTCCTCTCACCTTCTGTAAGCTTCCACCTTTGATGAATACTGGTGACCTAAAAAAAGTGGACTCACTTTCTTACAGTGCTGAGCACACACCTAACCCAAAATTCGTAGAAATTGAAGGGTGACCAGGTGAGTGCTGGGGAATCTGCAAGTACAGCTGCTGCCCCATATCGAAATGGGAAACCAGCAAATTTGTGAGAATTGGTTTTGCATTGCAATAGAGTTTCATACCCCACACCAGTCTTCCCAATATAAAATGACTATGTCCCCTTCAGAAGCCCATGCATACTCACAGGAACACAGGGAGGGAAATTCTGAAAAATATAGTTCCAGCTTAGATAAATTGACACAATACAAATCTATGGTTCTGATCATTATTATTTTAAAAAAGGTCTTTCTGGAGGTCTTTAAGGGTAGAAGAGACAACTGAATAATTCTTACTGCTAGGAACTGAAAGTAAGTAGAAAGATGAGAGACTTGGCCACATGCCCTGTTGTTGACATGAGAGTAGACTCAGGTATATGGCAAACAGAGGGAGACTATTAAAGCCTTAGGAATTTTAATATTAGAATGGAGGACAGCTCTGGAGTATTCATTAGGCTATTCTCTGAAGGAAATGGGGGAAGAAGGAAACCAAAGGCAACCATCATCACACCAATTTAATGGAGTTCATCTGGGGAATACCACAAAGAAATACAAGAGTTTTATGCAGCCAGACCATGTTTCTCATAACCCAGGCAAAAAATCCATTCCTTCGGGAGGCATCTCTGAACTAACCTCACTTGGCTTCTTTTAGTTTCAATCACCTAAACTTCTTCCTGTCCACTTCCCTGAATACTGAATATTTACTAAATGTCTCCTTACAGCTGTAGGCTTCCATCTGGCAGACATTTCTGTCGTTTGAGTTTCTAAGTTTATAGGTCAACCTTGTGTCTTCATGGGGCCATAGTCTCAAGAGCAGCACTGGGCTTCTTGTTCTTTTTATAATAGTTTTTTGGATCTTGCCCTCCACACATGGGCGCCTTAGAAAACGTTATCAACTGACTGATTAAAGGTCTGTCCTTTTTGGAGGAACTATTGATCCAGTCTGGACAATTGGACAAGCTCTTGCTTACAAACTACCACAACAATGTCATGAAAGGCCGATCTTCTAAATAAAAGGTATGCACAGTGCTGCTTTCACGGAAAATTTCAAAATTTCAATGTGAAAAAATTTTAAATCTGAACTGAGTTCTTTTATTTCTTTTGGTTTATTGTATCAACATAACCTTATTATCATATTCTGTTCATAGAAGTTTGCCCCCCTCCCTAAAAGAAGTTTCTATGAGCTTAGTGAGAAGGAAACTCTGCCCCATTTACTCTGAAATACTGCTGGTAAGTCTCACTTCTGGATTATCACTGGGTTTTAAACCTACTGCCACTTTCTCTATAAAGTCTTTCCTCCTTCTTCCCCATCAGAAGTCAGTTTTCTTTCCTGAGCACATAGGATTATACTATATATTATATTATATTATATTATATTATATTATATTATATTATATTATATTATATTATATTATATTATATTATTATTATGTAGCTCTATTGAACTTATTGTTCTATATTCTGCATTCTTACTGGTATCTTTTCTACAAAGCAAACAAGCCACCGTGTCTGGGCGCTTGTGTCTTGAATAAAAGGATATTGTAAACCACTCACAATGACAGGTTATATATGTTTTATCTCTGTATAGAGAGCCATGAAATATTTTTTTGAGGGATGGCAACAATGAGGATAATAAAATAAATGAGATCCTGGGGAAACAAATGCCCTCCAACAAAGCAAACTAGTAATAATTTATATAGTCCCAAATACCTGGGAATGCCTGGGGTAAAGGAGAGACACGTGTCCTGTTGCTGGCCTAAGTACATCTTGTTCCGGTGTCTAGTAGATATATTACCCTGAAATGTTAATTCATCTCTCTGAGCTAGGGTAGGGATATTCCCACCAAACTCATAATGATTTTCTGATGAATACAAGAGTTACCATGTAAAATATCTACAATATCATAAAGCACTTAGGGGCTCAAAATTTGTAAATGTTAATTCCATTTATCATGCCCATTTTTTTTTTCTGTTCCCAGACAAATGCTAGTCATTCCTAGGGGCCCAACCCAAATCTCATTTTTTTCTGAAAGTCAACCTCATATACACATGATTTCTCCTTTCTTTATATTTCTAATGTACTTGTGGTGTTTCCCAATGTGTTTCAACTTTTGGAAGATCTCTTTTAATGTCAAATAGTTGCTTTTCCCCCCATATGATCATAGTTGTTTTAAGAGTTCATCAATTTAAGCAATGAATATTGACAAAAAACCTATATCATCAGTTATTATCATTATTAGTTACAGCATCATTATACAAAAAGGAAAGAGTTCTTTGTATATGTATGCAATTGTGTATTTAGTCAGTTGGTGTGCCAGAGCACATCAAGATTTACTGGCTCTGTGAAAACTCCAAACAATCATTCCCTGGTTTCATCTTCCCATATCTACACTCCTTGTAACTGACTCCTTGCTCTTCTCTCACCTAAATCCATCCATGTTCATATTATTGAGTCCACAGTTTGTTGATAACTGTATTATATTTTGTCCACCCATTTGTACCTACATACTGTATTAACACATATGCTTCATTTGTTCTAATAATTATTTTAAAAAAACATTGAATATAGATTTTGTGGTGGCAGTGAATTTATATAGTTTATTTCTCTATCTGATAGTGATCAGCTGCATATTGTAGTGGTATTCAATAAATACTGAATGAGTGAATAGATGGATGACTCTCCAATATGCTTTATCCTAAATATAGAAAATATCAGATTTTGTTAAGATTTTTGGCATCAAGAAGAGTATGTTCTACTTGGATGAGATGAGATAGGAACTTAGGGACATATGTTAATTCGGACCCTTTGAAAAACAAATGTCAAAATGAGATTAATTGGGAAATGTTTATGAGAGAAAATGGGGAAGGAACCATAAAAAGCTAGGAAAATTGTCTGACTGGGATGTAGATTTAATTCCAATAAAAGAGCAAGGAAGGGAAGATTGGAAGGGACGGGAAGCATCCTACATTGCTATATGGTATCGGGAAGGTTTGGTGAGGCCAGTAGGGGGCTCCTCAAGCCAAAGACAGAGGACAAAGCCACCTCCCTCTCCCAGAAGGAGGGCCATGCTTCCTTCAGGCTTCTCACAATCCCTGACTGTGTTCACATCTCCGCAGAGTGTGAGAGTGTGAAGACTGTGAGCAGCCTGAAGGAAGCATAGCCTCAGAGCAAATGCGGCAATGGATGGCTACGCGTGGCCTCTGGGGCCCATTTGCAAGGTGTGGTCTTGGGTGCGTCACAGGTGGCTGACGGAGGAGCATGGGCTCAGTCACATAAATGAATTCAGGTTATGATGCAGGTGGTTTACAAACATTTTCTTTGTACCTGCTGCCGCCTAACATATGTGCATAATATCTGACACTGTGTGTAGACCTATCAACACAATATATTTGTGGGTGGGTGTGTGTGTGCGTGTGTGTGAAACCCTCCTTCCAAACACACTTTTTTTTTCTTTTTACTTTATTTTGACTCAGCATAACATACCTCAAGTGTAATGTGTGAATGCCAGCCTCTTCTGCTGATGTTTTCAGAAACCACATTTTCTCTGAGCTTTTGTTCCTTCATGACAAAATTAAGGGTAAGCCTGGTTGGTCTTTAAAATTCTTTTACTTGCAATGCAGTAAGGAGACTAACATTGTTGAGTGCCTACTGTAGATCAGGTTTGTAGTATGAAATTTCAAATACATATCATATTTAATTTTTTAGAAAGATGATTGTGTAGATATTGACAGTATTATCATCTTCATTTGGACAGATGAGAATTTAGACACAAGCTTCCCGAAAGTCACATAACTTAGTGGTAGATCTGGGATTCAAAGTAAATCTGAATGAGCTCTTTCATGTTTTCTGAGTCAAAAAGAGAGAGAGGAAAAAAAAAAAAGACTCGAGCTCCAGATTCTTTCCGTTAATTAAGAATAGTTACAGCTACAACAGTGATTCTCAAATTTTAAGTCACATAACAGCATCCAGGGAGCTAGTTTAAAATATGTAAAAATAAACCTATCCCCCTCCCATAGTGATTGTTGGATGAGCCTTCAAATCTGCATTTGAAGAGGTCCTCAAAGAGATGATACTGCAAGTGGTCAGATGGACCATGTCTTAGAAGATATGGGTGCAGTCTACATTACAGTGAAATAAGCAAAACAAACAGAAGACAGAATTATTGTTTCAGGGAACAAAGAACAAAGCCAATGAGAACTATGAGGGTAGCACAAGACTTCACTACACACCTTTACCCTGTTCCCCATGCATGTACTTTCAACCTTTTTCTTCTAAAATTGCTTCCAGATATCTGGAAGGGAAATAAAAATTGATTCATGGAAGAAATGTTTACATGAAAATTTTAACATGATTGCTACATGATAAATTATATTCACTTTATATCACAACCATTCTATATTCTAATTCAATTTAACACTATATTTCATATGTAGTAAAAATATTGGAAGAACATATAACAACTTATTAGGGATACTCATTAGTGATGGCAGTAGGGGAATTTTAATTTCCTTTGTGATTTCCAAATTCTCAATAATGCACACATATGATCTTTGTATTAAGAATACTTGTTTAAAAATAGGTTAGAATTCATGGGTGCCTGGGTGGCTCAGTTGGTTAAGCGACTGCTTTTGGCTCAGGTCATGATCCTGGAGACCGGGGATTGAGTCCCACATAGGGCTTCCTGCTCGGCAGGAAGCCTGCTTCTCCCTCTCTCAGTCCCTCTGCTTGTGTTCCCTCTCTAGCTGTGTTTCTCTCTGTCAAATAAATAAATAAAATCTTTAAAAAAATAGGTTAAAATTCAGTTGACAAGTTTTTCTGAGTTTTAGAATGTACTGTGTACAATCCTGAAACATCAGAGCCACATACTTGATAGAAAGTTTCACTGACACGCATATATTCAGACAAAGGTGTTATTCTGATCTACAGAGATAATCAAACAGTAACATTGATTTCTATAATGCTTTTGAAAATAAGTTCATTTTTCTTCTACAATATGCTTTGATTTAATGAATATTTAACTATGTGTAACGAATACAACTAATTACAGTAGTTTTCCTATAAGGTTATTAAAATACTAACTGGAGTGTCTTGGGAGAATTCTCAATAACCATTTCTACATCAAATACCTTTTCTCTATCATTGTTTTCCAAAGAGCCCAGTCTGTTTTTGAGGTCTAGTAAAGAATTTTCTCAGTGGAGAAAAAAATGGCAGATTTCATTATTTTGATGTTTCCTTTTTAATTTGCATCCTTAAAAGTGTTACTTCATTCCAATTCATGAGTTTACTCGTTTGCATTAAATTTGATGTGTCTAGAATTTCATGACAGTGCATTTAAACTATTCAGTCACATCTACCTCTTCTGGGAAATTTTGACATCTTTCTGTAGTGTGCTTGTAAATTTTTGTCTGGTTTTCCCTTTCAAATTCGGTAATAGATCATCAAGCCTTTGAATATGGTAACTCTGGCAGTTGTCAAAGCAAAAAGCCATATATGTTTCCAAATATAACTGATGATTTTCCAGTGAAATGAGAGCTATTTAATGAAGAGTAAATTAATCAAATTATTTTTCTGTATTTCAGAGGACTAAATTACTACAATTAAATTATTCATGTAGATTAGATCACTTAAACAGTAACAGCTATAGTATTCAGAAATATATTAAGAAAAGTATTTGAAAATTTAAGTCCTAGAAATATCATTGAGAAACATCTTCCCAGGAGAAAATACATGAGCACTAAATGAGATTAGAGTACTCCTCAATAATGGAGTTTCTGATAATTATTTCTCAAACCTGAATATTTCTAAAATGAGTAGTAATGCCCTTAAAAATGATGGCTATTTTTTTTATTTCTGATCTTATGTACACATGAACATCTTCCTTCATTATTTTATATTTATTAAGGACCCACACTAAGGTCTCTAAGGATCATACATATGATATAACCATATTGGAGCACCTCAGAGTTAGTCAAAACCATCTAGATATCATACAAATCCAAACATAATATTGTACAGCTCTTCAGTAGCCAGATAACCTTTCCCTTCCCTGCTTGTTTTGTTTTCTGCTAAGTAAGAGAGAGCTTTGGGGCGCCTGGGTGGCTTAGTTGGTTAAGTGACTGCCTTCGCTCCGGTCATGATCCCGGAGACCAGGGATCGAGCCCCACATTAGGCTCCCTGCTCGGCTGGGGGCCTGCTTCTCCCTCTCTCGCTCCCCCTGCTTGTGTTCCCTCTCTGGCTGTGTTTCTCTCTGTCAAATAGATAAAAATCTTAAAAAAAAAAAAGAAAAAAGAAGAGAGCTTTCCCTTTCTGAATACTATATTTCTTTTCATTAAATATGTATATGTGAAAAAGCTACTTCACTTAATTGAGTTCCAGTTTCCTTATATATAAGAAAGATAATAATATGCACCTATTTACTGCGTTGTTGAGAGGATTTTATTTAAATTATGTAAAGTACTCATGCAAAATGCATATGTGCAAGGATATTTAGTATCAATTTTTGTACCTAGCACTGATTTTTGAATTATAATCAATATTAGTCTCAATTTTTGTATATGCAACCCAAATGTCCATCAGTAAGAAGTTAATAAAATACATGTAATGAAGCATTATGCAGCCATGAAAAAGAAAGAAGACATTATTTATGCATTGATATGAAATTATTTTCAGTATAGAATAGCGTATGAAAAAATGCAATAGGCTAGCCCACACTGCATTAGAATATTGATTTACTGTAAATATTGCTTATACTCTTTTCACAATCATTTCAGTTCAATATCTGAATATTCTGTCCGGGGCTTATAAAAATTACCATTATCACATAATTGTAAGTTTAAGAATGTATAGAATATAAACCTACAGAAATACTTATTTGGGACTTCTACAAATTGTTTACTTGACATAGTGGAGCCATTCGCTCTTATCATGGAACATCCAGCTATAGAAAGTATATGTTAAGAAGAAGGGGTATTTTAGAGGTGCTGGTGAGAATTACACAGATTAATTATTCATACTAGGTAAGAGTAAACCCTTAAAGTACGTAAATTGATTAGATGATTAGACCAATTCAGATGAATTTCTAATTTTCCAGGCAGCAACTTATGCTATATATGGAGTCAACCAGAGGGGATTATTTTGCAACAAGAAAAGTAGGTGAACAGGGCTGGGAAGATTATGGCATGTAGGGATTGCTCTAGTTTGGGGGAGTGAGGTAGTTTCTCAAAAGTAGTTTCATATAAAATCATTAACTAAAACCTGCAGACATCCAGACATATTCATTTGCTCATCCTTTAAAAATTTTAAGACTTCATATTTTGAACAAAATTAGAACTTCCAACTTCTTTGCCATATTAAATACAAAGGAAAATAATTTTTCTAAAGTTTTATTTCATCTCCTTTTCCCCCATATGTCAGCTTGTCAGGAAGCTTGGTAAATTAAATTTCTTTTGGAAAAATTCTTGGAACAAATTTGAGTATTTTCAGTATCAAGAAGTATTTCTACTAAGTGAAATTACTTTAATCATTTTTCTTTAATACAGAAATGTTTCACTTTAAGAATATTAGCAAAAATGCCAAGGTACAGAGGAGATAATCTGCAATATGACTTATTCAAGACACAAGAGGGTATGAAGTCTTACAAATATGTTCGCCATAAGAAGACTTTAAATATTAAAATGTTACTGTATATTTAAAATAAACTGTATTATGACAAGTCTTGGTTTATACATTTATTGATGTTAAATATATGAATAAATGTGACATTTAGGGAGGGATTTTTTCCCACACAAAGTCAACTCTCATTCTCTCTCCATATATATATATATATATATATATGTATTTCTGATCTTATGTACACATAAGATACACACACACACACACACACACACTACTATTTTAAACACATGTGGAAATTTGAGGTACACTGTAGTTTAATAATATACTGTGTATTTAATACAGTTTGTCTTTCCTTTCCATTTAATGTGTGTGTGTATGTGTTTCCTAAAATGTGTGATTAAAAGAGAAAGTCTAAATAGACCCTATTGTCATACATATATTGAAGAAGGCATTATTTTTTATCAGATGATTCATTTGGAAAATTCAATTTATAAGCAAAAATCATTTTATTTTAAGATTTCTGAGACATTCTCAATTATTTTACTCATTGGGTGGTGAAGGAGCTTTGGAGAGAGATATATTCCCTTAAAGAAAGTCAATGCTACCAAAATGTCCAAATGTGTTCATCAACCTTATAAATTAAGCTACAATGGGAATAAAAGAGTGATTTGAAAAATGGGTATTGGCAGTTTGGGGATGAAATCTATATCAGTATTGAGGAGCAAGTAAAACTTTCAGAGGCCAAATGATATTAGGAAAGACTCTGAAAAACTAAACAAATACCTCTCTCACATATTTTAATACATAATTTATATAGAGATAGACACTACCATTTAGCTCACTTCTGGTTAAAGCTTCTTAAAACTGCAGGATGTTTGATGAGGAATGTAAGTTCAGTTTAACACTTGGCTAAGTAAAACATAACAGAAATAATACACTAGATTTTGGGTTAACTACTACTCCATTGCCGACAACTGAAAATTTATGTTACAGACTATGGCACTGTATTTTGTTGTCTCAGAGTTACAGAACCATCACTAACTCTCCTAATTGAAGTAACCAGGTGATTCCCTAGAGGAATCGTTAATTGTGGAGGATCTACAGACAGGAGGGTGTACTTTACAAACTCATCCTTAGAGAATATCTCTGGTGTCTTACAATATAATTGATTGTAATAAACTATATTTCAAACATGTTGCAAAATCCAAGGGAATGCTTTAGTAGTCATAACAGAAACATTATTCCAAGAAAAACGGATCTTCAAACATGTTTCATATGAAGGCACTACCAAATATATCCTTCTAATTTCTCAAATCTCTAGAAATTCAAAGTCCCATCAGATTTCTTGGAGTTGCAAAGAAAAGCTATTAACTTTCATTTCTTTTCAAGACTGTGTATTTGTGTAGGTCACTTTTTAATTTAAACTGCTTACCTAACCTATAAAATGCAGTTACACTGAGCAATTGTTATCAATCATGACTCTAGAAATGTAACCTTTAATTTTATTTTTATTACTTGTTCAAAATGTAAAACTTTATTCAAATGTCACATTTTCCCTACCCTCCTTTTCATGAAAAGAAAAACTGTTTTACTAAATAATCTAAAAACCATCTATCAATGCTTATTATTGCTAAAATTGTGGGAAGCTTTACCCTAAATTTCAAAATGCACAGTAGGCTTTTCTTGTCTATTTGCCTATAACATGTGGTCTGTACATGTTATTTTGCTTCAGTGGAAACCGTTACCATCATAACTTAGCCTGAAGCCTAAAGTAGTAACTAATAAAATATTTGCCGAGAAGGTGTTTAACACCTTAATACTGTAGAATTTTCCTGAGGCAGATATACAAAATTAGGTAGAGATATGTTCCTACCTTCTGAGGACAAATTTTCAAGTTCCATGCTTTTAAAATGTCTAATACTTTAAAAATAATACATTGTTATAAATAAAGCATAACCATGCATCTAAATCCAGAATCAAGCCCTGCATGCTTATTTTAAGTGTCTCCAAATTCAGAAAAAAAAGCATTCAAATAATATGAATACTGATTTTAAGAGGCATAGGAAGAAAAATAGAACCTTTTGGGTGAATTTTTTAAAATAGAAAAATTATTTTTTATGATCCAGAACCAGAAAGAGGCAAAGCAAAATCTTCAGAGACGAAGCAGTTTGCAGCTAAGATGGTCTAAGAATCATTGACTCTGTTGAAGACATCTAAAAATAACAAGAAGTATGATCTCCTTAGAAGATAGAATTTAGGCGGCGCCTGGGTGGCTCAGTGGTTAAGCCACTGCCTTCGGCTCAGGTCATGATCCCGGAGACCCGGGATCGAGCCCCACATCGGGCTTCCTGCTCGGCGGGAAGCCTGCTTCTCCCTCTCTCACTCCCCCTGCTTGTGTTCCCTCTCTAGCTGTGTTTCTCTCTGTCAAATAAATAAAATCTTTAAAAAAAAA
>PITA01001428.1:0-24718 GCA_004023965.1 Spilogale gracilis
CTTTAACCCACTGAGCCACCCAGGTGCCCCATAGTCCACATTCTTAAGGATCTTACAGTTTAATTTGTGGATTTTAAACATGCTTTTCTATGGCCCATATCTTACATCTACTAATATGCTTTTCCACATAGAAAACTGCTAAGATGCTCAAGGAATTCTCTGTCTTTTCTATCAGTAGAAAATTATTAGTAATGCATGAATAATAAGGGACTTCAATTTATTAAGATCAGCAAACACTGAAACACTTCTTACCTACCCGCTGCTCTGACCCACAGAGATATCTTTTTTTTTTTAATATTATTTATTTATGTATTTGACAGAGAGAGAGAGAGAGAGAGATCACAGATAGGCAGAGAGGCAGGCAGAGAGAGAAGGAAGCAAGCTCCCTGTTGAGCAGAGAGCCCAATGCAGGCCTCGATCCCAGGACCCTAAGATCATGACCTGAGCTAAAGGCAGAGGCTTAACCATTGAGCCACCCAGGCGCCCCCACAGAGATATTTTTTAGTACCATGAATAACTTTAAAGGTCTCTTTCAACAATGAACAGCACTGGGGAAGAGTCTGGCTCCAGGCCAAAATCCTGTGTGAGATCTCTCCAGTCAGACCCTTGGCAATTATGAAGGCTCTACCTCGCAGGTCTCACGCTAAGCCTGGTGCAGGCAGGGACACTGTCCTCTGTGAAGGGAGCCCTTGCTGACTGGCTAAGCTTTTCTGCCTATGCATACCTGCATTCTAGGCTTAGGTAGCTCTACCCTTCTCTACCCTTAGGAGTCTCTTAAGCACCTCTGACAAGACCCCTCCTTACAGGAGTGTGTTAAAGACACTGTTTTCCACTCTGACTCAGAGTTAGTACTTTTCCACTCCTAACTATTTCCCCCTCCGTTCCTTGGCCCCTGAGTCAATAAAATGGCAGGAGCCTTTTGTTAAGGACTCCCCCAGCACTGAAGAAATGCCTACATCTATCTGCACTGTTCCTCCAGACTGTCACTCAGTGCTGTTCCACCGGAATAGAGTACACTGAGGGAGCTTCCGCTTTCTCCTGTTTATCCTGCTTCTAGTGGCATGATAAGTGATTAAAGTCTTGACTGTTACTTTCATTTTGACTTGTCTTAATTGACCATGTGACATCTGGCAGCTCCTCGCTTTCCAGCTCAGTTCGGCTGTTGACAATCAATAGAAGAGAGGATGATAATGTTATACTACTGAAAGGTGACGAGTCAGAGAATGAGAGACGTACTGAGTGAAATTCATTAAAACAAACAAGGCAAAAGTAACGAAATGGAAAGTATTTCTGACACCCAATAAAATTTTATTAATGTGTCTCTGTACAGACAAGAAAGAAACTTAAGCCAGGGACTTCAGAGATATTTCCTGTATTTGGTTACCATGGAACCGTGCAAAGGGACAGGTTTGGTTCTGATATGCAAGCGTTTTAATTAAACAGGGCGCCGTGCAAAGCAAAGACGGCTTCTGTCCTCTGTGCCATTCTGAAAAAATATTCGTGAGAAAAATAAATGAAAAAACGGAAGACACATGCAGTATTATGATTACTGTTTCTTTTTCTGTAACTGACTTTATGTCACAGCATTTAAACATAGTGCACTCTATAGGTGACAGTATCAACATTTGCAGCACTTACTAAGAGAACATCTCCAGTGAGTGGAGACGTAATCGTGGCACAACCCTACAGAATAGGTGAAGTGGACGATAGAAAGCAGAAGACAGGCATTACTCGTGCTTTCATTCCTTCATTACATTCACAAACTTGATGGCATTAGACATAGTAAATAGGGAGTAAGAGCTTTGACCTCTTTAAGATTCTTTTAGATCCTGAAGGCATTCCACCCTTTAATGGGCTTGGATTCACAGCAATTTGACAACATGCTCCCTCTCTGATTAAAACTGCTGTAGTTAGCTTCAGAGCAACAGAGAAAGCTGTCAAATTAATAAGCAAGAAAATGCTGTGTAAAGCAAGATTTTAGAGGCTATTTCTCACCTCATTTACCAGCCCTACCACAGAGACCACTTATTCAAACAGTTCTTACATTGAAATATTGTATATTCCCGTGTTCATTTTAATTATGAATAGCCTTAGACCAGACTGAATTCCCAATATACATCATGGTATCTACCACAGATTCCAGCTATTTCTGCTATCTCAAATACAGGACAGGGCACCTGGGTAGCTCAGTGGGTTAAGCCTCTGCCTTCAGCTCAGGTCATGATCCTAGGGTCCTGGGATCAAGTCCCACATCCAGTTCTCTGCTCAGCAGGGAGCCTGCTTCACCCTCTCGCCCGCCTACCTATGATGGCTCTCTCTGTCAAATAAATAAATAAAATCTTAAAAAAAAAAAAAAAACAAGTCAAATACAGGACAAACTTCCTTCCTATATAACAGACTAAGATTTTTATTTATTTTATTTTGTTTTTTAAAAAAGATTTTATTTACTTGACAGAGAGAAACAGAGCTAGAGAGGGAACACAAGCAAAGGGAGTGAGAGAGGTAGAAGCAGGCCTCCTACTGAGCAGGGAGCCTGGTGTGGGACTTGATCCCAGGTCTCGGGGATCATGACCTGAGCCAAAAGCAGCCACTTAATGACTGAGCCACCCAGGCATCCCTAGACTAAAATATTTTAAAACCAAAACATTCTTCCCCACCCTATCCCTTCCCCCAAGAAATAATAGCTCTTCACTCACTATTGCAGGCCTGGTGATTTTTCAGAAATAAGTGCATCTTCTTTCCACTTTAAAGTATTAAACTGAATAAACCCACCCAATACTGTAACCGAGGAAACCAGAAAGCCTAATGTCTTTATCCAAATCGAATTATTAAAGTAACAATAGAAGAAACATCAGTTAAATTACGGTGTTTCAATGGGCATATAAAATGTTCAAAGTCCGATAACAAATGTTTGAAGTGAATGATTTGGAGGATATGAATTTGTATTTGTTGAGCAGTTCCTGAATGCCAGCCACCACCTTCAATGAGAGATTATATATTACCTAAAAACCAACCAAGATAATTTAATGAATGCATATCCATGAGTTATAGTCCTGAGATGTTCAACAACTTTATGTGGTCCACACATTTCACATCTCTTGATTCCCCAGTCCATACTCTATTATCCAAATGTGCAGCCTCCTGAAATGTACTGAGCATGTGTATGCTTATACTTGGTACTTCAAAACAAGTCAAGCTAGGTTTCTCCATTTGTGAAAATTACCAAATGCACGTAAATTAAGACAAAGCTACAAGGCATTATGTTAAAAAGGAGAAGAAGGAAGGAAGGAAGGTGGGGAGGGAGAGAAGAACTAGCAAGATGAGAATTTTTTTATTGTCCAGTGGCTCTTGGTAAATTACTTAAACTTGTTGCCCTTCAATTTATTTATCTGGAAATGAGATTATGAATGAAACCTACCTGACACATTATTATAAAGCTTTAGAAAAGGATTCTTACAATTCATGTAGTACAGAAATTCACAGAGTATAAACTTAATATATACTGTTATCATTATTAGGTAAGAAAACAAATCTTACCTGCTAATAAGCCTGGTAACAACCATAGTAATAATAGAAATAAAACTAGTGGTAGAACTAATCACTCTAAGTTATAGGAATTAATGTCATTAATCATCTCAAGTATCTTGGCATATTATTATCCACATTTGACAGTGAAAGAAATTATAGTACATCAGCATTAAATAGCTTGTTCAATAGTTCCCCACTACTAAGTGACAGGGAACAGAGGACTCTAGGATGGCTCTTCAGGGTCATTTGACACCATGCATGCAATATGCTCATCCTGACTATGGTTCTACAGCTGTCCTGTGAGTTCTCTCGTGCTGCCTGGTCACCGTGCATTTCCCGTAGCCACTATGACATGGTGCTTCTAGTGTGGCAATATGAACTGTAACCAGAGTACAGATTTAACATCTTTAACACCTGTTAAATCCAGGTCAAGTGGCTTGCTAAAAAATCCACCTTCATGTCGATATAAAGTAATTATGTTGGAATTTCACTGTGATAGGTTTGGGACTTCTCAAGGATGTGTTAGGTGCTTCTGCAGCCTGGTAAGGTCTCCCTTGGACTAAAGGGAAGGCCTAAAGCCATCAGTGCCCAGCATCACTGCCTCCAGAAGAAGAGAATGGGAGCATGCTGACTGACCTCCCTCCAGCTGCACATCCTGATCTGATATTACTTCCTGTAAGTTTATCACAAACATTTTCCCACATTCGAGTGCTCCATTTTCACCAGCATCCAAACCTGTGTTCTACTTTTTTGGGCACAAAATACATGCTTTAGTAAAAATGACCTGGTATAAGTCTTAAAATTCTAATGAGGGAATAGATTCTTCTCTGCAGCGGTGGCTAGCAATCTAGTGTAGCTGTTGTCGCTCAGTATGGGGTCCTGCGACAGATCCCCTTGCAATCTGACAGGAAGTAGGGTCCAGGGGAGACACTGCACCAGACAAGAAGCACAAGACATAGGGATGGACAAGCCTTCTTGGAAGACATATGCTACCTTTTCTCTCAATTCACTAGACAGGTGGGGGCAGATATAACTTAATTGAAAGCAGAGGGGAAGAAACTGCTTCAGGCGGCTTGCACAGTCTGAAAGCTCTTGGAATCATAGCAGAGGGAGACTTTGATTTAATTACTACTTGAGTGTAGAGGGCTTGGAGCCCACAGGCATATGCCAAGCATGCACAAGTTTCTTCTTTTAGTTAAATTTATGCTACTGAGAAGGAATAAAGCTGGATGGATGAAAGAGAATATGGTGAGGAGTGTCCCCTAAAGAAGAAATCCTTATTTTTCTAGTCCTAACTGTCTACAAAAAAAACCTGAATGCTTTGGTGGTCCAGCTTTATTTTCTCACTTTTCACCATGAAAATATGGGACTAAAACATTTCCTCAGGCAGGAGATGCCTGGTGACTGTGTCTGCCCAGTTAATTTTAATTAATGGGGTACTTACTTTGCCACATACTGTTCTAAAATGCATGTTGCATTTATTAACTTCTAACCCTTACTAAAACCTTGTGTTTAAGATGGGTACTATTTTGGTCCATATTTTCAAGGATTAGATACATCTGGAAAACAGTGGAGCCAAGACCGGCACCCAGGTAGCTTGGCTTTAGAGTCTATGTTCCTAAGCACTAAAAAGAGGTAAGTTCAGTAATAACGACCACAAGGTAGTACATCTTCAGAAACCTCCATTTCATCACATATATCCTTTGAATGATGCACAATATTTTCAAACCTAAGGAACAGTGGCTCAAAACGGATTTGACAAAATAAAGTTGAATTCCACCAGATTGTATCTCTTGCAGGGTAAAGACTCACCCTGACAGCATTAGGATGGGGATGTCAATACTGAGAAAATTCATGGGCTCCCCACAATAGTAAAATTTATTAATAAAGGTTACCAAAGTTGTTGCAATCACCCCATCTAGTATGAATCAAGAGGATCAACATTTCTTCAGTCCATAGCAGAACCTATATTCTTCATATTGGGAACTTTCTGGTGAACCTTTATAAAATTATTTTAAATGCAACAAAGGAAAAATAAGCCCAGATCCTAGAGTGAATTAAGGAAGCCTGAGCTATATAATGCCCAAGAATGTATAATATTATTGTCTTAGCCCCATCCAAATTGATTAGAATGTGTGCACACTCTAATTAGCCTCTTTTTGGTCTAATCCACATTCCCTTATATTCACCAATGATATAGAATATTTAAGGAAGTAATCCCAACTGTTTACATGGTACTGTGTCTTGGAGGCCACCAAAATGCCAAAAATCCACATACCAGAATTGACACTGTAGAATAGATCACCTAACAGAATTATTCTAGCAAGGTATCTCAATTGCCAAACCGCCAATGAAAGTGGTTAATCCAGATATATGACTGGCTGCCCTACAGGGATGGTACACTATCTGAAAAAAGATAATTTGCTACAGTGAGAGAGTCTATAAATATCTATGCCTCCTATTCAAAGGCTCTTGTCTCCTAGACACCCAAGTTGGATGTATCTTCCAAATATATTGAGCCTGTTTTTTACTGACTCAGGTAGTTGAAATCACTTGTTTAGAAATTGGAGGAGGAATGTTTTAACATCACTGATAGCTGATTTGATCCATCTGCTCAATGTAAGCAGTGCTGGTACAGCCTGGATGATGTTCAATAAGGTTTACCATAATCATGTACCTTGGACAATTCTATACAAAGACTTATGAACTTGTAATGGGCTTGGTAGAATGATCCATCCAAAACTGATTCATTTTTGGATCTATATTGTGAAGCCAGGGGCTTTGAGTAGAAATAGAACAAATCTTTCAACCTGCTAAAAACACATACCCACTAAAGAGGCAGTTCCCACCTGTCTTTTAGAATTCCAAAATAGACTTTCTTATGCAGATGACTGCAATATTTATTAAGTCAGCAATAACATGTTTCATAACAAAGTAGAGAGAACTACTACCTGCACCATGTTGTTTGTGGTCGTAAGTTTGGTCAGGGAACAAGAGACCACCACTGAAGTCTGCAACCTGTGGTTGGAATGTGGCAAGTTTTGGATAGCCTTGCCAGGCCTTTTTGCCCTAGTGCTTATAACCTCATAGCCCCACACAGATTATAATTTTATACTTGAATTGTATCTATGCATGCATGATACTTAATTATCATCATAAAACATGAGAACAGTGTAGGAAATTGACCCAATAAGACAAAAGAAAGTATTTTACCCCAGCCTGGATTGAGGACAAGAGGCTAAAGATAGATGTGCTTGTGATATAAATGTGGTGGAAGAGATTCTGTAATACCCATTTAGTGCTTGGCTGCAGAATACCAATGCCATCCACCTGAGGATCTCCCAAGATAACATAGGGATACTCAGGATAAACCTCTCACTGAATAACTCTGTCCAGGTATATTCTGCATCACTTTGCAAATAATATATCTTTTCAGCTATTGAAGTAAAATTTTACTTTCACAGGATTTATGTGTCAAGGTACTCTTTTTATCCAAGCCTGCAGAGAGATTTGTGTATCTACTTTAAGAAGTTAAAAAGCTGTCACATTTATTTGTAGACTCCAAGAGTATTGTAATGCATATATTTCTTTCTTTAAAGACTGTACTTTCGGCCATTATACTTTATTGCCACAGGCACATCAAATTAAATATGTCATGATTACATTATTTAAATTGCCACAAAAATGTTTTTTTCCACTTCATTTCTTATAATTTTAAACGATGCCACATTTCACCAATGCCAGTAATAACCTGAATTAATTTCAATGTTGTGTCCTCCATCTCCCTACCATATTCAATTGAGGTTTATGTCTCACTAATTATACCTCCTACATATTTATTGAATCTTTCCTTCTCAGACTCTACCTCTGGCACTAATTTAATCATGCCCTACTAAAACTAGGAACCTTATATAAATAATTTTCCTGGCTCTAGCTTTTCTAAAATTAATCTTTGATGTTGCAACCATAAAGTATTTCTAGCACATATCACGATCATGTTAATTTCTATTGGAGTGGTTTCCCATATCTTAAATAGTAATTGATAAATCCTTTTAACTAATACACAGGATTCTTTATTGATTCTTTCTACTTTTCAAAATCTTTGCTGGGTAATATGAACTATTTACAATTGCCAACACTGGCCCTGTCATTTCTTTCATCCATGACTTCGCTATTATTTCTTCAACCTGGACTTTTCCAGTTTAGTAACATATACTCATCTTTCAAAATAGGCTATGCTTTAAGCCTTTATTGACTTCCAATCATTCTTTTTTGTTTCAGCATAGCAACCTCAGCAGTAAGTGTGATATGACTGGTCTTTAGTAGCAACTCATTAAGTATTTGTGAAGTAAAGAAATAACAAAAGGATGATGATGACATTTAATTGTCCAACTTTTCCTCAAACACCATGCAGAGCTGTATGTGGTCGGCAGCCTCTGGGAGGGCTCCAGTGACCTGCAGCTCCTGGTATTCACAAGTGGAATATGGCAGAAATTACTGTATGTCACCTCTAAGATTATGTTACAGAATGACTGCAGCTTCTGTCTTGGATGCTCTCTTTTGCTCTCTTCTGGATCATATGATATGAAAGAAACCAGCTGGCATGTCCTCAGGTAGTTCTACATAGAGGTAGCTCACATAGCAAGCCATGCCGATGACCACACAAGCTGAACCTTTCTTTAGATAAGCCCGTAGGTCCCACTGATGTTGTGATACAACTTAATGAGTTATCTTGAACCAAAGCCATCCAGCTAAACTGCAGGTGGATCCCTCATCCATAGAAACTGAGGAATAATTTTATTGGTTTAAGATGCTACTTTTTGGGATAATTTATTATATAGCCATAGATAACTAACACATTATACTTTACATGTATGTGCTAAATATACTTTGGATGGTAAAACAATGGGTAAACAAACCCATTTAAGAACATGAATGACCTAATATTTTGTTGTTAGTGTTTTAAACTTAAATTATTCACAATAATTTGTGGGTTTATTTTTTAACCTAATTTTTTTTAAAGATTTTATTTATTTGACAGAGCGAAACACAGCTAGAGAGGGAACACAAGCAGGGGGAGTGAGAGAGGGACAAGCAGGCTTCCTGCTGAGCAGGGAGCCCAATGTGGGGCTCCATCCCGGGTCTCCGGGGATCATGACCTGAGCCGAAGGCAGTCACTCAACCAACTGAGCCACCCATGCGCCACCCCTAAAAATGTTTTAATATTTAAAAAGAATAGGAAAATAATGTGTCAATAACTTAAACATGTTTAGGGTGGTGAAGAAGCAGATAACCCGTGCAAAAGAGTATTGCTTTTTTATTTACTTAACATTTGCAGTCTAAAGAAGAGATTGTGAACTGGAAGTCTATTATTTAAATTTAGATCTCACATTTGCTCTATATGACTATCTTGATCTTAAAAAAAAACAGAATTCTTCAATTTATATGTCTTTTAATTCCACATATACTATCTAGTTTTCAACAAACCTTAAACTATTTATTTAACGTATTCCTTTGTGTCTAGTACGGACATTTGTCACATTATGAGGTTTCTGAGGGTCTTAAGATTGATGCCATCATTCAAATGTTCTTGGGCAGCAGCCATTTTGATGTGGCTGCACCAACTGGTTGGAATCCTAAGTATCCTCCTGACAAGACAACTGAAAATCCTTGATGTTTTGGTCAACAAAACTGTTCAAGCATACTTGAAGAAATAACAGAAACCAGGTTGTTGTATGTAACTTGCTTGGAATTGCTAGAAAGATCAAGGATGTGATGGTGTAGAATAGGAGACAGTGGCTTGGATGAAAACCACAGAGACTAGTGTAGAGTGCCATTTGAGGATAAACTCCATTACAAATATTCTTAATATACAGCTGATGATATTGTGCAATAAACTATGGATGTGGTGACTTCAAGCTGAGAAAAGATTGAGATCCTAAATAGGAAGATGTAGGAATCTGTATTTATTATTTATTAATACTTTACTTTTATATATGAATAAGGTACTTGATACTTTAAATTTGGCCTAATAGTTTTTAAAAAAATAAATATAAGTATTCTAAATAATGTGTATTTTTTCTTTCAGATTTATTTATTTGAGAGGGAGAGAGACAGAGATTGCAAGAAAGAGCACAAATGTAGAGGAGAGGGAGAAGCAGGCCCCCCGCGGAGCAAGGAGCCTGATGCAGGGCTCAATTTCAGGACCCTGGGATCATGAGCTGAGCTGAAGGCAGCCTCTTAACTGACCGAGAGCTCAGTCACCACAATGTGTAAGTATTTTGCCATAGTTTAATCAGCAGCATCTCTTTTCCTTAATATAATACAAATAATGGTTGTCTTATAGCTGGGAGCCTTAGATATGATGAAGTCTAGCATGTAAATGATTATTTCACGGATTGATATTTATTTTGCATGACTCTTGAAGGCATTTGAGTTTGGTCTAAAATATGTACATATTAATAAAACAATATAACAAATCACTTGTTACATAAATGTACTTATAAACTACTTAGCAAAATTATAAATGCATATTTAACAATGCTATATAACAAAAATAAATAGGAAAATTTCCTTGTAAGATTATCTCCTAAATCTTTTTATGACTTCTGTGGTAGATCAGCAGGATTTTATGGTGAGCAGAGGGGCTAGAATTTTAAAATTCTGTTCTTTTGGGCTTCAAGGTCACCTAAGGAGCTAACTTAAATCTCTTTAATGTAGGTAGCATGGATGAACTCTCTTTGGCCGGCAAAGAAAACTTTTAGAATATTCCTGTGAGTTTAACTAATGGAAAATAATTCACTCCATGTTTACTCAAGAACAAACCACCCTGTTAAAAGCCTTGGGAACAGTGAAGTTAAACTAGGATATAAATAAATGCTTACTGAATAAAATGAAATTAAAAAAAAAAAAAAAAAGATGAGGTCAGGTAGCTGCAATGAGGCTGGTAGATGGAAGAAATTGAATACCAGTGTTTGGTGTTTGGATTTGAATGAGAAGCTGTGGTTGTATTTCAGGGTTGCGGTCTTTCCTGAACTTCTGACTTACAAAATTCCCAGAAGACATGTGATACTAGTCAACAACAAGAAAACACAAATAAGTTAGAACTTGTCGTCTTGATACATTCATTTTCTGAGGTTTTCCATATTGAGAAAGATTTAAACAATTTCTTGTAAATTACTTTTTTTCATGTGATCCCCAGTACATCT
The DNA here is from genome assembly GCA_004023965.1 of Spilogale gracilis. Taxonomy (NCBI): domain Eukaryota; kingdom Metazoa; phylum Chordata; class Mammalia; order Carnivora; family Mephitidae; genus Spilogale; species Spilogale gracilis. The sequence continues at coordinate 10,737 of PITA01001428.1, forward strand.
ATTTTCCTATAAAAACCCTCCTAAGTTCTGCTGGAAGCTATTGAAAAAATGTAAAATATAGCTTTGGAATCTGCTTGGGAAAATATAAAACCCAAAACAAACAAATAGATAAAATATTACCATGACTCTCTTTAGGATAGAAGCACGAATTTTTGTTACCAGTATTGTTTCTGCTACTGTTTTGACCTTCAAAAGTTGAAGATTCAAATGCTAATTGGCAGGGAACATTGTGGGTTCTGGAGGAAACTGTGGAAAAAGAAAGAGGTTCACATCCAAGAGAGGAGTTTTAGGGAGAGGAATGAAGCAAGGTAGCAGGGTGTGTGTGTGTGAGAGAGAGAGAGAGAGAGACAGAGAGAGAGAGAGAGAGAGAGACTTGTTGATTTCTGTGGAGACTTGACTACTAACTCCGGAAATTAGCTAATACTGCAGGCTGCCATTAATGACTGGACAGGAAAAAAATAATCAAGTGAAATTGTGTAAAGCACTGTGGCTGGTTATGATATAAATATGATTGAAACAGCCACCCACTGAAATTTAAAAATAGAATATTCAATATTACTTGACTTTTAAACCATTGTTATATTTAGCAGAGTAATGGAGGAATTCAGTTTTAAATCAAAATCATAGAACCCATCAGATTAAGTAGCAATTGTCTCCTGTTTCCTTCTCCTTCCTTGGTCCCTCTCCTAGATATAAATTTTTTTGATATTTTTATTTCTAAAGGTTTTTCTTTTCTTTTTTGATGTTTAGCTTTATTACTTTAGACATGCTTATGGTTCTATTGTTGGATTAACAAATATAGACAATTTTTGATCAACCACTACAAAATGTATGGATTTAAATACATTGTATCATCCTCTTTGCCACCTCTTCTTTTCCCAGATTCTGATATTTATATAACTTTCAGATTTTTCATTGATTGTCTTTCTAATTTGACATAATATACTTAAAATTCTATTTGGTTTCCCATCACTTTATTCCCCAATATGTAAAATGAAGATATTAGCTTCCCAATATTTTTTCAACCTTCCTTCCCATTCCATGCTCTACCTTCTTTCAGCTCTCCCTTTGATTTTACAATTACTGGAAATTAATTACCTTGTTATTAACAACTATATTCTTCAATCATAGCAAAACCTTCTGTCTTTTGTCTATATGTTTAATTTAAAAGTAAAAAAAAAGTAACAATAAACTGTCCTCAGGTTATTATTACTGTATTTTTTTTTTAAAGATTTTATTTTATTTTTTATTTATTTTTTTTTTTTAAGATTTTATTTATTTGACAGAGAGAAACACAGCCAGAGAGGGAACACAAGCAGGGGGAGTGAGAGAAGGAGAAGCAGGCTTCCTGCGGAGCAGGGAGCCCGATGTGGGACTCGATCCCGGGTGTCCGGGATCATGACCTGAGCTGAAGGCAGTCGCCTAACCAACTGAGCCACCCAGGCGTCCCTTAAAGATTTTATTTATTTGACAGAGAGAAACACAGCTAGAGAGGGAACACAAACAGGGGGAGTGAGAGAGGGAGAAGCAGGCTTCCTGCTGAGCAGGGAGCCTGATGTGGGACTTGATGCCGGGTCTCCGGAATCATGACCTGAGCCGAAGGCAGTCGCTTAACCAACTGAGCCACCCAGGCGCCCCAATTACTGTATGTTATTTAATACCAAGTTAGGTTTTGTGTCTTATTAATGTCCCTCCCTGTAAGTCTAATGTAGGATATTTGGGTTATACTGAGCACCAACCTTTATTTAATACTCTTACAGCCATTCATTACCTTAAATATTGATAGATTTTCTTTCACTTCATAGTTTGATTGTACCTTTTTAAAAAATTCCTTGCATTTTCCAATGTCATCGGTTACATTACATCTTGCATCTTCCTTTCCCCACACTTTCACCCATATATATACTTATTTTTTTTCCTATCAAATCTCTCCTTGAAAAATCCATCTCTCAGTCCCATCCACTATGGTTGGATCTCCATTTGTTTGTTGCTCTTCTGGTTAGGTAATGGTTTTCCCATATCTCCTACCTTCTCCTCTCCATTTTCCTGAGGTATACCCTAAGGATATTCTTAAAGAAGTCTATAGGAGGTAAACATACTGAAACATGCCCATCTGAACAGTTTTTATTGGGTATGCACACAATATAACTTATTGCAATCTTTGTTCTAAATTGTTTTCTTTAGAACATCGAAGGAAGTACTCCATTGTCTCTTCCATCCAAGGAAGTCCTCCATTGTCTCTTGCATTGTCTCTACGCTGATATCTAGTAAATTGTCAGGCTGATTTTATTCTTTTGTTTTTTCCATCTCTAGAAGCATTCAAACAATAGTTATATGTAAGTCATTTTTCATTAATTCTTGTCACTGAACCCTTTTAAACAGTCTCAATTTTTCTCCCATTCTAGAAGATTACTGACCATTCTTTCTTTCATTCTTTTCTTTTTTTTTTTTTTTTTTTTTTTTTTTTTTTTTTTTTTTTTTTTTTTTTTTTTTTTAAAGATTTTATTTATTTGACAGAGAGAGAGGGAACACAAGCAGGGGGTGTGAGAGATGGAGAAGCAGGCTTCCCGCCCAGCAGGGAGCACGATGTGGGACTCAATCCCGGGTCTCTGGGATCATGACCTGAGCCAAAGGCAGTCGCTTAACCAACTGAGGCACCCAGGCGCCCCTTTCATTATTTTCTATGCTCCACACTTTTCCTTCCCTCTTTGACTTGTTTTTAACAAACCCTAAACCTAGTATTTTCCCTCCTGATTTTTTTCTTTTTATCACTTTGTTCCATAATCTTGGAGGTTTCCCGATTTTCACTGTATTTAGTCTTTTTGTTGCTGCTATTATATTTCAACAACATTTCAACATGATGCTCTAACATTTAAGAGTTCAGTGTTAATTCTTGATTATTCAATTTTTATAGTGTTCTTCTTTGTTTAATAGCTAAAATTTCTCTGCATCTATTAATTATAAGGATTTTTTTTTAATTTTGTTTTTTTAGTTATGTTCTCGTTTGTCCTAGTATTATCATTAGCTTGGTATTCTCCTGGATATTTGTTTATTTGTTTTCCTTATTCATTTTTTCCCCATGTTCCTGGGTCCCTGCAAATGTTTAGTGGTTCTTTATTGACTTAGACACATAATATTGTTTAGGACACATAATGCCTATACCTTAAATGGGTTTCATCTGCTAGTAGGTAAGATTGTTTTATCAGTGATAAATTTGACTACAGGCTTTTTTTTCAGAGAAAAAGAGGGATCTGGCCTCTGACAGAGGCCTCTATTTTAGTATGTGGCACAGTCATCCAGAGGAAAATTAGTTTTCTCTAAAAATTACATCTTTGTTCCCTAGAAAAAAATAATATGAAATATGTCTTGGGAATAAATAATAACTGACAGCTCTTTGGCACATACAAACTAGAAAGGACCAAACAAGGCTTTATTTTGTTTTAGCTTTTGCCTTGTTTTCTTTTTAACTGCTTTACTGAGATATATTTGACATGTCATATAGAGAATAAATTAATGTATGTGATTTGGTAAGTTTTTACACATGCATACACCTGTGAAGACACACCACGATGAAGATAATGAACATATTCTTCACTTCTAAAAGTTTTATGCAAAAGTTACCTGGTGACAGTTTGTGTAACCCCACCTTTTCCTCACTACAAAAGCAACCACTGATTGTTTTCCATCACTATAAAACTAACATGAATTTTCTAGAAATTTGCATATATTGGAATTACATGATATATTCTCTCTCATCTGGCTTCTTCACTGAACATAATTATTTTGAGATCTTTATATATCCTGCATAAGATATAATAAGTCCATTATCAGATATGTGATTAGCCAAAGGATTCTCTAAATCAGTAGCTTAAGAATATCTTTGATGAAATTCATTTATATATACTTTTTTCATTTGTGATCATGCCTTTGCAAGCCATGTTTTTAAACAACCTCTTTGAACTTCAGTATTGACAATTGTCCTTTTTCAGTGTTCCAAGATTCATTGTTTATGTCCCACACCCAGTGCTCCATGCAATACGTGCCCTCAGTACTCATCACCAGGCTCACCCATCCCCTACCCCCTTTCCTCCAAGACCTTCAGTTTTTTTCTGAGTCCAAAGTCTCTCATGTTTCATCTCCCTCCCCTTTTTACCCCATTTCCCATTTCCTCTCCTTCTCCTACTGTCCTCCATACTACTCTTTATGCTCCACAAGTAAGTGAAACCACATGGCACTTGACTTTCTCTGCTTGGCTCACTTCACTCAGCAGAATCTCCTCCAATCCAGTCCATGTTGCTACAAAACTGGGTATTCATCCTTTCTGATGGAAGCATAATATTCCATTGTATATATGTACCACATCTTTTTTATTCATTTGTCTGTTGAAGGGCACCTTGGCTCTTTCCACAGTTTGTCAATTGTGGCTATTGCTGCAATGAACATTGGGGTACATATGGCCTTTCTTTTCACTACATCTGTATCTTTGGGGTAAATACCCAGTAGTGCAATTGCAGAGTCATATGGTAGCTCTATTTTTAATTTTTTAAGGAATGTCCACACCATTTTCCAAAATGGTTGCACCAACTTGCATTCCCACTAACAGTGTAACAGGAGTCCCCTTTCTCCACAGCCTCTCCAACACTCGTTGTTTCCTGTCCTGTTAATTTTGACCATTCTGACTGGTGTAAGGTGGTATCTCAATGTGCGCCTTCATGTCTCCTGCTCATTTTTTTTTTACTTTGATCTTTAGTTTGGTTGTTGAGTTTGAGGAGTTCTTTATAGATCTTGGATATCAGCCCTTTTTCTGTAGTGTCATTTGCAAATACCCTCTTCCATTCCGTGGGTTGCCTCTTTGTCCATTTATATTTTTAAATAAATATTTCAGGAGTATAAAAGGAATGCATTTAAAATTATTTTGAATTTTGACATAAAATTGAAAATTTGTTGCAAATTTCTTTCCTAGATCTTGACAAACATTCCTTCTGTGAACCATTCGCACTAAGAGCAATTTTGAAAATATTTATGTTTTCATATTTTCAATGTCTAGCAAAATTATTAGTCTTAATCAAAATTGGGTGAATTGATATCCTTTGTTGAAAAGAGGTATCTGTGATAAACATTATTCCCTGTTCTCCTGAAGTTTATATTCTATTGTACATGGAAAAGAAAAATGAATTTTTAAATAGATAATAGATGCCACTTAAATAGCTTAAGTCTTAGGAAAACATAAAATATATAGAAAGTGAGGGAATCTGAAGTTGTAAGACTTAACAAAGAGACTAAGGTAGAGGTCCCAGCATGGGGATGAGTTTGGTGTTTGGGAAGTTAAAAATAAGGCCAGGATGATTGTAGTATAAGAGGCAAGTGTAGAGGAGCTGGTATCAGATGATGTTGCAAATCATCAAGAGCCAGATTATGTTAAACTCATTAACTATTTAGAAATTTAGATTATAAACAAAAAGTAACCAGGATATCAAGCAGCAAGTATGGTGACATGAATCACATTCTGTAAAAACAAAAATAATAATTATCTGCTTCCTGAATTAAATCTATAGGGACAAGTAAAGCCTGAGAAACCAATTGAGAAGACTACTGGAATAATACAGAAGAAAAAGATCTGGAAATAAGGTGGCAGAGGTAAAGATGGGGAGAAATGAGTAGGTCATGGTATGTTTACAGTTAGAATTGAAGGGTGCCTGGGTGGTGCCGCCATTGGTTAAGTGCTAGAACTTCTGGTTTCTGCTTAAGTTGTTATCTCAGGGCTGTGAAATCAAGCCCTGCCTGGGGCTCCATCCTCAGTGCAGAGTCTGCTTAAGACTTTCTTTCCCTCTCCCTCTACCCTTCCTCCATCAAATATATATATATATTTTAATAAAGTTGGCTTGGATATGGGTGACACAATAAAGAGAGCAATAAAAGATGATTCTTAGTTTCTAGGCTCCAACAGTTTAATGCAGATAATTTTCTCATGTGAGGGAGAATAGGACTGGGGGCAAGTTTTGGGAATTTACTGGTATATAGTCAAGAGCTCTGTTTTTCACATGAGGGTGACGAAGTCTGCAACTCTGTACAGAGCTGTAGCATTTTCAGTTCCTGTTTCTGGCCTTTAGATGACAAGAAATAAATTGTCACTAATTACTAAGTTCCATGTCTACATACTACAGATTTAGATTCACACAGAGACACAGATATTGTCACACAAAAACACACAAGCACACGTGCATCCTCCTGCACTTTTCATAGTACATGCCAGGGCATGTTGACTCTATTAGAAAAGGAAAACCAGGGAGCTGCATTTGTAATTTCAGTAAGATTTAATTTGGTTGGTTATTGCCTAATTTTAATAAAAAGGCACATAAAGAATTTTCTTTTCCATATTTCCATATGGTCTTCAGATGCATGGGTGGTATTTCCAAAGGGCTTGGCTCATTTCATCCTCCTGAGGCTCACAGTGTATTTTTCCCTGTTTGTAAATTGATGTAAGCATAAAATATGTTTTCATCTTTTTAAAATAATTACGCCTATTTCTGTATTTCTCCTCTGGTTCCCAGCCTTTTCCTCATGAATTTACTTAATTCCAAAACAATGGGGCATCTCAACTTTCTTTTGCGATGGTGTAATGGAATCCAGCTCCTCCCATCTTTCATGCATGTAATTTTATGTGGTCTTTTAGAACTGCAGGACAACAGTCTTGGTCTATTTCTAATGTTACCTTTTGCAGTTTTTTTGATGTTACTACTTTAATTTTTTTTTTAATTGAAATTAGACAAGGAAAGAATCATGTTGTTGGGAACAGATATGGGATTCAGAAACAGTTTTTGAAAAGTGAAAAGTGATATCAGCATTATAAATCTTGATAATTTAAGTTAAGATAGTTTTTTTCTAATTTTATTTATTTACTTGACAGAGAGAAACACAGCAAGAGAGGGACACAAGCAGGCAGAGTGAGAGAGGGAGAAGCAGGCTTCCTGCAGACCAGGGAGCCTGATGTTGGGCTTGATCCCGGGACTCTGGGACTCTGGGATCATGACCTGAGCTGAAGGCAGTCGCCCAACCAACTGAGCCACCCAGATGCCCCAAGTCAAGAGAGATTTTAAGGTACTAACATATTTCTCTAAACTATTTAATATATGAATTACTTTGCACTTTATCTTTCATAAAGAATTTCACATATATGTGCATATGTATATATATGTGGATATAGTCAATCATCATTATTGTCATTATTCATAAATTCTGTATTTGCAAATTTGCCTATTCACTAAAATGCTTTTTTAATTTTTATTTTTTAATTTATTATTGTGTTATGTTAGTCACCATACATTATTAGTTTGTTTTTTGGTTTTTTTTTAGATTTTATTTATTTATTTATTTTACAGAGAGAGAGAGATCACAAGTAGACAGAGAGGCAGTCAGAGAGAGAGGGTCCCTGCTGAGCAGAGAGCCTGACACGGGCCTCAATCCCAGGACCCCGGGATCATGATCTGAGCTGAAGGCAGAAGCTTTAACCCACTGAGCCACCCAAGTGCCCACATTATTAGTTTTTGATGTAGTGTTCCAAGATTCATTGTTTATGTATAACACCCAGTGCTCCATGTAATATGTGCCCTCCTTAATACCTACCACCAGGCTCACCCATCCTCCCACCCCTCTCCTTCTCTAAAAACCTCAATTTGTTTCTTGGAGTTTAAAGTTTTTCATATTTCATCAAAAAATATATTTTTAACCTGAAAATCAGTATTTGTGGCATTTGTGTGGTCATTTGTGGATATAAACATTCAGAGAACAGTGAAAAAATTGAGTTCCCTGGTACTCGCATTGCTAGCCAAAGTCTAACAAGGCATGGCTCTGACTTTCTGTTTCAGCTCTCATATTGTAAACAAGCATCCTTTTATTTTACTGCCACATTTTTCACTTTTTGTGTTTTTCTTTGATGTCACTGTTTAAAAGAGTACCTAAGCATAGAGGTAAAGTGCTTTTTCCTGTTCCTCAGAGCAAGAAGGCTATAATGTGCTTTACAGAGAAAATATTTGTGTTACATAAGCTTTGTTCAGACGTGAGTTATGTTGTCTCGTTGACTGTGAGTTCAGTCAACTGTTGAGTCAGTTAATGAATCAAAATATATATTTAACAAGACTTTCGTTTGTTTGTTTTGTTTTTGATGGGGGTGTAGAGAGCAGACCCCTGTGGGAGGGAGAGGGAGAGAATCTTAAGCAAGCTCCACACCCATCACAGAGTCCGACTCTGGGCTTGATCTCACATCCCTGAGATCATGACCTGAGCTGAAATCAAGAGTTAGACACTAACGAACTGGGCCACCCAGGCCCTCCAAACAAGGTATGGTTAAATAAATACACATAAAACTGTTAGGACCTGCTTAGATTGAGGGCAGCCATAACAGGCTCTGTAACCCCCTGGTGATTTAGGCCTCTACACATCTAAGACCCCCTAGTGATTTATGCCTGTGTTTACCAAATGAGGGCAGTTAAGTCAAGAAACCATTTGTGCATCTTGCTTCAGTTCCTGGAATGTTTGGGCATTCCAGGAACTGGAGGGGGTTAAAATGTTATCTCACCCAACCAAGAAAATTACTGTGTAACTCATGCTTGCTGTTTGAAATGCATATAAATCCCTAGACCCTTGCTTTTGAGGTCCTTGTTGAAACCCACTGCAATGGGCAGATACTTGGACCCTAGCTAGCTGGAAATAAACATGGACCCCAGCAAGCTGGAAATAAACCTCACGGTGTGATTTGCATTATCCTGAGCATCCTCGGTTCTTTTTGGGGAAACAGTCAACATCAGACTTTAACAAAAACAAAGTTATTTATTGATCAGTCAACCCAAATGTATGACCAGTGGCTCACAGGAATCTAAGTCTGTATTTCTCCAAACAGCTATGGTTGTGTATTCTCTAATTCAGAATTCTCAGGGTCTTTATAGACCATAAGTGACACAAATAATGTGAATCATGTGTGTATACACACACACACACACACACACACACACACACAAGAACCTTGTATGGTTGTAAGGATATGGTAAGCAGAATATGAATGATACCTTCCCCTAAAGATGTCTTTGTTCTAATTACTAGAAACAGTAAATGTTAATGTTAAAAGGGACTTTGTTGATAACTAAGTTAAGGACCTTGCAAAGGGAGATTATCCTGGATTAACTGGGTAAATCCAGTGTAGTTACAGGATCCTTAAAATGGAAGAGAGAGATAGATTAAGATGTGACTACAGAAGGAATGGTTAAAGAGATGCAGTGTTCTTGGCTTGAAGTTGGAGGGAGGGAGCCATAAACCAAAGAATGTGGACAGTTTATAGAAATTGGAAATGGCAATGAAACAGACTCCCTCCAAAAAGTCTCCAGAAAGAGTTCAGCTTTACCAACATTTTTTTTTTTTTTTTTTTTTTTTTTTTAAAGATTTTATTTATTTATTTGACAGAGAGAAACACAGCCAGAGAGGGAACACAAGCAGGGGGAGTGAGAGAGGGAGAAGCAGGCTTCCCGCCGAGCAGGGAGCCCGATGTGGGGCCCGATCCCAGGTCTCCGGGATCATGACCTGAGCCGAAGACAGTCGCTTAACCAACTGAGCCACCCAGGCGCCCCTTTACCAACATTTTGATGTTAGCTCGGTAAGAGCTATATGGGACTTCTGACTCATAGAACTCTGAGATAATATATGTGCTGTTATAAATCATTTCATTTGTGGAAATTTGTTATAGCAGCAGTCAAAACTAATGTCTATTTCTCTAACTCCAGGACTTTATTATTTCAACTCCAGATTTATCTTTCATTTCTACCTGTTCCTTATGTGAATAACCTTAGCTTGACTGAACTAACTAAACATAAATAAAAATAAAAATTGTAACCTGTACTCTCCAGTATGTAGATTCTCTACTAGTTGACATAGAAACAATAAATACAGTCATGAATAAGGAGGAACCAGCTCCTTGTATTGCTTTACTTTCCATGAGATTTTCCTGTCAGGAGACTTCTTCCCAGCCCTTCTAGACCAGTAACACAGACTGCTATATCTTTGACAACTAAAGAACTGTACAGTTCTTAAAACTCTCTATTCTGTTAATTTTTGTATCATTAGATTTCTTAACTTTCTGAAAAAAGGTCCTCTAGTTTCTGTACCTGATTCTTTTTCTCTCCTCTTACTTAATAAAACCCTGGGATCCATCCTTGGTTCCTTGGGCTTCTTATTCATTAGTTCTCTCTTTTAGTGACCTAATTTCTCTCTTTTATTATAGATATGCTGAAGAAGCTCTAAGCTGCATCTCTAGCACAGACCCATCTCCTAAACTCCATATTCAGTATCCAAATACTTACTCAAAATCTTTACCTGTATATATCGGATACACCTCAAAATCAATATGACATCCATATACATTTTCTGGCTACTTATCAGCTGTTATTCCATCCTTGTTTTTAGCACTATCACGTAGGCAGTTACCAATAAAAACAGAGTCCTTCCTGGTCTCATCAACAGCATTACTTAGGCGAATCTCATTGTTAATGCTTCTGAAATAACTTTCAAACATTAATCTTCTGCCCCACTTTTATGAGTTATTATGTTTCAAATTCAAAAAAGTTCCAGAACACCCTGGTATTGCTTTGGTCTTGTTCAAACTTATTTTGCACTGAATTGCCTGAATAGTCTGCCTAAAATTCAACTTCCCCATTTATGTTACCTTGCTTCAAAGTCTTCAGTGGCACCAAACTACCAATTTAATAGAAGTAAAGCTTTTTAGTAGGACATGCAAAGCTTTCTCTGATCTGGCTCCTGCCTACCTCTCACTCTCTGTTTAATACTTAAGTAATTCTTTATATGCTCCAACACCACACACTTATGTTTTTCCATATGCACTACAGACTCATGGACTCTCTTACCTCATTGTTTTTGCTTATGATGTACCATGGTTTCCAATATCTTTTTACTAGTATTGTTAAGGAAAATGCCAACCCATTTGAACTTTAAAAAAAAAATACATATCAGTTTTCTTTATCTAGAAACCTTTTCTTGACCTCTTCCCACTTCCCATCAGATTCACCTAGGAGCTTCTTATCTGTGCTCTCATCTGCCTGCAAAGATTACTATCATTATACTTGCCATAACACCATATCATTTTCTGTCCTGTATCTGTCTCACTGATTAAATCATGAGCTTTGTAAAAGGAAGGGCCCTAAATGATTCATCCTAGCACAACAGGATCTCAGTGTGTGAGGGATGAATACTTGATGAACTTTTGGGGACAATATTCCCTGTCTATATGATCTAGTGTGTTTAGTATGCTATGTGTGTTTTAGTACAGTGATTTTACATGTTTTTCCTGGCTGCTGCTTGCTGTACCTCATAACAATCAAATTAATCAAAACCAATGGAATGCAATTAAATAAATAATACATTCTTTTATTGGACATTTGTTAAAATGACTTTTTCCTAGTACAAATTCAGAAACCAGTGATTGGCTTTTCACTGGTACATCAAGAAATAGAAATATACATGACTAAATCTGATGGAAGCTTCTTGTTTGCATCCTCATTTTTAAACTCATGAGAGACTAACTTATCTGTAATACAACCTTATCATTATACATTTCCTCAGAAGTGTGACTATAATGAATACTGGCCAAAGTCTCAGGGAAGTAGGTCACTGTAACTATTAATGTGTTTTAAGGTTGAAAAAAAACCTTGCTAATGCTATAAAACTAATTGGATTAACTAAAAATTTCTAAAATTTATAAAGAAAATGAAAAAGAACTTACATTGAAATAGAGACAAACACTATTATTTAAATCTAGACATAGCAGTTTCACTAACAAAAATGAGTTTATAATATATAAGCATAATCTAAGTCATCCTTTAAAAGTTAAATATATGATGATAACCTTTTTCATTTTCTGATTAAAAGTTCTCATGAAGATTACTCCTTTTGTCCATATGATTTATGTTGTCATTATTAAGTCTGGAAAAGTGAGATTATATCTTACTCCTATAGGACAATAAGATTTTTCTAATTTTTCTGTTTATAAACTCTCTCAACTTTTTGCATGCTAGTTTTACTTACTTCATTTTTCTGAAACTGTTGTAAACCTCCTAGTCAATGAAAATTTCTGAAAATCACAAATTTGATTGTTGACTTTAGTCACATACCTTCACAGAACAGATATTTTTACAAGACTCATTAACTTACATTTTTTTAGTTATCATGTCTACAGTATGTTCATTTTTCTTAATATTTGTGAATAATATTTCTATTAGAAATCATGCATATGAATAAATAGTATTCATATATTTAGTATATGGAAGTTTGACTTTCCTATTAATGATTTCAAAAGCAGATTAAAACATTTTACTATGTCAGGGCACCTGGGTGGCTCAGTTGGTTAAGCCACTGCCTTTGGCTCAGGTCATGATCCTGGAGACCCAGGATTGAGTCCCACATCGGGCTTCCTGTTCAGTGGGAAGCCTGCTTCTCCCTCTCTCAGTCCCTCTGCTTGTGTTCCCTCTCTAGCTGTGTTTCTCTCTGTCAAATAAATAAATAAAATCTTTAAAAAAACATTTTAATGTGTCAATGAGGGTTAAATGATTTAAAATTTGCAAATATGCAAAATTTTAAAGATAATATATTTTCTGAGATCAATCTTAAATTTCTTAGTTTATCTTTTGTTACACTGTGAATGTTAGAAAAAAAATTCAGACCATCTTTAGAATATCTTCACACTTGTATAGATACTATAATATTTTACCTAAATATATTTCATCAGGCTTTTTCTCACTTCTCTGTAATATGAACTTATATACTAAGAAAAATGTCATTAAATTAAGATGAATCAGGAGATTCAAATGTCAATTTTTAAAGGAAAAGTTATTTAGCATGGGAAAATCTTGTTAAAGTTTATGCAGTATAATTTGAGTTTTAAGTATCTTTGCAAAAACAGTTGCAAGGTAATAAGATGTGCATGGTAAAAGAAAGACATAAAAATAGTACAGTCATGAAAATTAGATAGGCACTGGAAGAACTAGTTCAAACAACTGTGCAATCTACAACACCAGGAGAATATTGGTAGTTGAAACAGAACTAGAGGAAGAAAAATTATATTATTAAACAAGTTTGATTTCATGTATATTGGGTTTATGCACCTAGTTAATACCTAACAGTATTAACCTAGAGATGCTATTGGATAGATAGAATTCGCTCTACTTTACTGATGCAGAAAATGTCCCCCCCAGATTTCCCAGGTCACTTTCCTCAAAGTTACAGAAATATTAAGTATAAAAACTTGGAATTCAAACCGTTTGTCTGATGTTAATGGAGATAACATTAAATAATAATAATTACATTAACATTAAAAATTATTGAGAAAGAAAATGAAAGCAAGGAGCTTGGGAATTCTCACACAAACCTCAAAAAAAGAAGAGAAATTATTAAGATCCATGTAAAAGAGTCCAGAAATATGAAAAAAAAATCAGAAAAGAACAGTGAAGCAAAAAAGAAGGGAGAGTTATTTCAATGAGAGGATTGTAAACTATATGAAATGTAGCAATGTTTAATTTAAGAAAAAATGTAGTCAAAGAAACTAAATTTGAGGCTTGATTTTTATTATTAGTTTTGGACTAGATGATTACAAATTACAACAGACTACCATACTGTAAGTAAAACTAGGAGAGAAGCAAGAAGGTAGAGGTGAGAAAATAGGGTACATAATAGATTCACCTTCATCTGTGTCCTTGAGCAGGCACTTCATTTAAATTTTGTTCCATTAATAAAAATTCCATTCTGAATTGACTCTTCCTTTCCTTCCTTCCTTCCCTCCTTCCTTGCTTCCTTCCATTTGTGTCTTCTACTTACATATGTGTTTTTGGGATATTTTTTCTTAAATAATTAAATGCGAACCAAAATAAGATTTTTAAAAATCCCCTTTTCCTTTTAGGTTATTGCCACACTTTGAATAGTGAAGCCCA
>PITA01001428.1:24818-75027 GCA_004023965.1 Spilogale gracilis
ATCCAGGATTGAAGAAAAGGAGTGGGGGGGTGAGAGGGTGAGAGGGTGAGGGAGAGAGAGAGAAGAGAGAAAAGAAAGAAAGAAGGAAAGAAGAAAGAAAAAATAAAGAAAGAAAAAGGAAAGAAAGAAAAAGGAAAGAAAGAAAGAAAGAAAGAAAGAAAGAAAGAAAGAAAGAAAGAAAGAAAGAAGGAAGGAAGGAAGGAAGGAAGGAAGGAAGGAGGAAGGAAAGGAAGGAAAGGAAGGAAGGAAGGAAGGAACAGCTGGAAGGGTTGAAGATTGAAGAAAAGGAGTGAGGGCTGAGAGAGAGGGGGGAGAGAGAGAGACAGAAAAGAGAGAATAAGAAAGAGAAGAAAGAAAGAGGAAAAGAAAGAAAGAAAGAAAAAAAGAGAGAGGGAAAAAAAAGAGAGAGAGAGAGGAAAAAAAAGAAGAAAGTGTTTTTTGAGCCCAAATAAAATTTCAATTTGCTGGGAAATACTGATGCTGGAACAGGGACATCAGTACACAGCAGAGATTCTATCTCCTAACCTACAGGTATATGGGAACAAAGAGACATCAGTCAGCTGGAGGAGGGATTGTACCTAAAAGGCTGAAGATACAAGATTGTTTAGTTCGCATGCTGGGGCAAACCAAACTGTTTATGAAAACTGAAATCATCTATATCAAGGGTCACAGTGTGTGTGTGTGTGTGTGTGTGTGTGTGTAGAAGGCCAGATTATAAATACTTTATAATTTGGAGGCCAAAGAATCTCTTTTACAGATATTCAAATCTACCTTTGCGGTGTAGAAGCAACCAAATTTACAAGGAGTAAATCAGTGGGTGTATCTGTGTTCTACTAAAGCTTTATTTACAGAAACAGGAGGAGGACATTTTCCCCCAGGAATTTGTCAAAAACTGCATGAAATGTTAAAGGGAAACTTTTATTTATTTTTTTTAAATATTTTATTTATTTGACAGAGAGAAACACAGCCAGAGAGGGAACACAAGCAGGGGGAGTGAGAGAGGGAGAAGCAGGCTTCCTGCCGAGCAGGGAGCCCGATGTGGGACTCGATCCCGGGTCTCCGGGATCATGACCTGAGCCGAAGGCAGTCGCTTAACCATAAAGGGAAACTTTTAAAAGACAGATTGCCCAAAATTCTATGGAACCTTTGCATCAAAGCATATCCTCACTGTATCTCTCAATCTCAAACTATTATCATCTTTCCCAATCCTAACCAAGCCTTGAAAACCATACATCAAATCTGACATACAAATTTCATAAATATCCTAATTCTGACCTGGGACAGTACTAAGGTAAGGCAATACTTTCCTCTACTGCTGAAAGCATAAACTCACCTTGGTCTTCTCAACAGAAAGTGTTGATAGTATTGGAGAGCTAGTTTGTGACACTTGCCTCATGCCAACTTGACCCTTACTTTGCTCATTCTTTCTTCCTTCTGGAATGTACACCTGCCTATCTCTTCATGGTGCTGTAGACCCTTTATGATACCATGCACTGATCTCTTCACCATGACTCTGTTCCTTATATTCCCTGATTAAAAGTCATTTTGCCATAAGTTGTGTTACCCATATATTTATTTATTTATTTCTCAGGCTATTGCCATAGGGGGAAAAGATACATGGAATTCAGAGTAAGGGAGATCTGGGTTTGAATATTAGGCTTGCTGTCTATGAATGGGATATTGCTTCTTACCATCTTTCATTCACTTTTCCTCTTTTACAAAATGGCATCAGTATAATCCACTTTATATAAGTGTTTAAAGGGCTCAATGCTATAGTGAAGTTAACTAAATTTTGTTCTTTACATACTGTGTTCCAACTGTTATGGTAGAAATTTCAATATAATTTGTTTGTATTTCTAAAATTTCATTTTTTAGATACCAAATACATTTTGGATGCAAATGTTATTATATTTAATCTTCTCTTACTTATTAGTAATTTTATGTAATTTTGGATTCTTTACTTGTATTATTCTTAAGATCCTAGTGTTATTGAATTTAACATAATAGTCACTGATTAGAAACTCAGTAAATACTTTGAATAAATATTGTAAAGAAGAATGGAGAAGTAAAATCTAAACTGATCAGTTTTGTTTTTAATTGTTGAGAAAAATACCTTTAGAGTCAACATATTTAACTTCTCTGAACTCATTAAATTCCCCCCCCCTTTTTTTTTTAAAGATTTTATTTATTTGGCAGAGAGAAACACAGCTAGAGAGGGAACACAAGCAAGGGGAGTGTGAGAGGGAGAAGCAGGCTTTGGGCAGAGCAGGGAGCCTGATATGGGGCTCCATCCCGGACTGGGATCATGGCCTGAGCTGAAGGCAGATGCTTAATGACTGAGCCACCCAGGCACCCTGCACTCATTAAATTTTCCTATCCCCTGAACCAACTTTGTGTTAAACTCACCTTTCATTCTGTATAATAATACCTCAAAAATATGAACAAAATTTAATCGTTTAACAATCATATGAATGTATTTTCCTGAGTCACCTAATAGCAAAATTATGTCAAATAATTTTTCTAAATTTATGACAGTAAGCAATGACAAATTTTGAGTATGAGAACAGCACAAAAGTTCATTTTGAAACTCTGCTGTGTGTCATACATTTGCGGACCTAAACTGATGTCTGACAAGAGAGCAGAAACAAGGTATCTTCTGAACCAGAGTAAGAAAGACCTTCAAAATCTTATGTGGATAATGTGGGTATGATTGTTTGAAAATCAATTAGAGATATAAAAGTGGATATCCAGGAAAGGGCTAATAACAGGTATATTTAGATTTGTCTTGTTGCTTTGCTATGGACCTTACTGTTACAGTTTGGAGTGGATCACAGCAACCTGCTTTGGTATCTTTGGGCTTGCAATGTATTTGCTTCACCTAAATTAGTTAACTCATCATTTTGTGACACCTGAATCAATTAGTATAGCACAGGCATCTAAAGAGGGACAGTGTTTAAAAAGAAAATAAAACTTTTAATGTAGTTCCTCTGAAATTCTAGAAGTTAATAGGTGGATCCTCAGGAGAAAAGCAGAAAAATATATTATAAAGAATAAAGGTGAAACCTGTTTGCACTTTCTTATGGGAACTTAATTTCTCTGAGAACAGATTGGAAATTTCTTTCAAATTACCTTTTCTGTAAAAAAATAGCATTTTAACCAGGGAAAAGGTATGTTTGACTCTGATGATAATGGAAACAACGCATGTCTAATTTCAAGTTTAGATAGCACAGTTCAAGGGTGAGATTCAAGTGTAGGAATCAAGCCTTCTATTTTCTTGCTTAAATTTGAACAGTACTCAGGAGATAGTATTCCTTAGATAAATAACCCTTTCCTTTATAATGCAATAAAGAGGCTTGTTTTGTTCTAACAAGTTAGGTTTTGTATTTAAGAAAGTATTTCAGAATGACTTCTTTTCTGTGTTCAATTGTGTTCAATTGTTTCCCATGTTTAGTGCCTCTTGAGGCTAATGATGTTACAGAATATTATACTCAAAGATCATTTTGAGTCTCCCAGTTCACTTTTCAAGTGTTTATGTCCTTCATAAAGAATTTGATTCCTTTGTTCCTATTATCAAGAAAACCATTGAATCTGAAGTTAAACCTAAAAGATAAAATTATCAAATGACATTTCATGTGTTTATATCCTTCGTCCTACAACCCCCCTTCTTTCCTACAGGGATGGAGAGGGATACAGGATAATACAATAGAAAAATTATAGGCTTAAGAATCCTGATATTTAAACATTATAATAGGCAGAGACCAAGAGAGTCTTTAATGTTCCTGCTTTGTGGAGATGGGCAGAATGCTTTGTGAGGGAGGGCAGGATGAAAGAGGGGGGCAGGTGAAAGAGAGGGGAGAAAGCTATTTTTTCAAATGAAATCACCGAAAACACATTATGAATTACATACATTTTAAACTTGTTTTCTTTTCCTGTGATGAATATCTTATATCTCTAAAAATGTGTTCAATAAACCGTCTTGATTTAGATACACATTTTTAAGTGGATAAATAGATAGGCACAAGTTACTGAACCAGGAAACCCAATTAGAGAGACAAGATTGCCAGAGAAATGAGGAAAAGAGATTAAACTTTCAGCTTTGGAATTATTTAGCTCTATAAAATCTCTAAGTGAAATATTTCTTGTTAGTAAAATCTTAGCATTTACTTAAGTGTTTTTGCGACTAGACTGACATCTTTCAGTTGTGCCTTAAACGCCATAGGTAAATATAATATCATTATCATCATATTAGATTTTCTTTTCATTCCCAACCAAAAAAACAAAAACAAAAACAAAAACAAAAAACTGTCATAAAAAAATGCAGATTAAGGGGCATCTGTGTGGCTTAGCCTTTAATTATCTGCCTTCAGCTCAGGTCCCAGAGTTCCAGAATTGAAACTGCTCAGGCTCCCTGCTCAGCAGTAAACCTGCTACTCCCTCTCTCACTCTCTCCCTCTCTCACTGCCCTTGCTTGTGTTCCCTCTCTAGCTGTGTTTCTCTTTTCAAATAAATAAATAAAATATTTTTAAAAATGCAGATTAAATGGCTGGAATATACTAATACTGTATTAGTGTTTCTTTTCTTTCTTTCTTTCTTTTTTTTTTTTTAAAGATTTTATTTATTTGATAAAGAGAAACACAGCCAGAGAGGGAACACAAGCAGTGGGAGTGAGAGAGGGAGAAGCAGGCTTTCCATGGAGCGGGCAGCCCAATGCGGGGCTCGATCTTGCGACTCTGGGATCATGACCTGAGTTGAAGGCAGAGGCTTAACCACTGAGCCACCCAGGTGGCCCTGTATTAGTGTTTCTTAAATACATATATACAATAAATGGACACTTAAAAATACAGATTAAAATTTTAAAGATATCTGAAATTAAGTTAATTTTTAAAATGTACATTTGTACAGTAATATTTCAAGACATGAGATTCAAAATGCATTCTTCTCTCCTGGTGAGTCAGAAGACTATAAAACAGGAAGTTGTGTTAATCCAACACTCAAACAAAAAATGAGACTCCAGAACAAGACTGGGCAAGATAGAAAGTGCCTTGCTCAACAGCAAAGCAAAACTAGCAAAAGCTTGATCTTTAAGAAAACAATTGAAGAAAAGCTTCCCTAAGGGTAGATATAAAACTATCCAGATGAGAAATAAGTATCAAAGTTTTGAAAATTGGAAAGCTCTTTACTAGGAACTCTAGTGGTTTAGTTTGTTTATTGTTTATTTTGACAAAAAAAAAAAAGTAAAAATGGGAGTGAGACTTGATGGAATTTTCTTTTGGTTGTATAATAATGTCTAAAAAATTTTAATATATGATGCCTGAATACAGCACACATTTCTAGCTTTAAATATTTCATGTCCATTGAAATTCAAGGACTAAGCAGGGAGTCCTGTCTCATGTGATGGAAATCAGGACTCATGATCTAATTTTCTACCATTTTTTATATGTAGAATTATGTTTTCCCTTTATTATAAGATTATACAAAGGGAACTTTTATGTATATATTAAACATTACATTTTCTTCCATCTAGAAAGAGTGCTAGTAAAACAACTTCTATAGAGATGGACAGGTTGCAATTGAATAGTGAACAACTAATGATATCGTTTTTACATTTAGTCCTTGAACCACTCTCCCTTTAGCAACAAGGAATAAATAGAGTAGAACTTTATATTTTGAAATGTCAGTTTTTAAAAAATTGTTCCATTTTTAAAAAATATTTTATTTATTATTTGAGAAAGAAAGAGTGAGTGAGACCATGAGAGGGGAGAAGGTCAGAGGGAGAAGCAGACTCCCCACAAAGCTGGGAGCCCAGTGCAGGACTTGATCCAGGGACTCCAGGATCATGACCTGAGCTGAAGGCAGTGGCTTAACCAACTGAGCCACCCAGGTGCCCCTAAAAAGTTGTTCCTGACAGATGCTGCTAAACAAAAATTTCTGAGATTTTTGAGAAAAGACATTACATTTAAGGTAAAATAGCTTTAATACTAATTAACAAATGATACAAGAGGGAAAGTTCAGGTGAACCTCTGATACACTAAAAATAAATGTGCTTTTTTAATGATAAGAACTAATTTAAAAAAGCAACACATTATGTGTTCCTGTGTGAAAATTTATATTTACCCCTATTTTTATTTATCCCTATAACACATTTTTGTTATAAAATTAGTTGAAGTAATATTATGCTTCAGTCTAATAAGAAACTTAAAAAAATTGGGGTAGATTCGGGAATTTTATTTTGCTTTGTGATTTTCTCTTTGCATTTATTTAAAATTTTTGTTACTGAAGCATAGTTGAATCACAGTGTTATATAAGTTTCCGGTGTACAACTTAATGATTTGACAGTTCTATACATTACACAATGCTTATCACTGTAAGTATAGTCCTCATTTGTCACTATACAATATCGTTGCAATATTATTGACTATATCCCTATGCTGTAATTATCATTTCTGTGCCTTATCATTTTATAACTAGAAGTTTGTGCCTCTTAATCCCCTTCATCTATTTCATCCAAGGAAAGCCCCCAACATCTTCTACTCTGGCAACTACTAGCTTGTTCTCTGTATTTATGAGTCTGTTTCTGTCTTCTGTTTGTTCATTCATTTTGATTTTTTGATTCCACATATAAGTGAAATCATATGGTATTTGTCTTTCTCTCTCTGACTTAATTGCCCAAGCATGAAACCCACTAGATTCATCCATATTGTCACAAGTGGCAAGATCTTATTCTTTTTATGGCTAATATTTCCATTATGCATATAATAATCTTCTTTATCACTCAGTAGATGGAAGTTGCTTTCATATCTAAACTATTGTAAATAATGCCACAGTATACATAGCAAATTACTGTTTCTGCTTTCTTTAGGTAAATACCCAATGGCGGAATTACTGGTTTGTGTGTGTGTGTGTGTTTACTTTTCTTTGAGGAAACCCTATACTGTTTTTTTACAGTAGTTGGACCAATTGACATTTGCCCTTTTCTCCCTGTCCTCACCAAGTTATTATAAATCTCTTTTTAAATTATATTTTGCTCATATGTTGAATTGACTCAATTCAGACTTGCCAAGACTGGGATATCAAAACTATTTGCTTGGTATCTTGAGAAATACTACACTGTTGAGAACATCATTTGGTTAAGTAAAACAGACACTCTTTCTCTTCTTTGAAAATTTTAATTAGCAAATTAACTGCTGATTGCTCTTCATTTGAAATCAGTTATTTGTCTTTTATTTATCTATAAAAGTGTGCTATGGTATATTCTTTAAGCTTTTTCAGAAATACAAAAAAGTTCCTTTCCAGTTCAAAATGAGCTCAGCTCTAATTTCCTGATTTGCATATTTCTGCAAGTATCAGCTAATGTATAGGTTTTCAAGCCAGTTAGGTACATCTGGTAAGGGGTGCCTGGGTGACTCAGTCAGTTAAGTGTCTGCCTTTGACTCAGGTGATAATTCTGGGTCACAGGCTTAGGCCCATGGTGGGCTCCCTGCTCAGTGGGGAGTTTGCTTTTCCCTCTCCCTTTTTCCCACCTCCCCCTCCACCCCATTCATGTTCTTTCTCAAATAAATAAAATCTTGGAGAACAAAAAGAATGCCTGATTAAAAAAATGTTGCAGCAGCTACACCACTTTGAGAAAATAGTTTTTGGTTATTTGAATTAATTCCTTTATTTGCTTATAAGTATAACCTAAAGAATTTGGAAATAAAGAAACTTGCTGAGATAGATTACCAAAGTAGTGAACAATATCAGACAGTTTACAATAGTATTAATTTATATGTTATAGACTAGCTCTTCAAAGATGTTGATGTGTATATAAGTCACCTCGGAATCTTGTTAAAATGCAGTTTTTAATTCAACAGTACTGGGATAAAGCCGAAATTGTGTGTTTCTAACAATCTTCCAAATGATGCTGCTAACACAGGCCTTGCAACACCCTTCAGGAATGAAGGGGATCAACCACAACTGCTGTAAATGTCACAGAAATTGTAAAAGAAGGAGGAATGTCACATGTAAGTCCTAAATGTCAGGGAGAATTGTAAAAAAATTGAAATGGGTGCATACTGAAATCCACTACTGGGCATTCTTTTAGCACAGTTATCTGGGTTATAGGATTCTATAGAATATGAAGATGTTGAGATATTTTACAAGACTCTTAAGTCAGAAAGAATATTAACTTTACCTTGTGTATTTACAGTTGATTATTGCCTTGTGAATATTGAAATCATACTTTTATTAACAAAACCGTTTTAGTATTTCTGATTGCATGTGTGTCTGTTCTTTGTTTTTTTCTTTTACTAGTTGTACATCTTTTTTATTTTCTTAGTAAATAGTAAGTTACAAAATCTTTGTCCTGTAGTCATTTATTTATATTTGAATGAGCAACATGATCTTAGCTCTAAAAAATGTATCTTTGAACTTAATGAAAGACCTCATTTAAGAGTTAGGATTTGAATTGTGATTGGATAGATAAGTAAGAAACAGTTAGAGCTGTTTGGAAGGATGTTTGGATGAAGGTATTCTAAGAGCAGGGACAACATAAGCAAATTAATGGGATATTAATAATAGTGGGATATTACTTATAATTAATGATTATCTGAACAGGCAGATAAGTGTGGTTGGTAGTGGGGGCTATTGTGGGTGCACAACTGGGGATTCAAATGGACATTTCAAACTGAATGAAATATATGAGAAAACTAGTGTAACATATAAAGATTGAAAGAAGGGAGTAAATTTAGTTAAAAAAAAAGGAATTCCAGTATTCGGATAATTTGTGACATAATGTTGCTCATTTAAGCTAAAAATTGGCAATATTTAATAAATGACTATAAAGGAATAAGAAGAGAAAATAAGCCAAAATGACCATGCTGTTACTTTTTTCTTCCAAGATTTTTAAAAAATTCAAGTTAGTTCACATATAGTATAGTATTGATTTCAGGAGTAGAATTAAGTTATTTATCACTTGCATATAACAACTAGTGCTCATCTCAAAAAGTGCCCTTCTAATGTGCATCACATTTTAGCCCATCCCTTATCCTCCTCCCCTCCAACAACCTTTAGTTTGTTCTCTATAGTTCAGAGTCTCTTCTATGATTTGCCTCCCTTTCTCTCTTTTTTCTCTTTCCTCCTATTCATCTGTTTTGCTATTAAATTCCATATATGAATGAAATCGTATGATATTTGCCTTTATCTGACTGACTGACTGACTTTGCTTAGTGTAATACATGTACTCTAGTTCCATCCATGTCATTGCAAATGGCAAGATTTCTTTCTTTTTCATGGTTTCATAATGTTCCTACACACACACACACACACACACACACGCACACCCCACCTCTTCTTTATCTGACAGACATTTGGGCTCTTTCTGTAATTTGGCTATTGTTGAGAGTTCTGCTATAAATATTGGGGTGCGTGTGCCCCTTTGAATCAGCAGTTTTGTTTTCTTCGGATAAATATGCAATAGTGCAATTGCTGAGTTGTAGGGTAGCTCTATCTTTAACTTTTTGAGGAAACTCCATAGTGTTTTCCAGAGTGGGTACTCCAGTTTGCTTACCTACCAACAGTGCAAGAGGGTTTTCCTTTCTCCGCCTCCACCAATATTGGTTGTTTCCTGTGTTGTTGATTTTAGCTATACTGTCAGGTGTGAGGTGGTATTTCATCATGGTTTTTATTTGTATTTCCCAGGTGATGAGTGATGTTGAGCATCTTTTCATGTATTTGTTGCCATCTGGATGTCTTCTTTGGAAAAATGTTTATTCATGTCTTCTGCCTATTTCTTAACTGGATTATTTATTTTTTAGCTGTTGAGTTTAATATGTTCTTTATAGATTTGGGAGACTAGCCATTTATCCATATGTCATTTGCAAATATCTTCTCCCATCCCATTAGTTTCCTTTTAGTTTTGTTGATTATTTCCTTTACTATGCAGAGGTTTTTGTTTGTTTGTTTGTTTGTTTTAATCTTGATGAAGTCCCAATCCTTCATTTTTTGCTTTTGTTTCCCTTGTCTCTGGAGATGCATCTAGGAAGAAATTGCTACAGCCAAGATCAGAGAGGTTGCTGCTTGTGTTTTCTAGGATTTTGATGGTTTCCTGTGTCATATTTAGGTCTTTCACTCATTTTGAATTTATTTTGGGGTATATGTAAGAAAGTGGTCCACTTTAATTCCTCTGCTTGTCACTGTCCAGTTTTTCCAAGACTGTCTTTTTCCATTGGAAATTTTCTCCTGCTTTGTTCAAGACCAGTTGATCATATAGTTCTGAGTCCATTTCTGAGTTTTCTGTTCTGTTCCATTGATCTATGGATCAATGTTTTTGTGCCAGTGCTATAATTACAGCTTTGTAATACAGCTTGAAGTCTGGAATTGTGATGTCACCAGACTTGGTTTTCTTTTTTTAACATTACTTGGGCTATTTGGTGTCCATACAAAATTTAGAATTATTTGTCCTAACTCTGTGAAGAATGCTGCTGGTGATATTTGAATAGAGATTGCATTAAGTGTATAGATTACTTTGGGTAGTATAAACATTTTAGCAATATTTTTTCTTCCAATCCATAAACATGGAATGTTTTTCCATTTCTGTTTTCCTTCCTCAATTTCTTTCATAGGTGTTCCATAGTTTTCAGAGTAGAGATCTTTTACCTCTTTAGCTAGGCTTATTCCTAGATATCTTGTGGGTTTTGGTGTAGTTGTAAATGAAATTGATTCCTTGATTTCTCCTTCTACTGTTTCATTATTAGTGTGTGTAAATGCAACAGATTTCTATACATTGATTTTATATCCTGCAACTTTGCTAAATTCCTGAATCAGCTGTACCAGTTTTTTGGTAGAGTCTTCCAGGTTTTCTATATGCCATCTAAAATAGTGAAAGCTTGAACTCTTTGCCAATTTGGATGCCTTTTTTTTTTTTTTTTACTTTAAATTTATTCTATTTTTTCAGTGTTCCAAGATGCATTGCCCATCCCCCACACCCAGTGCTCCATGCGATAGGTGCCCTCAGTACCCACCACCAGGCTCTCCCACCCCCCCACCCCCTCCCTCCAAGTTCCTCAGTTTGTTTCTTTGTCCAAAGTCTCTCATGTTTCATTTCTCTCCATCAATTACCCTACTTCCCATTTACTTAATTTGGATGACTTTTATTTCTTTTTGTTGTCTGATTTTTGAAGGTAGGACTTCAGTACTATGTTGAACAACATTAGTGGGAGTGGACATCCCTGTCATGTTCCTGACCTTAGGGGAAACACTCTGCTTTTCCTCACTAAGCATGATATTAGCTGTGGGATTTTTGTACATCGTCTTTAGGATGTTGAGGTATGTTCCTTCTATCCCTACTTTCTTGAAGGTTTTTGTCAAAAGAAAGGATGCTATATTTTGTCATATGCTTTTTCTGTATCTATTGAGAGGATGATATAGTTTTTTTTAAAAGATTTTATTTATTTATTTGACAGAGAGAAGCACAGCTGGAGAGGGAACATTAGCAGAGGGAGTGAGAGACTGAGAAGCAGGCTTCCCACTGAGCAGGGAGCCTGATGCAGGTTCAATCCCGGGACTCTGGGATCATGACCTGAGCCAAAGGCAGACACTTTCACCACTGATCCACCCAGGTGCCCTGATCATAAAGTTCTTACTTTTTTTTTTTTTTTGAAGATTTTATTTATTTATTTGACAGAAAGAGAACGAGAGAGAAGCAAGCAAGTAAGAGGAGGGGAAGAGGGAGAAGCAGACTCCCTGCTGAGCAGGGGCCCAATGTGGAGTTCAATCTCAGGGCCCCAGGATCATGACCTGAGTTGAAGGCAGACGCTTAACTGGCTAAGTCATCCAGGTGCCCCTCATTCTTTCTTTATTAATGTGGTGTTCCACATTGATTTGCAGGTGGTGAACCACACTTGCAGCTCATGAATAATTCCCACTTGATCATGGTGAATAATCCTTTTAATGTACTGTTGGATTTGATTAACTAGTATCTTGTTGAGAATTTTTGTATCCATTTTCGTCAGGGATATTGGTCTGTAATTCTTATTAGTAGGTTCTTTGGTAATCAAGGTAATATTAGTCTCAAGAATGAGTTTGGTGGGGCACCTGTGTGGCTCAGTTGGTTAAGTGACTGCCTTTGGTTCAGGTCATGATCCCAGAGACCCAGAATTGAGCTCTGCATTGGGCTTCCTGCTCTGCAAAGCCTGCTTCTCTCTCTCTCACTCCCCCTGCTCGTGTTCCCTCCCTTGCTGTGTTTCTTTCTGTCAAATAAATAAATAAAATCTTTTTTTTTTTTTTTTTTTAAAGAATGAGTTTGGAAGTTTTCCTTCCATTTCTACAGTTTCAGAAGAATAGGTATTAATTCTTTAAATGTTTGGGAGAATTCTCCTGGAAAGCCATTTGGCCCTGGACCCTTGTTTAGAGATTTTTGGTTACTGATTTAATATTTGCTCTTATGAGTCTGTTCAAATTTTCTATTTCTTCCTGTTTCCGTTTTGGTAGTTTATGTTTCTAGGAATTTATCTATTTCTTCCAGGTTGCTTAATTTGTTGGCATATGATTTTTCATAATATTCTCTTAATTATTTGTATGCCTGTGGTATCGGTTGTGATCTCTCATTTTTATACATGGTTTTATTTATTTGGTTCCTTTCTCTTTTCTTTTTGATAAGTCTGGCTAGGGGTTTATGAATTTTGTTCAATCTTTCAAAGTACCAGCTCCTAGTTCCATTGATCTGTTCTATTTTTTTTTTTTTAATTTCTATATCATTTATTTCTGCTCTCATCTTTACTAATTCTTTTCTCTTGCTGGGTTTAAGCTTTATTTGCTCTTATTTTTCCAGGATCTTTTGGTGTAAGGTTATTCTGTGTAATTGAGACTTTTCTTGCTTTTTGAGTAAGGTCTTTATTTCTATATAATTCCCTCTTATGATTACCTTTGCTGCACTCCACAGGTTTTAGACTGTTGTGTTTTCATTTTTATTTGCTTCCATGTATATATTTTTTAAAGTTTTATTTATTTGACAGAGAGAGAGGCAGCTAGAGAGGGAACACAAGCAGGGAGAGTGGGAGAGGGAGAATCAGGCTTCCCACTGGGCAGGGAACCTGAAGTGGAGCTTGATCCCACCACCCTGGGATCATGACCCCAGCTGAAAGCAAACGCTTAATGACACCCCCATGTATTTTTTTTTAATTTCTTCTTTAATTCCCTGGTTAACCTGTTCATTCTTTATTAGGATGTTCCTTAACTTTCATGTATTTGTGGTCTTTTTAAATTTTTCCTTGTGGTTGACCAGTGTTGTGGTCAGAAAACATGCATGGTATGATTTCAATCTTTTGTACTGATTAAGGCCTAATTTGTGACACAGTATGTGATCTATTCTGGAGAATGTTTCACAGATACTCAAAAAGAATGTGTATTCTGTTGTTTTAAGATGAAATTTTCTGAATATATCTGTTCATATGGTCCAGGTGTGTAATTCAATGCCTTGTTTTCTTGTCAATTTTCTGCTTTGATGATCCATCCATTGCTGTGAGTGCAGTGTTAAAGTCCTCTACTCGTATCGTATTATTGTCAATGAGTTTCTCCATGTTTGTTATTCATTGATTTATATATTTGGCTGTTCCCAATTTGAGGACATAAACATTTACAATTGTAAGATCTTCTTGTTGGATAGACCCATTTATTATAATATACTTCTTAATCTCTTGTTACAGTCTTTGGTTTTAAATCTAGGTTGTTTGATTCAAGAATGACTAGTCCAGATTTCTTTGGATGTCCAATAGCATGGTAAATGGTTCTCCACACACTCACTTTTAATCTGGAGGTGTCTTTGGATCTAAAATGTGTCTCTTGTAAGAAGCATATCTAAGTATCTTTTTTTTAAATCAATTTTGATACCCTATGTCTTATGATTGGAACATTTAGTCCACTTATATTCAGAGTAATTATTGATAGATATGAATTTATTACCATTGTATTGCCTGTAGTGTCACTGTTCCTGTAGGTTGTCTGTGTTCTTTTTTAGTCTTTATTGCTTTCCTGCTCAAAGGGTTCCTTTTAATATTTCTTACAGAGCTGGTTTTGTGTTCAGGAACTCCTTTAGTTTTTGCTTACCATAGAAACTCTTCATCTTTCTTATTCTGAATGATAGCCATGCTGGATAAACTATTCTTGGCTGCATATTTTTCCCATTTAGTATGTTGAATATATCATGCCCCTATCTTCTGGCTTGCCAAATTTCTGTGGACAGATCAGTTGCTACCTTTATATGTGTATCCTTCTAGGCTAAGGTTTTCTTTTGGCTGTCACTGCCTTCAGAATTCGTTCTCTGTATTTGTATTTTGTAAGTTACATTATGATGTCTTGGTTTTGACCTGTTTTTTGCTAATTTTGAGGGGAATTCTTTGTATATCTTGGACTGAATGCCTGTTTTCTTCCCTTATTTCCTTCTCCAGATTAAGGAAGTTCTCCTCTATAATATGTTAAAATAAACCTTCTTCCCCCTTTCCCTGTTCTTCTTCTTCTAGGGCTCCTATGATACAGATTTTATTGTGACTTACGGAAATGCTGTGTACCCTAAATCTATATTCATGAGCTAATAGTTTTCTTTTCCTCTTCCTTTCAACTTCATTATTTTCCATAATTTTATCATCCATATTCCTTATTTATCCCTCTGCCTCATTGTGATTACATCCAATCAGTTTTGCATCTCAGTTATTGTCTTTTTTATTTTGGCCTGACTAGTTTTAATTCTTTTATCTCTGAAACAAGGGTTTCTCTGATGTTTTCTATGCTTCTTTCAGGCCCAGATAGTATTCTTATGATTGTTGTTCTAAATTCTTGTTCATATATATTAATTATAACTGTTTTGAGCAAATCCCTGGTTTGATTTCTTCTTTATCTTTCTTTTGGAGAGAATTCCTCTATGTTGTCATTTTGTCTAAGAGTATACATTTGCATATTATAAAAGCTTGTTATGTTTCTTGCTCCTGAGAGTAATGCTATGTTAAGAAGGGGTCACACACTGTCCAGGACCTGGGGCTTCAGGCAGTGTTTCTGGTGCATGCTGTGTGCACTCTGCTGTTGTGTTTTGGCTGCTCTTCCCGCAGGTCAGTCCTCTACAAAGTTCCTCCTTGCTTACAGTGGGGAGTGTTTGAACCTTTTACTGGGTGTGCTTTGACTTGTTTGTTAAAATAAACCTGACAGAAAAAATAATAATGCTGATCGAAGAAAAAAGAAAAGAAACAAAAAAGCAAGCAAATCGAAAATTATAAACTTCACCCCCCCAAAAAAAGAAAAAAGGAACAAAGAAAAATAAAAAAAGCCTAATCCAAAAAAAAAATGAGAAAAGGAAAAAAGCAAACAGAAAAACCCTGTAAGCCAGATTCCAAAGGAAAAAGAAAAGGAGAGAGAAGTGGGCGGGGAGACTGGTCCTATTTCCACTGGAACTGAAGCTGAAGCTTAGAGAACTCTATGATCAGTAGCCTGGGAACCTGCTCTGGGCCTGTGCTGGTCCACTGGGAGAGAGGCCTGTTGCACAGACTCACAGGCAGACCTGCTCCTGCAGGGTGCTGGGGCACAGGATTTTCTGTAAGTGGTTCTCTCCTCTACTGTGGTGCTGTGTTGCTCACTGAAGTCTTTTGGTGCTGGTGTGTGGGGGTGACTGGAAGATGGTGTCATACCACCCTTTCCTCCTCATGGAGGGGAACTCATACTCTCCACTGTTCAGGAAGCCCTCACAGAAAAGCAAGCAAGGTCCCCTCCTATGTTCCAGGCTTCAGTCCGATCCCTGCCCCCACCTTTCTGTGCCTCAGCCATCTGTGCACCCAGTGCCACAGTTCTCCTGTGGTTTATCTCTGGCCCATAGCTGGGTTTGAACACTTGAAATCTTAAAGGAACAGGCAAGGCACAAACCTGCTCCCTTCCTAGGAGAGGCAAATGTACTCCAGGGAGGGAAATGTTCTCTCCCAATGTGACCTAGGGGATCCCCATACCCTGCCCTCTGCTGTCTGCTCCCTTGTTTCCACCCTCCTCTCCCCAGGAGCACCTTTGCTGCTCTGGTTGTCTCTGGTGAATGGCACAGCTTTCTAAAACCTCAAAGTCGGAGCTCCACTGTTTGCAAAAAACTTGCCATAGTCAATTCCTCTTGATTCTCCAGTCAATGGCCTTGGAGGAGGGTTTTTCTTACATGAGCCCTATATGCTTCTCTCTCTCCTCCTCCCTTCTTTTCTCCCTTCTTTTCTCCCTTCTTCTCTCTGTGAGAAGGACCCCATGCAGTTATTTTTAGGAACTTTTTTAAAATTAAAATTATTTCAAATCTATAGAAAAACAACAAAATTAGTATACATAGCTCTGATGTAACCAGATTCAACATTTCTAAATATTTTGCAAACTTAGCTTCTCTATCTTCCCACAACCCTCTGTGTGTGTTTCTATCATCCCTCCCCCCGGCCTCTTCCTTTCTTGCTCGCTTTCTTTTTTTCTCATCTATTATCTTAACCTCCTAAGAGTTGGTATCAGTATTCTAATTCTTACATTTTGAAGTTGACTTTTAAGGAGAATGTTGTTGTTCCTAAGAATAAAATATAAATATTACAAAAATTAAAGAAGATCAGAGGCTTGGAAGAGTAGCTGTTTTGATCAATATAGGTCTGAGCCAGCAGATACAATATAGCATTTAACTTGAAATTAAGCCTTTATACTGTGATATGTCACCTAAATTTTTGGAAAAAGACTGATGAGACCCTTTTCTCTCTCAGGTACTGTAACAACTAAATATTTTTCTAGGAGTGTTAATTTAAGATTCTTAATTTTAAGAGACAGTTGGCTCTGTCTACAAAGTTTTTCAGATTTTTTTATTGAAGGTCAGGCATCATGAAACCATGGTTCAGAGAATATATCTGACCTGTGGCCTGTTTTTGTATATAGGGTAGGAGCCGTAAACTAAGGATGGGTTACATTTTAAAAATCATTAAAAAATTAAATAATAATATTTTGTGACATGTGCAAAAACATATAAATTTCAAATTTTGGTATCCATAAATAAAGTTTTATTGGAACACATCCATGCTATTTCAGTTATGCATCATCTGTGGCTGCCTTGCATTACAACGGCTGAGGTGAATAGTTGTGAAAGAGAAACTTTTCCCCACAAGGCCTAAAATGTTAGTATATAGCATTTTACAGAAACAAACAAAAATTGTCAGCACCTACTTAAAGTGATACAAGGTAATCTGTCTACTTCTCTAACTGAAATGATTGATGGTGGTGGTGGTCCCAAATATAAGTGGGGTACTGCGAGGCTGCTTCTTTCTGGTCTCTCAGTGAAGTATTGTATTGATGTATGATGAGTTATGAAATATAAAGAACTGCTCCCCACTACATTTCTCCCCCTCCCTTGGGAATTAAACGGTGTCTGCCTTCTATACAGTTCTCTCGCAATGGTATCATTCCAAGCCCAATTTTTCCCATATGAACAAAAAATACTCAGATGGATAATGGCCAAAATGCCTCTCTGTGAGAGTAGGTTCTTCAAGGGTCACATGGCTCATTTCACCCTGCAAATTTTTCATTCATTGGGAACAGATGGGTGCAATGTTTGGTAAAGAAGTTATCAACCCTCCTAGGGGCATTTGGAAATGTTTGGAGGCATTTGAAAAAAAAATTTTTTTTCTTAAAAACTGAAAACCAACTATGAACATTTAATGGGTGGGTAACAGGCATATGAAACATCATGCAGTCCTGTGACATTGAAAGATTATCCCTTCAAAGATTTTAACATGCACTCATTCAGAAATATTGTTTTAAAGCACTAAAAACAAAAACAAAGACTTTTACTGTCTTTCAAGACACAATCAAAAAGGATATGGTGCCCATTTGGCTCTGAAATAACATAGCACTAGTAAAATCACACTCAACTCGATGAGAACAAGTGTTCAATGATCCCAGTCCTATGCAGTCTTATTGCAACCAGTTGGGGACAAATTTTAGATTGCAACCAGTTGGGGACAAATTTTAGATTACTTACTGTGTTGTTTTTGTTGTTGTTTTATAAATAAGGCACATTTAATTAAAACAATCTATCATACTATTTTTATAAGATTTGCAGAATTGTTCCATTTTAATACAGATGAAAATAATCTCCAAACTGTCTCATATATGAAAACCATGACCTTTTTAGTTTTAGTCCTATTTCTATATACTCCTGAGATGAAAAGTCTTTCTTTAGACAATGACTAGTAGGCTTATAGCCTCATAGATTTTAGTCCTCACAGAGGTACTAGTAAATACTGTTAATGGACTAAATTGAAACACATTTTTTTAATTCAACATTTGAATTAATCAATCATTTTCCATTCCCAGAAAATAGCCAAATGTTGGACCTATAGAGGTTAGACTTACTAAAGTCAGGTATTTTAACAGAACATGTAATTCCAGGAATTTTAAGCTGAGTTGGTAAAACAAACCCACACTTGATTAAGGACAGTCATGGTTTTAGTATGGTTGATAATCTTCCCTTTCTGCTTCATAAAATATTATCATATAACTGGAGATATAATTTTGGTTTTGGACATCTAATTAATTCACAACTTATCACTAGTTTATCATCTATGTATATGTGATTTATATATCATGAATCATTTTGACTATTACTTTTCACTTTCATAAACCTATAAAAGGACGTTTTATTATTCCTGTGAACTTTTTATCAAAAATAAAACTGCAGTTCTTTGGACATAAGCAGATTGTGAAAAAAACCCAGTGGAGAAGATAAGCACATTCTTGATTCATTTAAATCTTTTGAACCAGAGTGGAAGAGTTGCAAGGAGATTCTCAGGGTGCCTGGCTCAACCCTTTGGGTACTGTTTCCCACGGAATCTTTTCATTCCTATACCATCCAATCCATTTTAAGATATGTCTTTATGATATAACTTTATTAATCTTTGGAAGGCATCCAAGAAGTTTGGTTACACTTTATGGAAAAATGAAATTATGCTATAATTTAAGTTTTGTCCATACAAGGCATGGCCCATGTATCTTACCTGTTTATCACAGGAAATTCAAAGCCGTAAGGCATGGAAGGTAAATGCCAATCCCAGTCATTTTGGTTTACGCATCTGATGGGATTTCACAAAATCATGTTTATTTTAAGGCTGACTTCCTTCCTGTTTATGCGCACATTTTCTGCCTCTTCAGTTTCTACCATGTGCCTTAAGGGGACAACTATAGCATTTTCACTGTGAACATTTTCCTTAGATTTGATGTGTGTTTTCCGGGGCCATTAGGATTTGATTTTTAATCTGTTAGACATTTGCTATCCACAGGAAATTGATCTGTACAAACCTTGATTTGAGGTGCTAATCATTAGAATGCCAGTGGTCAGACCAATATCTGTATGAATAAAGATCATAACTGTGTAGTGTTGGACACTTCAACACATGCCAAATGTATATGTTTTTAATTACATTTTTTCTGCACAACGACAGTAGGTCACTTTATTCTCTTTCCTAAAGACTCATCTAAGGGCACCTGGGTGGCTCAGTGGGTTAAGCCTCTGCCTTCAGCTCAGGTCATGATCTCAGGGTTCTGGGATCAAGGCCCGCATCAGGCTCTCTGCAAAGCCGGGAGCCTGCTTCCTCCTCTCTGGCTACCTCTCTGCCTACTTGTGATCTCTCTCTCTGTCAAATAAATAAATAAAATCTTGGAAAAAAAAAAAAAAAGACTCATCTAAGACCAGGTAGGGATCAGCTGAAAGAAACTATTGCCTTCGGCAATAGAAAGTGAGGAGCCATCTATAAATCTCAGTAGCTCTACCATCTAAGGACAGTACTACTTAGAAGATTAGCTGTCAGTATCCTCTTAGTGCCCCTTATCTGTTAGTAAGAAACTGCTTTTTTCCAGAGATATTCTCTAGTAAAGCAGCCAGAATTTCAAGAAGAAATACAATTTTCATGATGTTGGGCTTTGCCTTTATCTACACATGCCACTTCACTTAAAGGGAGTTTCATGTGTCCATCCACCTTATGGCAACACAAGAACTCATTTCTAGGAAGTCTGAGAAAGCATAGACATTTGTATGTAATATATTTGTAGCATAATTACTTGAATACTTTCTATGCTCAGACACTAAGAGGTAAATACTTTGATTTAATTAATATTCAAAATAATCTTATAAAATAAGTACCATTATTATCACCACTATATGGATAAGGGTTCAGAAAAAGTTAAATGCCTCAAACTCAGATAGTCAGTAAAAGTTAGAGCTGGAGTTAAAATCCAGGACTACTGAATCTGAGATTTAAAGTATCAGAGGAAGCAAATAAAATAATTTTAGAATCCTGGATATTGTTTTGGAAGAGCAGACCCCACTAGCTGAGAACCAGCCTAATCTGCCACTAACAACTTTTAGAGAAGTACTATAAAGGATAAGTTTAAAAAGACAAGTTTAATCTACTTTACTGTTTTGCTTAGCCTGAATTATTAACCTGCTGTTATCTCAAATTCTGTAAGTTTGGAATCATTGAAATCAGGTTAAAATCTTATTTGAAATCAATTCATTAAATGAAACCTTATCTTGTATTACCTACCATCTTCCCATGGGAACAAATTTCCTGGTGTTTATTAAGCTTTCTATATAAGGCTTTGGCTTCTTTTTCTTAATTTTACCATCACTATTAAGTGGCTACTGTTTTCCAACAACTTAATAGATAGATGAAATGGTTACATAAATAAAGGGTCATTATGAGAAAGTATAAGGCTAATGATAGAGATATCCACAGGTTGCTCTCAGTATCTGAGATACAGTTCCTTACCTAACCTAACTCACTATGATTAGGTCAGGAAACATTTCTCTACTCTTTCACATTGTTTTTTAATAATCATGAGTATCATGTTAAAATTAAGTTTTACTTAATATACTTAAAGGTTTAGAACTCAAAACTCTGGAAGACTCTACATTAGGTAGAAATATTTAATTTCATGAAATAAATGCACAGATTTCTTCCTTTTTTTTTATTGTTACTAAATTTTTTTTCCCATTGTTCCAAGATTCATTCCCCATTCCCCACACCCAGTGCTCCACGCAATAGGTGCCCCCAGTACCCACCACCAGGCTCTCCCATCCCTCCACCCCCCCTCCCTCCAAGTCCCTCTGTTTCTGTGCCCAAAGTCTCTGTTGTTTTGTTTCCCTCGCTAGATTACCCTAGTTCTTATTTCTAAATAGATTCAAGTATTGTGCAAATTTAGATGATTAAATTGAGGTTGTTCAGCTTTAGAACTATTGCTAAATGGACATTTTCCACTATCAATCAAATTATGTTAGTTTACTTAAAGAAAGTCATTAGAAATGTAATGCTTCTGGTGAAGACCTTCTACTCATAGAATCTAGCATTTCTGGAGTAAACAGGTGACAGGGATTTGTTGGTGCTGTCATTATGCTTTCTGCATGAGCTCTGAAATTATAATTAGTTGATTAGATAGAGAAAACTTAAAATGTCAGAAAGAAAAACAGAGGGAATAACAACTCAAGAGAGACCAGACCACAAATAAAGGTGTATGCAATTTGCCATACTGTGTATCTGAGGGCACCTGCCCAGTGAAAAAATGACAATTTTGCTAAAAGTAGAATTAGTGGTTTATGTAAGAACCTATTTGATACAGCAAAATATAGTACAGCAATGTCAAAAGAACAAGCAATTTTTTGTTTGAAGCTATTTGTCTGTAATCTTTTCCTGGTAAAGGATCTAGCACTTACATACTTCTCTACTGACACTTAGGTTGTTTCCATATCTTGGTTATTATAATAATGCTGCAATGAATACAGGAATATAAATATCACTCGGAGGTATGTTGACTTCATTTCCTTTGGTTATATATACAGAAGAGAGATTGCTGGATCATATGTACTTAACTTGTTTTTGTTTTGTTTTTTTTTAAGATTTTATTTATTTATTTGACAGAGAGAGAGAGAGAGAGAGAGAGAGAGAGAGAGAGAGAGCTCCCAAATAGGCAGAGAGGCAGGCAGAGAGAGAGGCTGGAAGCAGGCTCCCTGCCGAGCAGAGAGCCTGACATGGGGCTTGATCCCAGAACCCTGGGATCATGACCTGAGCCAAAGGCAGAGGCTTAACCCTCTGAGTCACCCAGTTGCCCCTTAAATTGTTTTTTTAAAAAAACCTCCACACTATTTTCCATAATGCCTAAACTAACTTATATTCTTTTTTAAAAAATATATTATTTATTTATTTGACAGAAAGAGAGAGATCACAAGTAGGCAGAGAGGCAGGCAGAGAGAGAGGAGGAAGCAGGCTCTCTGCTGAACAGAGAGCTCGATGGGAGCCTCAATCCCAAGACCCTGAGATCATGACCTGAGCTGAAGGCAGAGGCTTTAACCCACTGAGCCACTCAGGCGCCCACCAACTTATATTCTTATCAACAGTGTACAAGGATTCAACATGGATGAATTTGGAGAGCATTATGTTAACTGAAATAAGCCAGATATAGAATAAAAATATTACATGATCTCATTTATATATGTAATCTAAAAAGTCAAATTCATAGAAGCAGAGAGCAGATTGGTGGTTTCTAGGGCTGGGGAGGTGGAATAAATGGGGAGAAGATATGTGTCAAAAAGTACAATGTTTCAGTTATGCAAAATAAATAAATTCAGAGATCTAAGGCATGACATGGTGACTTTAGTTAATATAGCACATTCTATAGTGGAAATTTGTTAAGAGAGTAGATTTTAAGGGCATAGTAACTGAGAAAATGGATATGTCAATTAATTTTAATAACACATATATAATATCTTACATCTGGTATAGGAAGGCTATTAGTAAATATTAATAATATTGATTTTATTGCTATCATTTTTGCTATATTTTGGTCATTGTTAATAATTATTAACAAGGTAATAGCCAGTAGTTACGAGGTTATCTTTTAGTCTGATGCAACATTTTGTCTTGCCTGAAGTCTCATAGAAAAAATTGAGACTATAAATTGTGTGCTTGCATGAGATTCCCCTTTAAACTTATAAAATTATCCATATCAAAATAAAATATATACTTGAGAATTCCCTATAAACTCCCTGTTCTTTTTTCCTCAGTCCAGAATTTCCCAATGATTTCACTGAAAATATCAATAATTTTAGAAATTACAAATCCCTTAGCTGCTATATATTTTTCATAGTTCTTGGATTCTTCTTAAAATATATTTTGAACCCCTTTCTTTCCTGAAACTTTTGACCTCATTATTATGGTTTCATTCTCTCAAGGTCTCTCACTTCCCATTGATTATTCTCTCCAGTATTTTTTGTTGGCTCATCCTACAATCACCTAGTTAAGTACTGGTGTTTTGAAGTGCAGTAATCTTTTCTCTACTCTTGTTTTTCTTTACACAGCTGTCCTTAACATTTGCTGGAAACATTATTGTCTATAGAATTTTTCAAATAACTTGCTTGATCCTCATTCTGAGAGTTTTTTTTTTACCATTTTATTTTATTATTATTTTTATTATCTTGTTCAATTAGTCAGAATATAGTGCATCATGAGCTTTTGATGCAGTGTTTTAAGAGTCATTATTTGGGTATAACATGCAGTGCTCATCGCTGGTTTTCATTCTGGAAATTTTGTTTAGTAATTCTTGGATAGGGATCTGAGGAGTAAAGTAGTAAAAGCTCCAACAAATTACTGATATGCAACCAAAGTTGTGAACCACTGTCTACCCATCTCTATGGGCTATCTCAACCAACCACAATACCTACATATCTGACTGTCTGCAGACAGTCTTTATGCAACCCTCCTAAAAAGATATATATATATTTGTAACATAGGAAGTCCTTAATGAACTCAGTAAGTGAAAGAATGAATAAATTGTTATCTGTATAAATGCAAACTAAATCAGAATTTAAGAGGTTATTGAAGATATTAACGAGCTGGCCTCTTGACATATAATCACCAACTTATTTTCATATTATCATCAAGGAGGAAAAAGGAAATATATGTGAACACTGAATAGAAAATTCACTTCAATATCACAATATCAACTTGCTGTTAACCACTTATGAAAACTCCCAAACAGCAAGTTTTTGGCTTAGAATTGGTATTTGTACATTGACAGCAAGATTATTAAATAAAGCAGTAAAATATGATTTCATGCCATTGTGTTTACTGAATTGCAGATAGCCAGTTTCTTTGTGAAACCAAAGGAATGTCAAAGTGCTGCTATAGGTCACAAACTGGCGCCAGTTTTCAAGATGTTTAACTTTAAAATGTATCCTTAGTAAACAAAAGAATTTGAGAAACTTGGCGGAATGTTAAGCTGCCTACAGATGCAGACAATCATTTTCTAAAAGCCTCTAGTGTCAATTTTTCTTTGGCTTCGGTATGGCACAGAATCTGTCTCTGTTATTTGGTGGATCTACAGTTTTCATGTCTAATAATTTTCCCACCTGTACAAAGTGTATACAGTGAATCCTTTTAAGAACATAGACCTATCACAAATGGATTTTGCCATATTTGTCATGATCATAGTCAAGATAATATTATTTTTAATAAATGCTCATTTACTGTGATGTAACTTTATTCTTTATTAAATTATATATTCTGCAAAAGAAAGTGTCTGTAATTATCACATACAATGCATCAAAAATTGGAAAATGGCTATATTATGAGATCAGAAAGAAATTTTTTGTTTACTAGCCATGTAATCTTAGGCAGTTTGCTTAACTTGTATTGTTGTCCTGAGAATTAGCTGGTATGTGTAAAATGTACCTAATGGAGTAGTTGACACATGGAAGATAATCAATTAATGGAAACAATTATTACAATGAGACTTAGGTTATAGAATGATGTTATATTATCAGCTTAGTTTGGATGAAAAGTGTCCCAAATGACTGTTGTACATGTAAACCATTTATACAGGCTTCTAGGGGCTGTGTTAAGTAGAGGAAATTATCTGGTGCTTGAAAAAATTAATGGTTCAATAAATATTTAATTTTATAAAAAATTTTATTTATTTATTTGACAGAGAGAGAGAGATCACAAGTAGGAAGAGAGGCAGGCAGAGAGAGAGAAGCTCCCTGCCGAGCAGAGAGCCGGACACAGGCCTCAGTCCCAGGACCCTGAGATCATGACCTGAGCCGAAGGCAGAGGCTTAACCCACTGAGCCACCCAGGTGCCCATCAATAAATATTTCAACTGTCTCAGGTGCAAGATGACTCATTTGTCTTTTTCTTGCATAAAGATTAGATATTAATTAATTCCATAAGAATTTTACTTGGTGTGGGGCACCTGGGTGTCTCAGTTGGTTAAGCGACTGCCTTTCGGCTCAGGTCATGATCCCAGAGACCAGGGATTGAGCCCCACATCCGGCTCCCTTCAGCGGGAGGCCTGCTTCTCCCTCTCTCACTCCCCCTGCTTGTGTTCCCTCTCTGGCTGTGTTTCTCTCTGTCAAATAAATAAACAAAATCTTTAAAAAAAAAAAGAATTTTACTTGGTGAATAATTGAGATATACAAATAGGTGTAATATAAAGTAAAAATATAAAAATACAATTAAGATAAATAAGGTTCAAGAACATGAATAAGTAATATATGTATAGCTTTCTATTAATTATGTGATCTCCTTATCAGCAGGTAAGGAAGTAGGTGCATATTAAATAGACATTTGGAGAAGGTAACTTTTAAACTATAAATCCTCCATCTTTACTTTATCCTACTTTTTATTGCTGACTAACATTCGAAAAATTATAGTTGTAATTGAGGGGAGTGATTCTATACAAACATAGAGGAATGTAGGTCATGATAAATGTAAAAGTCATTTTTAAACATGGATTATCTTTTGATCCAACACAGTTTACGTAAAATTTTATTTATTTAAGCAAAAAGAGAAAACTATCTAAGCCTTATACAGCCTCTTGATTTTTGTATTATTCATGTTATTAGGATATTTGAGATAAAACCTATTGTCTCAAAAATTTCATGGAAGCCTTTTTTAGAAAAAAAATACACCATGTAATTTTCAATATAATTTATTCAATATTTATACTCTAAAATCTTCTCTTTACCTGGTGATTCCTAATGTACCAGTCCTACTTTATTTTTAACACTTTATCTCTAGGTTGGTAGATTGTACCAAGTGATGAGATAGTAAGCATCATAGAAGGTATTTAAAATTGTGTTTAATTTGTAAACATTTGCTTTTATAAACACCTTAGAAGAAATAATAAAACATTTCTATGGCTGTACCAGTGCTCATCATTGACTTAGTCTTTTTAATAAGGGAAGTATTGTTTAAAGTTTGCTTAATATTTTACTTTTATAGAATTTATAATAATTGTCTATGGAAAAGATATATACTGCATGTTCTGTATATATATGAATATATATATGAAAACAAAAATTCTTGAAAATGATAGCTCATAAAACTACTATTTATACATGATCTTTAATTTGCTGACATTATGTTTGTTTATAATACTTATTCAGCAAGTGCCAATGATATTGATGCAGCCTCAGGATAAGTTTATTTTAATAAATAATGTAACTTTTCTCTAAATTAATGTATAATTTTAAATATTATTTTAAACATGCTTCTGTAACAAAAAATATCCTAAGACCTTAATGAAAGGCAGACTTCTGAATATAAAGGATATTAAGGCATTCTATAAATAGAATTAAAAACAAACCCATACCTGTTAAAATAAAATAAACTGACATAGTTAGGATCAGTTTAATTATGTAGATTATTATAAAATGTTGTAGTGCCCTTACTGTTTAAGGGAAGAGAGTATTGATTCATACAAAAGTGGTTTCAAACTCTTTTTCATCACCTCCTAGCTATGTACCTTGAACATTTATAATAACCTTGTATGCTTGTGTGTTCTCATCAGTAAAATAAGAAATTTAGTATTTTCTAACACATAAGACGTTTTCAGGATAAAATATGATTATTTGTTTTTCTATCAGCCTTTCTATTTACTTACCTATCTCTCTCTGTC
Organism: Spilogale gracilis; assembly: GCA_004023965.1. Taxonomy (NCBI): domain Eukaryota; kingdom Metazoa; phylum Chordata; class Mammalia; order Carnivora; family Mephitidae; genus Spilogale; species Spilogale gracilis. Next base: position 51,776 of record PITA01001428.1, read on the forward strand.
TCTCTGTTTCTCTCTCTCCAAGTACAATGTGGGAAAGACTGCTACCTCTTCCAACATCTGTTCCTTCCTTTACTCGTGGTAATGGCAATTGCAGGTTTCAGCTGGGTATATTCATTCAGGACAGTCATAAAGTTTCCAAAACTCCTTTCAAAGAATTGTGGTCATATTAATGGGTTCTGAATAATAGTGCCAAGCAGGAACTTCTGGAAACTTTCCATAAAATATAGTTGATGCACAAGTTTTGCCTCTTTTATTCATTAGTCTTTATTCAGTTCTATTACCTAGAATGTGGACGTGATATTGGATCTTGTTCTGCTATTTTGGAACAGGGTAATTAAAGCCATTATCTAGGATTAGTGGAGTAATCTAGAAAGAGTTTACATCCTTAAAGATTTATAGGACAAAAGGACAATCAATCCTGGATTTTTTACTTCTGGATTTTTATGTGAAGTAGAGAAAATTTTCTAATTTATATAAGGCTCTATTATATTAGATTATTATTACTTACTGGTATTATATATAGTGATATTCCAGAGCTTAAACAGACACATGAGTGCTTCGTACAAAAGAGCTACAATAAGCATAAAAGTGTTAAAATGAGAGAACTAAGACATTTTCTCTTTCCATACAAGGCAGAGATGGTCATTGAGCTGAAAGGACAAGAAAACTGTTCAATGAGTTTTGGATTTAGGATTTAATGTATTGTCTTTTATTTTCTGACATTTCATATGTCATTCACTAAAAAATACCTCTGCCATATTTGAAAACTGGGAAATGTGCTCTGGAAATGACTGATTTAGAGCTCCTGAACTTGCTGAACTGGTCAGGGATACCAAACTGAGCTTAACATTAAGAAGTGTGGTTGAGGGACGCCTGGGGGCTCAGTTGGTTAAGCGACTGCCTTGGCTCAGGTCATGATCCCGGAGACCCCGGATCAAGTCCCACATCGGGCTCCCCACTCGCTCCCCACTCGGCGGGAAGCCTGCTTCTCCCTCTCTCTCACTCCCCCTGCTTGTGTTCCCTCTCTTGCTGTGTTTCTCTCAGTCAGATAAATTAAAAAAAAAAAAAAAAGTGTGGTTGCATGGAGTTGGATTGATAGGATGACACTTGAGAATATTTATCTTTTAAGTTTCTTCGTAAGATCTTTTGAAGTTCTTGAAAAGATAAATGTCTATGGCTTATATATCTAGTTTTTGGTTTTGTATATGTCTCCCACATGCTAACATTGTATTATGACCCTGACTGCTTACCCTGTAGGTAAAGGTGGCAGATAGAGTGAAGCGCTTTAGAAGGATTTGTTTGCCCAGTGACACAGGGCTGATGGTGAATTAATTTCCTGTTGCTAAGGTAACAAATTAGCACAAATTTAGTGATTTAAAGCATCACAAATTTATTGTGCTACAGCTCTCAATGTCAGGAGCCTGACAGGTCTTGCTCCTTGGGCTAAAATCAAGGTGTCAACAGGACTGCACTTCTTTCTGGAAATTCTAGGGGAGAATTAATTCCCTTGCCTTGTTCAGCTTCTAGTGGATGCCTGTGTTTCCTGACTTGTGACTCTGCTCCTCCACCTCCAAAACTGACAGATCATTAAAGATACTCTCCCCAAACCAAGGTCTTTAACTTCATCACATCTACGGTATCTTATTGCCATGTCAGGTAACAGATACACATGCCATCAGGATTAGGACGTAAATATCTATATTGCAGATGATTACTAAAGAAATTCATGGAACATTGCATTATTATCTCTAGCTTTCTTTCCATGTATATATATTCTGAGACACTAAATATATATAATGCTGACTCAAGGACCATTAAGTCTTGAATAATTGTATATTCTCACTGCTCATTTTGAGGGCTGTTTTCACAACCAGAGAAATAGAACCATTCTTATCTAGTTAGCTAAAAATTGACTCTAACTGAGAAGTCGGTTGATTCCTACTGAGTGGCAATTAAAGATGATAACTAAAAGAGTATGGAATAGTGGGGGACTCAAACAAGGAGGATCATCTATAAATTCTGGAGCTCTAATAATTAGAATATCTAGCCACATTTTATGTTCATTTTTATAGCATTAGATACACACATTTACATATGCTTGTACCTAAACATAAGAATATCTATACATAGGAGTACCTATCTGTGTATTTGCACATCTAAGTACTTTTTAGGATAAACTTTATTATAAAATACATAAAAACTTGGCAAATTTGTTCTTGAAATTTAGGGTTAACTTTTATGGTTTACATACTAAAGGAATATCTGTGATTGTTATTATTGCTAGAAACATGTAAATATGTATTAGAACATTTTACTAAACTATAGAGGGCAGTTAGAGTTATATAACTAGTATATAAAATGAAATAAATGATAAAGAAAACTTGGATGATTTTGTTAAATGCAATACAATTTGAAAGCAAATCAAGTTTTTTTTTTTTAACCTTCTGGTATAGTTTAATCAAGGAATCAGTTGACGGTCACTATACAATTAACAAGGATTTTGAAAGAAAAAAAAGTCAAATGGTTCCATATGTCTGTGAGTTCAAATGTTCACTTTTGTACACATTTTATACATATCCTATATTTATTGTCTCTGGGTTCACTATCTGATTCCTCATACTTATCTCTTTTCCAGATGTTATAAACACTTCCAAATTGTTTTTACTATCATCTCAAAATTTGTTTGCATATATGATTTATTTTGATAAGGCCAGTAAAAGAATAGAAAATGTATACACTGTTTATATATATATATATATATATATGTATTTTAGTATAATTAAAAATATCTATATCTTTTTTAAGCCAAATAAAAAGTGTTCACTCATTCATAAGAATTATACCTACAGCTATGCATGGCCTTTTGCCCTTTGTGGTGATCACTTTGTTTATACAAATTTTTAATCAATCAGACAAAAAGGGACAGTCTCTCGAAACTAAATTCTGTTATTCTACAACCCACAAAGTTATTTTGCACACAAGTTATTTATATAGCAACTGTATAAATCAGTGTGGTAATCATGTAGATTTAAGGGTATGCATTTTATTTTTCATGCATTTAAAATATTATGAAGTATAAATCACTAAATATCATCTACTAACTGATTGATCTGTATTCTTATTTTTTAAAACATACGTGCAGAGGAGAATTGTTTTCTCCTCCTGTTTCTGAATTAGAGGCTTTTGGAAAATGCTTATTAAAATATGGAAAAGCAAGAAGAAAGACACCTTTCAGAGTGAAACATACTTTCCTGATAGCTAGATCACTTTTAGTTAGTTTACATAATATTTAGAATCCACTTATTTCTATAGGAAGCACTAAGCACATTATTTTCGATATTAGTTGCCTCCTGTACTTACTCATTGGGTGGTTTCCATGCCTACCTAGCACATTTGAAGAGATGGCTGTAAAACTCTTACAATCTGTCTTTCAGAGACAAATTACTTCAAAAGAAACATACTATGTATGTTTAAGCACACACAATAAGCAGATGTAGGAAGTTAGGAAATCTTTGAGAGAAGAGATATAATATTACACTCGTGTGTTTGAGGTATGAATTATGACCAGGTATGCTACTAAATCTTAAAATACCATCATGAAAGACCAAGTGATAGACACAGAAATAGCACATTATATGATGACATAAAGATAAGTGAAGACCAATATTATTTCTGTATGCATGAACTTGTGCATGTATGTATGTATATTTATTTTTATTTTCTGTCTTTTGTCTATCCACCTTGTGTTTCTACCACTACCTTTTGGAAAATTCATTGTTTATTCTATGTCCTGTTGGGGGAGCTTATCATATTTTCCAAGTTCTTGTGCTTTATGAGTGAGGCAATATTTCTGTATCCCACTGTGCTTAATGATTGAGTCAAATGGTACATATTTCAATCAGCAAGAACATGATGCAATCAAAACCAAATCATTTTCTAATATTTTACTTGTTGGAAATTGAAATACAAAGTTCTTTCTTTTAAAATTGAAATTATAAGAATGTGTCTGTTTTGTTGATAAATAGAGAATCTACAGCATAATAAAATAAAAGCAAAATATCAGGAGATGCACAGACAAGCAGAAAAGAGAAATAGAATGTGCAAAGAGAATCCTATTGCCATTGTTTGGGGGCTCAACCTTCAGCAATATCTGAAAATCTACCCCCATTTCTTTCTTGCCAAATAGTCAATGTATTTCCCTTTAAAAAATAAGGTTATCATGTGCTATCACCAGGAGCTCAAAATGCCTTCACTAATATAGAACTTCTTATTAGCGGTGAAATGTCCAATTGCTATGCTATAAATTATGAAATGAGCTGAATTAAATTAGGATAGATTGTAAGGGTGATACTATTTCTTGCTGAGAAGTTGCAATCACTGCAAAACAGCTGGTTAGTTTATCAATCAGTTGTGCCTTGTAATTTAAACTGTATGCCTACCAAATGTGGAGCTCTTGACATTCAGTAGAACAATATCAAGATGCTAAATTATGCTGTTCATAACTAGGCGCCTTCAGGAAGTTCAAATAAGTATGAGAAAATATTAGATTCATTCTGGTCTATCTGAAACAAAAAAGTAAAGCATATAATTTTGTTGTGAGAGATTATCACATTTTGTAGCCTAGCCAGCATGCCAGAACAGCTAATGAATTAAAAAACATGTTCATTATTAAATGACTAAAAGCTGAATAATCAACAAAATTGGGACTCAAACATTTTCAGGGTAAGAAAGAAAATTTTGTCACATGAAAACACTCATGAAACACTTTGATTTCTTCCTGAGGGAAACAAATTCTGTTGAAAAGTTTAATGCAGTGGAGTACATCTTTGTGTCACCCGGAAAGTTACCTCTATTTAGAGCCACCCAAAACAAAGATGGAAGCCATTGAGTAATTAGAAGTACAAGACACAGAACACCAAGTCCTGTTGCTCAGAGATATAAACTACAAGGATGGGCTCCAATTTATACAGGGTTATATATGTAAGAAATCTCTTATGTTGTTCACTATCCTATAAATTGTCCAGGAGTTAAATAAACCAGCAGCTACCTTAGGTATTAATGTGTTTTAATTGTTAGTTAAATCCCCAAACTAGAAATCAAGTTCCTATTATTTTTAATTTTTTTAAAGAAAACAAACAGCCCCCATTGCTGTGGCAGTAAATATTGGGATGTTTATCATAGCACCTTGCTCTAAATCTTTGTCTACTCTTCAGATGGGGCCGCAGTGGGTAAAGAGAGATCTTCCTAGAGGAAGTACAATTAAAAGCCACTTCTTGTGATTGTCCCATCCTCAGTCACATAATGATGATCCTAGACTTCTACTCCAATATCTAGAAGAGGGAAGAAAGAATGACCTGTTGCATAGCCCCATGAAGAAGACATGGAGTTTTCAAAAAAGAGGATTTCACTACCAAAGTAATAGGAATGGAAAACAATCTTAGCAAAATTAATAACAACAAAACTACTTAAATTTACTGTTTCCTTTATCTTAGCTGTTTGTTATAAAGATTTCCCCTACTATCCAAAAGTAGAGAATTCTTTTTTTTTTTTTTTTAAGATTTTTACTTATTTATCTATTTGATAGAGAGGGATCACAAGTAGGCAGAAAGGCAGGCAGAGAGAGAGGAGGAAGCAGGCTCCTTGCTGAGCAGAAAGCCTGATGTGGGCCTCCATCCCAGGACCCTGAGATAATGACTTGAGCAGAAGGCAGAGACTTAACCCACTGAGCCACCCAGGCGCCCAAAGGTAGAGGATTCTTGTGAAATCTTCTGTAAGCCAAAAATCACCTAAAGGGAAGAAGCAAGTAGCATTAATTTATATGGAAAAAATCTCGAGCTTTCCCAGATCCAAAAATTAACCTCTCTTAGGCAAAAGTGATACCTTAGGACACATCTTGCTAACAGATGTGGAAAATAAACTTAGATAAAGCACAAATGCTTATAAACACAGTTCTTGAAGCTAAGATGCTGAGTGCAGTTCCAAGAGAAGCAGTTTGGTGGCGCCACTCTGGCTGCTCAAGGTCTGTGCTACCTCTGCAAAGGCTAGCTGAGAAATTAACAGTAATTGCTATTTTCACTTTTCACATTTTTGTATAAAAGCAAAAGTCCTCAGGTCTCGTGGGTGGCTCAGTCAGTTAAGCATCCAGCTCTTGATTTTAGCTCAGGTCATGATCTCAGTGTCATGGGATCAAGCCCCTCATTGGGTTCTGGGCCCAATGGGGAGTCTGCTTAGGATTCTCTCTTTCCTTCTTTCTCTGTTCCTCTCTCCCACTCACACTTTCTCTCTCTCTCTGTCACCTTCCTCTCTCTCAAGTAAATAAGTAAATCTTAAAAAAAAAAAAAGGCAAAATCCTCTTAATATTTCTTTCAGTGAACAAAAACAGGTACTAATATGGTTCTTTCATAAAAATGAAGTGCCATAACACAAACTTTTGAAGAGTGGTATATACCTGTATATTTACCTTTATTTCTAGTTTCAATAAGTACATTTTGATGAATATGTTTTTTTTTTGATGAATATGTTTTGATACAAAAAATCAAACAACAGTTTAGAATATGGAATCCTTTTGTGGTTTTGACTTTACTGCATGAGAATGATTCTGATGGTGAAGAGCTTCTGGCTGATGTTTATCAGCTCTATGATAGTAGGTCTAACACACTTTTGATATCACATTTGATTATTTTTAGGACTACAAACTCAGCTGATATTGAGGTAAATTGGAATAAAAAGATTACCTAAGTTTAGGTTTAAAAAATTGTTTCCCACAGAGAATTATATATGACCAACAGGGAGAATCAAGCCTCTTATTTTATTTTCATTTTTCCTTACTTAAGAAATAATACACAGAGATTCTCTGTACCATTTACTCAGTTTTCCTCAATAGTATATCTTACAAAGCTATAGTACATAATCACAACTAGAATATTGGCATTGAAAAAGTCAAGATAAACTGTACTGTGGATTTATTGATATTTGTTATGTTATATTTTAACCTTGCAAAAACAAGGAAAATACAACTACTCCATCTTCCTGGAAAAGAAACTTTCATCCCTAGGATTTTTAAATGTCTTTTTGATAGTCAACCAGTAAACAATGACTGGGGTGTATGGTTTATTTATAGCCAGCATATCCATGAATCTCTAAATATTATAAAATAAAATGTGAATTATTTGAATTCACCCATGTTTTAATTAGGTGTACTCTTTTCTCCTCTGTAAATGCTAGACAGGAATGGATAATACTGGTATTTCTGTATTTGACAGGTTTTTTCCTGTATAAATCAGCAAAACTTGAAGGAAAATATTGGAGATTACCAATATAACCTTACCGTCCTCTTATATTGAAAAAAAAGAAATAATAAGATTAAGATAAATATCTATTCTCTATTGTCATAATAATTTATTTCTAAATAAAAGTCATTTGTGTTTATCACCAAAATGTATATAGTCTATACACAGAATAAATAAGTGATATGTATGATCTAGGACTTATCTTGAGAACATGTATAAAATGACTTCTATCTTCTTGGCTATACAAAAGGGTAAGATTTGGGGGCACCTGGGTGGCTCAGTTGGGTAAGCGACTGCCTTCAGCTCAGGTCATGATCCCGGACTCCCGGGATCCAGCCCTGCATCAGGCTCCCTGCCCAGTGGGAAGCCTGCTTCTCCCTATCTCACTCCCCCTGCTTGTGTTCCCTCTCTAACTGTGTTTTTCTCTGTCAAATAAATAAATAAAATCTTTCAAAAAAAATGGTGACATTTCTTTCTCCCTTTATAATATCTTATATTAAAAACATACAGACAAAATATTTCTTATATGCAGTGCATTTAATGTTTCAAATAAAAAATCACAACCTAAAATTTTATTTAATGATGGATCATTGATATAGTATCTGTCTTGGACCAAGTTATTAAATATGATGATCCATTTATTGCAATGCAATGCAAATAGAGCACACCACTCAACTTGCTTGTATATTTCATTTTAATGGGCATTATAGAAACTCAATTTTGCATAGATATTCTGAAAAATTTGGAAGTATTACTCTGAAATTTATGAATTCAGAATATTTTTTGGAAAACTAAAATAATATCAGAGTCGATACCCTCCAGGCTACCCATGCCATCATTTGATGATGCTAAGCCAGGCATTTAGCTTATGAGGGCATTAGTCAAGGTGATTCAGTGTAGTGTACTAGGTGGCAAGTTATACTTTGGTTGGGCAACACAGGGCTGTGTTGTTCCACAGATTCAGCTAAGAGTTAAAGTAAAAGTCAGATGATAGAGCTTTTAAAATTTCACTAAAAATGATTATTTGTATGTGCTAGCCCAAGACCCATGCACGTGAGAGAAAGGAAACTTGAGCCAGGTTGGACAGGCAAGACGTGGTGACATATAAATCAGAAATAGGAAAAAAAAGACACTGACATTTAATAGAATCTGAAGTATTTTAAACATGCTGGCTCATCAATGATCACTGTTAGATATAAAAATGGACTGTAATTCAATGGCAAACTATTCCTTTTAGAGATTGGCTCACAGATAAGCATTGTGGTGAAAATAATCATCTATGAACCAGATAATAAAATAGTAAAATACCACAAATTTTAAGGTTGCAGTTTTAGGAGACAAAATTGTCCTGATTATTGTGGTTATTCTTGTAGTGATAATAGAGGTAACCTAAGAAGTGTACTCAAAAACGTCCCTGATTCCCATCTTTCCATTGCAATATCACATGGGAACATTATTTAGTCATTGATATACCATTTTAAATGTATTATCATCCTTGATAAATGTCCTTAGGCCTTGAAGATATCATGAAAAGTGTAATTTCCTGGTTAAATATTTACAGCATTTAGTTGTGTATATAATCTTCCATTGAACCAAATTAAGCATTTGTGATTCTAAACTAAATTTATAGATGTGATATTTTCAAATTCCTGGTGTATCTTACAATAATGACTATTACTGACAAGTGACTATACTTTCAATGAAATTAATACAGTAGCATATTGATTATTTTGCACTTGAATTTGGAGATAATATAAACATAATTGTTATATTTTCAACATAAAATTTTCATTCCAAAAATATCATTATCACACATTTTCAAGAATTACATAACAATATTTTTATTTACTTACCAGATAATTTGTAAAGGATGTAGTGTTAAATAAGCTCATGTCAATGATAAAGACTACTTGAATAAATAGATCTATTAAGAACACTGCTTAGGAGGTCTTCTTATTGTAGACTGAATTAATAAAAACAATACTTACAAATACAGCTGTGAATTTTCCTGACCAAATATTGGACCAAGTATAAATATACATAGAACAAAACTATTTGGGTTTCAGGTGTTTTTCAAATGTTGTGGGAAATATATAAGGAGACAATCAGGACTGAAATTGTCTTCCAAATATTATTAATTATTTCAAAGTATTACTTTGGTATGAAGGAATAATCAGAAGTCATGAATGAAATTGTTTGTTGAAATGCAGTGCTATTCCCCAAATTTTTTACCTAGCTTCCAGGTTAGTTTAATATGTTAGGCAGCATTCTTTTTTTTTTTTTTTTTTTAATATTTTACTTATTTATTTGAAGAGAGTGAGAGCATGTGAGAGAGAGAGCTCAAGCAGGGGGAGGAACAGAGGGAGAAGTGAACTGCCTCTGAGCAGGGAGCCCAGTGTAGAGTTTGATCCCCAGACCTTGGGATCATGATCTGACCTGAAGGCAGACACTTAAGTGACTGAGCCACCCAGGTGCCCTGAGCATTCAGGAATGGGGCTAATAGATGATCTCCAGACCAAAGAGCCTACCATTTACATATCAACAGAACCTATAAACAGATAAACAATCTTAATAAAGTGCACTCTTTGTGACTTAGAAGTGTGAAAATCATATTAGAAAAGTAGAAATGAACTTGGTAACAAAATTCATGGTAATAGAAACTAAGATGCCCTAGGCTATAAACTCAAATTCTGTATACCTCAGAGGAGAATACTTACTTATAATTTCTAATCAGGGTTTTATTTAATTTCTTAAAACTCCTATCCAAAATATGTTTGCAATATATATTTTTACTTAATCATATACTTTCTTAAACTATAAGGTACTTTTTCTCACAAAATTAATTGGAATACCTCCTGAGAACAGAAGTCACTTTTTATCCTTTTATTTAAAAGATTTTATTTATTTATTTGACAGAGAGAAACACAGCAAGAGAGGGAACACAAGCAAGGGGAGTGAGAGAGGGAGAAGAAGGCTTCCTGCCAGGCAGGCAGCACAATGCGGGGCTTGATCCCGGGTCTCCTAAATCATGACCTGAGCTGAAGGCAGTTGCTTAACCAACTGAGCCACCCAGACACCCCAAAAAATTAGCCTTTTTTTTTCCCTTCTACCCTGTTACCATGAATGTTTAACAGAATTACTCAATGTTTTTAATGTATGAATTAAGAAATAGGATAATATAAACACTATTTTTATGAAATAGTGTTAATCAAAAATCATATTTTCTAAACATTGATTTTAATATTAGCAATTTTACCTAAGATAACTTGTCTTCTATCATATCTCAGTCTTTGTTAAACTAATCTGAAAAATGACGAGTTTATTAAAATACATTTTTTTGACATTTGTTGTGATTAATAACTTGCAACATGCTTTGTTTCCTATACTGTCACACTCATATATCTATATATAGATAAATATTTGTATATGTGTGCATTCATATATCCCTATATATATACATGTATGTACAAATTTCTTAAAATTCTAAAATTCTAGCAGCAGCTGCCAGTTTCTCTAAAATGGTATACTCAAGTATAACATTATTTTTTGCAATAAGACTTTTCCTAGGGGCACCAGGGTGGCTCAGTTGTTAAGCATCTGCCTTTGGCTCAGGATATGATCCTGGAGTGCTGAGATCAAGCCTCGCATCAGGCTCCCTGAACGTGGAGCCTGACCAAGGGCTTGATCCCACAACCCTGATATCATGACCTGAACTGAATCAAGAGTCTGGAGCTCAACTGTCTGAGCCACCCAGGCACCCTCCTACCTGATCCATTTTCAAATCACGCATCCCATCAATTAAAAAAAGAATAGAAGGAAGAGGCAATGGCCCAGGGCAGTGAAAGTGCCTAATGATAAACTTTAAAAATGTAACATAAGTGCCTGATATCAACCAAGGCATTAATTGCCAAGGCATTCATTTCAAAGACATCCATCTTAAATAAACTTATTTCTGGCTACACAATTAGATGAAGATCCAGGATGACCCATCATGAAATTATCTTTTTAAAAGCCCTGGTTGACTTAACTGACCACAGAAGTGACTCTGCTTTTTATTTTTCATGCTTTAATTCCTGCTTTTAGGTTTGGATTCACAAATAAAGAGTGAACCCATGAAACTCGAGGCACTTCATGCTTGACTCCGATCAGGCAGAACCCCAGGTCTTTTCTGTCCTCCACCTCCTATGACATCACCCTGTGGCTCTGGGAGTAGACTGACTATATCCTCCAGGACCTGTGAATAATAAGCTTTGTCTTTTCAAATTTCACTACACTGGGTCATTGACAATTTCTAATGGCTACAGAATAAATAACACTTTATTATAACAATAACACTTTATTATGACAATAACTCATTGCTAACTTCTAAACATATTTGTGGACTACTCCCTCACCACCTATACCTTGTGGTGGTGTAGGCACTAACCATATCTTCTTCCCAATTGCTGAAATATTGAGCTGTTCCTCTCTGGTCCTTCATAACCCTGCCAGAGCCATCCTCACATTCAATAAAGTGAGGATGACCATATCACACTTCCACACACTTCAGAACTTTGTTCATAGCAGACTGTAAGGGCCCACTTGGCCAGAGTAACTCCATTTCAACCAAGCAACCATCTTGTTGTTTGTCAGAAAGAAAATTTGCTGACCCGGGATGACTTGCATTTTCCAGGAGGGTGACCAAAGTCACGAAAGTAACAACTTCCTGGTATCAGGACCACCCTGGTCAGCTAAGCACATAGGTGCTCAAAATCACATGACTTACTCAGGAGAGGAATTGTGTAAGTTTTCCAATTGCCCATAAAAGCTAGCCTGTAAAGCTGGGTGGGGTCGCTCTCTCCTCAAGGACGACCCTGGCCAGTCAGATTGGTTCTCGATGCTTGGCGTGAAATAAAGCTTTGCTTGACCTTCGCTTTTGTATCAGCCTCATTCCTTTACTCACAGACCCATATCACATACAAAACTCTTTATCATTTGATCCTTGCTACCTTTCCAACTTTATTTCTCACTTCTCTAGATGCAAATGATTGTTAAAAAGAAACAAGAGAGCGTCATTATTTTAGGCCAAGTCACCAAATGGGATTTAATACCTAACCTAATGCAAGTTTCAGTTCCCACAGAACCTGACTTAACTCTTCAGTCAGGAATTTTCTTGTTAGTACCAATGAGGTAAACTTTCATATGGGCCCTTTCTACCCCAACACTGTGATGATGAGGTAATCCACCTAATAAATACCCCAGCTCTTTCCCATTACAAAAGGTGATCTCACTTGAAACAATCCTCTTTTTATTAATCACTTCCTTGCTACACACTCCCTCCTATAAAAATCTTTCATTTTGTGAAGCTCCCAGGAGCCCGACTCTACCTGCTACACAGGATGCTGCCTCTTTCATTAATCACTTGGTAAAGCAAATTAGATCTTCACATTTACTTGGTTGAATTTTGTTTTTTAACATGATAATTTCCAATTGGTCAAAACTATTACTACTTTTTCTATCTGCTTTGAATTCCATTATTCTTATTCTTTACTTATTTAAATCCTATTTATCCTTCATAGTTTAACACAGGTGTTATCTTTCCTAAGAAGTATTTCCTTTTTTTTTTTTTTAAAGATTTTAATTATTTATTTGATAGAGCAAAATAGCCAGAGAGGAGCACAAGCAGAGGGAATGAGAGAGGGAGAAGCAGGCTTTCCAGAAAGCAGGGAGTTCAAGGCAGGGCTCCATCCTGGGTCTCTGGAATCCTGACCTGAGAGGAAGGCAGTTGCTTAACCAACTGAGCCACCCAGGCATCCCCTAAGAAGTGTTTCTAACTACTATACTCAAATCCAACTTATTGCACTGCAAATTTTTAAAGCTCATCTGTTTTCTTTTTATGTTTGAATTGCTGCTGACCAAAATTGTACTAACTTGATTCCTGGAATGTGGCACATGATAAATGTTAGTAGAATAAATGAATGTTAAGTTTGAAATGCCTTTAGTTTTCCATTTTTACATATACTTACTTTTAACTAAAAGTAATTAAATTATCACAAAAGTTAAAAGTCTACACTGACTCATATACATAGTTGAGAAATTATTTTCTGAAAGTTAGGCAAAAACTATTTATTCAAAATAAAAATAGTTTACATAAATATCATTCTAGTTTTCTCTTTTAAAAAATAAGTTTGGCTTATTAAAGGATGTAATTTTTTGTTTTTTTTGTTTGAGTTTAGGTTACACATATCCTACTTGATCTATAAAAAGTACAATGTACAAATTAGGAATAATCAATTGTTTAAGCATGGTGTTGAGAGCAAAGATGAGGGAAACCTCATAGAGTTACAAGCTTAAAAGTTAACTGAGATAAAATCACATAATTAATGACAGTCTCAGAAATTATATAAATACCTTCTGTGGTTTAGGATAACAAAACAAATTTGTTAAATCTCTTTTGTAATTAGCCTTGTGGAATGAATAAACTGTGTTTTAGGAAATTTTATACAGAATACTTTAATCTTTTTATCTTTCATTAAAATATATTTAAAAACCATATTGAATATTTTTGAACTTAAGATAATGAGCATGTTTTGGCTTAAACTTTATCACATATAGCATTGCCCTTATTAGTACCACATGGCCTAAAAAATGACTAATGTATTAAATATTGTTAAGATAAACTGTGGAGCCAGTTTGAAATAGAAGAATAAACATCTTCTGTCCATAATTTAGGAAGCTATATGCCAATAAAAGAAAGCCATGAGTCCTGTAGAAGCAACTCTGAGAGAAGAGATAGCCATATTTCGTTTCAGGAGTTGGGGTTGGGTTGGAGACCATGAACACTGTTTCATGTTGAGCTGGCTTCTCCAAAGCCAACCTTGCCCTTCTACCAGGTGCCTTGATAGGAGAGAAGCCCAGTTGAGTCATACTCCAGAAAGAGCCATTAACACTTCATCTGCCATGAGCTAATTCCATTCTCAAGGGACAATGCTCTGATGTAAAAGCACCATGTGACCCGAGCTAATAGATGGCAAACTGAAGACTTGATACTTGATACTTCTTCATCTTGTGGTTTATCACATTCAACTATAGGGATCTCTCTCTCCTTTTCCCTTTCTCTCCTAAGTTAAAATTAATAAATAAGTAAGTAAGTAAATAAATAAACAAATAAAAAACCTTGATTGTATTTAACTATAAAGCAAGCTGCAAAGAAATAATTGCTATACTTAAATAATGCAACAAGATCAAAAGCCCTTCTGCAGTACACACAAAGACATCAATTCTTTCTTTATTGTGGTTATCTATCAACAGCTGTGTTTTCATTTACCTAGTTTAAAACTTTCAAAGAAACAGTGAAAACCGGTACATCAAATCATCTTAAAGGAGCAGTGAAAAAAATGGTAAACTAGACATCACACAGAATCTTATAACCTAAATGTATTTATGCCAACTACAAATGTATCTATAATGAAGAAAATTACAGTAAAATAGTAGATAGTGGAACAAAGAAAAACACTGGGAGAAAAGAGATAATTTTGATGGCTTAATAGGTTCAATATGTTTTTTACAGAGAATGTAGATGAATGAAATGACAAATTAGCTTCTTAGGTCACATCCATTTATTGGCTTAAAATAATGAAAATTGCTAAAGAAAAATGAAACCATTTTCACTGAAATTATAAACCTTTGTTGTATAGAAATAGGTGTGAAATATACTAACAGAGAGAGCACTTAATGTTTACTAACATATTTTCCCAAGACCGTGGGTGGTGGTTCAGTCAGTGTCTTGTCCTTGGCTCAGGTCATGATCCTAAGGTCTTGACATCAAGTCCCACATTGAGTCTCTGCTCAGCAGGGAGCCTGTTTTTCCCTCTCACTCTCCCTCCATGTTCTCCCTATCTCTCACCCTTTCTTCCTCCTCCCCCAAATAAACAAATAAAATCTTTGAAAAATAATGTACTTTTCCCCTTGGAACCAACCTTTTATTAAGATATTTACACATATAATTTCAATTAAAGAAAGTGAATATTCATCATTTGAATTAACTTAATAAGCTTGGTTTACAATGTGTATCTCAGAATTAAAAAAGTAATAAAATAATGTAAGTATTTTCACAAAACATACTTTGCTAGAGTTAGATTTCTGGAATGTCAATAAAATGTTAAAATCTCTAAAATTTAACAAAATTTTTATTATATAGTATTCAATGTATATACTTTTTCAAATAATTCATATAAATGAAGTTTAATTGGTACATTATCTCTAGGTAAAAAATAAAATATAATGAACTCATAAGAAAAAAATCCACAATATAACAGCAGAAATGCACATGTTATAATAATAAACTTCATAAGATGAGAAGAAAGCAGTGATAAAAAGTATTTTTTTTTTATGAAAGTCAGTGGACAAGGTAAAAATTCTTAGGATGTCTTCAAATCAAGGACAGCAGTACCTTCTACTCCCAGGTGAATTTTAAAACACAGTAACATCAATTGTTTATATAAAAACATAGAGAAAGCACATTTTTTGAAAAGCCTCAACATGTGGTCATTAATTTTCCTTGTCATAAGGAACTGACGAATGCAAAACACTCCTGGATTTCTCCATCCTATCTAAAGACCTTCCAATTTCAATAGATTCAATAAATGCTGACTATAGAGTGAGGCAGAGGGATTTAACCTAAATCATTACACTTTTTAAGACTCATTTGTAACAAAAATATATCTCAAATAGTTTATATCACAGATGTACTACATGTGCTGGAGAATCCAAAACCAAATTGTCAATCTTGAAAACAATCTTAATTTTTCATTTTAATAAGCAATAATTTTATTATTTCATAATATTAAGTTAAATATTTGTTTTAATTTCTTAATATAGTAATTATATTTTCCAAGTAATATAACAAAAAAAGTTTTTTTGTAAATCCCTAGAGATGGCCTTTAATCTGGTTTTAATTCTGCCAGTGTTATTTATTACCAGCTCAAGATATGTGTAAATGTACATAATGTTTAACCTATGTCATCATAGGGTATTGGGGTTAATGTAGAGTAGGAAATCAGCCATAGTACCTGGTTCCCTAAATTATAACATGGAGGCCACTGGGCATGATGGAAGGTTCCCAAGAAGGGTATAGGCCTTTGGAATGCTAGGCCAGCATGAGCACCCTGCAGCAGAAGTGCCACGGGGAGTTACCTTCTCCCAAACTTTCTTAGCCCAAACACCTGCCCTGTGATGGACGAGATGTATGCATTGTCTCCTATGCCATGTTTCACAGAACTCATAGAACAAGCTTATCAGCACATTGTGAACTTCCCGCAATCAGACTCTTCTACTTTCTGTAAGATCTCTTGCCACACATCACTTCATTGAGAAACAGAATAACAAAGATTTATGAATAACCTGAAGCATGGATAAAGGTGAGAACAATAGAAGAGCAAAGGGTATTCATATCTGAGCCTTGACCCCCTCGCCTTCTCTCTTTCACAGCAAAGTTTGGAGTAATCTTCCATCTATCTGAATAGGGATTGCTGGCCATTGCCAGCAATAGGGCATACACAAATTAAAAATAAACTGGAATTTCATTTCTCTCCTATCAGATCAGCAAAAAATCCTTAAATTTGGCAACATATATAGATATAATACTGACTACCATGATGTGTGTGTGTGTGTGTGTGTGTGTGTGTGTGTGTGGTGTACTTGATTTTTGTTGTAGCTATTATGTTGGATTAGCCACCATATAGTACATCATTAGTTTCTGATGTAGTGTTCAAGGACTCTTTCATTGTGTGTAATACCCAGTGCTCATCACAAATGCCTAATGCAATTTTGAAACAAAATGAGAATAATTCATTACAACTTGAATATAAGCTTTCAAATGTTTTCAAACCTAGACTAAAAAATCTAGACCTTGTAATTATTTCCCAGTTATCTCCTGCTAATATAATTTGTGATTGTGTTAAGCCAATATTAGAGTCAAGACATAAAATTCTAAGTACCTAAACTTCTTTTTTTTTTTTTTTTTAAGATTTTATTTATTTATTTCACGGAGAGAGAGATCACAAGTAGGCAGAGAGGCAGGCAGGGAGAGGAGGAAGTAGGCTCCCTGCTGAGCAGAAAGCCCACTTCGGGCCTTGATCCCAGGACCCTGAGATGATGACCTGAGCGGAAGGCAGAGGCTTTAACCCACTGAGCCACCCAGGCACCCCTAAGTACCTAAACTTCTGCCCAGGCTGGTTTCTGCCCAACCCATTCATTGGCTTTGTGGCTAGAGAAACAAATGTACCACACATTGTGTTTTATACAAATAAACCCATGAAAGATGACTAGTATTAAAAATCATGTAATTTTTAGTTCAGGAAACATATTAATGTCAAGTGAGAGGCTTTCAAATATAGTGGAATAAAAAGTATTTATATTATTCTAGAGTGTGTAGATATATACGAACATATACACATATGCATATAGAGAGAGAGGCAGAAAATGATTCAACTTATAAATTTTCCTATAGCTACACTCTTATTAAGTGAGAAATGAAATAAAGTACAACGATAAAATGATAAGAATTATTCTTTTATGAATTTGGCCAAAATTATGAATCTTTCTTCATCAAAGGTCTTGTTCTATAAAGTAAATACCAAGAATAGAAGTATAGCAGATTTAATAAGAGTAATATCTATGAAAAGATAAATAAAAGATAGGTAGGAGTTAGCAGAGAAAGCCCTCATAAATCATGTAGGTCTGAATGGGGAAGGAGGGACAACTGGGTGACTGAGTAGGAAAGCATCAGACTAAAAACATAGCTCTGGGAAAGCCTGGCCAGCCCAACTGGAACGCAGACCTAAAGTTTGTCCATACAGGAACCACAGATGGAACAGAAATGGAGCCAAAGACTGAAGCTACCTCAGGAAAGCATGGCCTCTGACCAAATGTACTGGCTAATCCTGAAGACACCGAACCTGGAAAGCTGTTAGCTAAATGTAATTCTTATAGTTTATTGGGAATTTCTTACTTAGAATGCATGGCATGATACCTTAACTGCCCCTGGGTCATTTACTTATGAATATGTAGAAATATAAAGAAATGGATGGTGAGTGCTACATTTCACCCTGCCTTCAGCAGAGTTGTTTAAACATTTTAACTACTTAATTTTCTCCTTTTATTGGTTGGTTGGTTGGTTGGTCGGTTGGTTGGTTGGTCGGTTTTTAATTTTATAGACCACAATGAAGGAGCAATAGATTCCATGCACCACCACAGAGGCATTACATTTTGCAATATTTATGACAATGAAACAATCTTTCCATTTTAAAACTTTAAAAAAAATGTCTTTTCTTGAGAAGCCAACTGATTTAGTATGATTTATTTATATTAAGTATCTGAAGTATATTATTAGGAATCATGTGTAAAGTATTGCTACAAGCTCACAGATCACCTACCAAGTCCTTTTCTTGACAATTGTTGTTAAGAGTTCTCTTTGAAAAACATATTTCCCGAATCATATTTTTCAACCATCAAGTAGGCTATCAATAATACAAACTCACAGGTCAGAGCCAGGCTAATTTTTACTTTTCATTAAAAAATTTATAGGGGCGTCTGGGTGGCTCAGTTGGTTAAGCGACTGCCTTCGGCTCAGGTCATGATCCCAGAGACCTGGGATTGAGTCCCACATCGGGCTCCCTGCTGGGCGGGAAGCCTGCTTCTCCCTCTCTCACTCCCCCTGCTTGTGTTCCCTCTCTGGCTGTGTTTCTCTCTGTCAAATAAATAAATTCTTAAAAAAAAATATATATAGTTAAAGGGTACTTGGGTTGCTTAGTTAGTTAAAGCATCAGACTCTCGACTGATTCAGCAAATTTATGAATTTGAACATAAGGAAAGAGGAGTATTTAAATTCTATAGTGTTAAGAACTGAATGTTTGTGTTTATCCTCCCAGATCCATATGTTGAAGTTCTAATCCCCAATGTGACTATGTTTAGACATAAGTCCCATGAGGAAATGATAAATGCTAGAGGGTAAAGGCTAAATGGGGTTATAAGACTCAGATTTAGCCCCTTGATCTTGGATTTACCAGCTTTTAAAACTGTGAGAAAATATATTTCTGTTGTTTAAGTCACTCAGTTAATAGTTTTTGTTATGGCAGTTCAAGAACACTAACACATAGCATGAATTGTTCTCTAAATTACTTAGTTATAATCTAATAATCATTATTGTCCCTGACAAAATGTATATATATTTTAACTTAAAAATTTTTCAAAATAGGGACTAGGATTAGTCATTATGTGATCATCATACCTTTTCTGATTACCTTTGACCTAATGAATATTTGTAATGCATTTGCATATTATTGTCAATTCTTAAGTTTTACCATAATTTGGTTTACTGTTTTTTTTTTTTTTTTAAGATTTTATTTCTTTCTTTGACAGAGAAACACAGTGAGAGAGGGAACGCAAGCAGGGGGACTGAGAGAGGGAGAAGCAGGCTTCCCAGCGAGCAGGGAGCCCAATGTGGGGCTTGATCCCGGGTCTCCGGGATCATGACCTGAGCCAAAGGCAGTCGCTTAACCAACTGAGCCACACAGGTGCCCATTGTTTACTTTTCTCAAATGTCAGAACAGAGCATAATACATCTATCTCATTTTGCCTCTTTGAAATGTTCAGGGTTCCTTAGTGAACTAATGCAGATAACAGTTTAGCTCAAATTACTCAGGCTTTTGCTTATCCTGAACTACTTTCTTTGGAATTTAGGTTTGTATTATGTAATTCTATAAATTAACAAAAATAAATGTTCCTGGAATGTGAAATATTAAAGTCGCCTGATTTCTCTTTTAAAAAGTTACCATCTTGAAAATTAATTAGACTTTCCTTGAGTCACTTCCTATACTTTTGATGGTGTATAATATTTTATACATAATACAGTATATATATAAAATATATAATTAGTATGTATTATTAGTAGTATATTATATTCATTTAATATGTATGTATTCAATATATATATCTTTTATTTTGAAATAAAAATTATATGGATTTAAGGTGTACATGACATTTTAATACACTGAATGGAATAATTAATACCTTCTACTTAATTAACATATCATCTTCTCATAAAGTGACCTTTTATGTGTGTGTGTATGATGAGAGCACCTGGAATCTGCTCTTTTAGCAAATTTCTAGTATTCGGTACTGAATTATTAATAATAAATATTATGCCACACATTAAATGTCTAAACTTACTCATCCTGTGTAACTACAAATTTGTACACATTGATCAAAATCTCATTTTCCCACCTCTCAGACCCTGGTAACCACTATTCTACTCTCTGCTTATATGTACTTGACTCTAAGATTCAAAATATAAGTGAGGTTAGGGAGTCTTTCTCTCTCATACCTGGCTTATTTCACTTCATATAATGTCCTCTAGGATGTTTCAACAAACAAGATCTTTTGCCTCTAATGCTGACGTATAAGGTGGTCATGCAAAACTAATTGTTTTATTGTTTTAACCCTCTATACTCTTCATATTTATTACTAAATATTTTACCAATTGCTTCTATGTTCATTTTTGGAGACAAATTTCAAACATATGGAATTTGTTTACATGTTTAATAGCATTTTAGAAAGGTGAATTATTGGTTAATACTTCAGGAGTATTAATTTCAATCTTTGGAAAAGAATTGTCCAAAATTATTCATCTTTGATAAGTAATATTAAGTAGGCCTATAATTTCAGTATAACTGCTCCATTGTGTACTAACCAAGTAGGATTTTAATGCATAGAGTCTTCAACAACTTGTGGACACTTTCTGAGGTTTTCTCTATTAATTAAGTGGCCTTATCTATTTGATCATTAATTTCCCTGAAATCTAGACCAAGCCACTGTCCTCACTTTCATCCACATTTCCAAACAACATTCCACTCTTCCTTTTTTTATGTAAACTCCTGTTTGACCTTTTTTTTTTTTAAGATTTTATTTATTAGACAGAAAGAACTAGAGAGGGAACACAAACAGGGGGAGTGGGAGAGGGAGAAGCTGGCTTCCCACTGAGCAGGGAGTCTGGGATCATGACCTGAGCTGAAGGTAAACATTTAACACCTGAGCCACCGAAGCGCCCCTGTCCTTTGAGACTCATTTCTAGTAACTGGTCACTAAAAAATGTCCCTCATTCTTTGATCTAGCTAACTATTTCTTTCATCCAATCACTGAGTTACACACAGTTTTTAATTTTATCATTATCACACTGTATTTGTATCTGCTTTTCTTAAGTACATGAAAATTTCCCAGGTGAAGACCAAATATTTTTATTCTGAAATCTCAGTGTACAGAATAATTTAACTCTTGAATACAAAAAAAAAAAGGTTATGTAATAAAGGGAAACTTCCGTATATCTTCAAAGTGATTATCTCTTGTAAAATATATCAAGAAGGGTTTCCAAGATTAGCTGTAGTTATCTCTACAGCTGATCTTTTTCACCAGCATCATTGTAGCAACAGTATCTCATTGTAGATCAAGTATTTTATTTCTAACCACACATGAGAGTCAATAACCAATTGGCAATGAAAGTACTCCAGATTTATTTGGGGAAATTGGTACCTATACAGTAGTTAATTACAATGTTATTGTGTGGTCAGAAAAAAGTCATTGACTTTTGGTAAGCTGTACTTTGATATTTCTTTGAACCATGTTTCAAAAGAGAGGGTAGTAATTAATTACTTGCCTTCTCATATCCAAGATTAAGCTTTCTCTATGGTGCAGTTCATATATTTCACAAATCTTTATCATTATAAAGGGCTCCACTCAGTCACCCTCATACTACACCAGTCCTGCAATTTGTTTTCAGATGATAACAAAAAAAAGATATTGCATCAGTTTTGTATAAAGAAATATTCTGACAGTTCTAAGAATGTCTTTCCAATACTTCTACTGTCTGAGTCATAAGTAGAGAATATTAGATATAGACTGAACCTTAGAAGTAACATAAGAGTCAAAAATCTTCATACTAAATTTGGGTGAAAAAAGGTGAAAAATTATTCCACATATTTTGTTTTTTATAGCAGAGAGTGACACAAAGATTCAGGACTGATTAAAAAAAAATTTTCAAAGAAAGTTTGTTGCACACTGTGATAGAAGTTACTACGGCATGTGTGTGTGTGTGTTTATTCTAATTATCACTTATTTACATACGATATGTATCTCCAAAACACAGAGTTTTAAATGTAGAAAAGAAAAACTAAAAAAAGTCTTGATTTTTTACTAAATTAAAATAAATTCTGAAAATATGTATTTTATAAATATGATGGTTAATGTATTTTTGTACACTTACTATGTGCCAGAAATTAACATTTTAGGTGAATTACCTCAATTAAACCTGACAAGGGTACAATGAGCTGGACTTTACTTTTATTTTCATTGTGTTGTTAAGGGTATTTTCAAAGGTTTACATTATTTTCCACTCCCACATCAGAATTAGGACCTTACCCACACACCATTATTGTTTACATGGAATAATACAAATAATATAATTTATTAAATATTTTCCTAAGGTGATTGGTGTAAATCCTAAAATTGATTCCTTCGGGGAGAGATTTTTTTTTTAAGATAGATTATTTATTTATTTATTTATTTATTTATTTATTTATTTATTTTTGAAAGAGAGAGAAAGACAGTACAAGTTGGGGGAGGGAGAGGCATAAACTGATTCCAAGCTGAGAGCAGAGTCCCACACAAGTCTTGCTCTCAGCACCCTAAGATCAGGACATAAGCCAAAATCAACAGTTGATCACTTAACGGGCTGAGCCACACAGACCCCCTTGGAGAGACCTTTTTTAAATCAATGCACTATTGCATCTTTATTTCATAGTCTTCTCATTTTAGAGTTGTATTTTAAGAGGAATATTATGTGTATAACAGCATTTTGATTGGTGCCTAAAACAAGATTGGAGCTGTTTGCAAAGCAAAAATCTTGAAAAATATTTAGGGTGCTTGATACCA
>PITA01001428.1:75127-196546 GCA_004023965.1 Spilogale gracilis
TAAAAAAAAAAAAAAAAAAGAAACAAGAAAAAGAAAAAGAAAGTTGGACACCTGGATGGCTCAGTGGGTTAAGCCTCTGCCTTTGGCTCAGGTCATGATCTCAGGGTCCTGGGATCGAGGCCCATGTCGGGCTCTCTGCTCAGCAGGGAGCCTGCTTTCCCCTCTCTCTGCCTCTCTGCCTACTTGTGATCTCTCTTTCTGTCAAATAAATAAATAAAATCTTTAAAAAAAAGAAAGCTTCTTCTGCCTATATTAATGCCAAGTCATTTTTAAAAAGTTGTTTCAAAGCAAAGCAGTTCAGTTATTAGAGATGAATTTAAACTGACAGAGTAGGAAGACAGGAGTCATCTTTTCTTAGTACGAAGACATTTTGGCATATCTGGAATGGCAGTTGGGAGAGTGCAGATCCCTCCAGAGATACCTTGGTACATATCCCCATTTAATTAAAACTGATACACTCCTTCACACAATGCTTCCCAGCTGTCCTCTGTACCAGTTTTTTCTTTACAAAATTTATAAACCCTGAAATTATTTCATTGTTTTTGTTTGTTATTTATTTTCCCCCACAGGAAAGAAAATTCTGTAATTGCAAGGACCATTCTGCTCTTATTTACCTATATCCTTGTTTGTTTTTTATAATACTATGGCCTGACATATAGTAGGCACTCAGAAACCTATTCAATATCATATAGCTGGTGAGTGGCTGAGAAAGGATTACAGTGGTGGATACACAGTTAGGTTCATTGAATAATTGAGGAAGAACACTAATTTGTATCACATGCTATATTGAGTGTTTGAAGATACCTCACATTTTATAATTTAGGCTTAATTATTTTCTAACTGCATTCGTTTTGAAATTTATATTCTCATTTTTTCTTTTTGTCTTTCTCTTTCCACTTTTCTTCAAATTCTCCTGATTTCCTCAAGGGATTCAAGGAAGCTATTTCTACATTTTCCAGATCTGGCAAAGTTTTACTCTGATGTGTCAGTCACATGCTTTTAACAAGTACTCTATTATCTATTCATGAAATTGGGTGACAATGTATTTACTTGAGTCTAGACAGGGTTGTTACCCAATTTTGAGTTATTGTTGTTTTCCCAAAGAATGTCTCTAAGCACAGTTTGTTTTTAATGTAGAGCAAGTAGCAGATATTAAATAATCTTCAATTCTAATATGTATAATAAATATATCAACCTTTGTAACAGATTTGTTTGAAATGATATTTATGGAGAAGATAGAATACACTTAAACACACAGTTTTTATGTTAGGCCATGTTTATGTGATCTCCAAAGCATGCCACTTCAAAGAATCAAAGAGTTCTTTGTTAAGTAGAGGCAGGCAAATCATTTCATTATCAGGCTATTACATCAACACATCAGGATTCCTTCTGAATGCAGACTGTTGATATCCTTCTGTCTCTTTTCCAGTTGGCAATTTTGGACACTCCACTGAATTTTTCAGTTTTTTATCACATCAACAATACAGTCCATTTACCATCTCACATTTTTTAAATCTTTCCTGTATTACAGGCCCAAATGCCAAACACACTTCAGTAATATCTTTGGCTTTTCATTCAAGATAACTAAAAATGTTATATTATAAAAAATAAAAATAAAACATGAAACAGTATATTATCATTGTAACACTATTATTCCACTGTAACATTCCAGCAAAATGGCATTTTCTGTCTCAGGTAAAGAAGATGGATTATCGTTAATACTTGACTTGACACACTAGCAAGGTAGTGGATACAGATTTTTCTTCCTTTACAATAGACATATTATCTATAAAAGGAATAGGGTATTTTGTCATCAGATCTAGTAATAAAGAACCCAGTGTCTATCTCAGTTATACTTGCTGCTTTGTTACAAAATAAAAAGCACTGAAAGACAACTGACCAAGAAAAAATGGATGCTTTAAGCTTTGATTCTGGATGACAATATAGGATTCTATACATATACTTTTTTTTTTTTTGCTTTGTTTTGTCATATTTGTATTTTGTTTATCTTGTTTGGAAGAGGAAAGAGAATGTTTTTAAAAAATCAGATGTCAAATAAAAAGGATTTTAGATAACAAAACATATTATACAGCACTGTCCCTCAGTGATGGCTCAATTCAACCATCTCAGTGCTTATTTCGTGTGGAGATTACTTAGAGTAATATGCAAGATTTTGATCTTTGAGTTTGAAGCCATGCTCTCAACCCTTTAAGTCCAGATGTGTTACATAAATATAGATACATTTAATGTAAAAAAATACAATGGTAATTCATGATTATTCTCCTTTCCAATTGAGTATTTATGACTCTTTGGATAGCTCCATTATCAGTCATCATTTTTCGCTATTCTTTCAGTTATTTCTTTAGTATCCACTGTATTTCAATGTTGTATCTATTGTCAGTTTTATAGTTGCAAAACACCAGTATCCTGTCTGCATTGAATTTACCTCACTTTATTGAAAAATGATTGAAAGACACCATATATTAAGGCTCTTGGTCAGATGTTTGGATTTAATAACTGTCCTGATTATTAGAATTTGTCTCACTATTCTGAACTCCTATGATATTAAGTAACCATCATGTATATGTATGTGTTTTGAATCTCATACCCTAGATTATGCGTAGTTTGTACTTTCAATACTGATTTCCAAATATGGATTTCATGAATGTGTAAAATGAAGAAGCTAAAGTCTAGACCTTTAGTAAACAGTTAATATCATTATAAAATGCATTATCAAGGTTAAGTCCTAGTGTTTATTTTGGACAATCTATTTCTTGGGAAATAGGATATCTGTAAATATATTAAACATGATTTTATTTTTCCAGTTTAGAACTTCTTAAGTTTTATACCCTTGAGACTTTAACACATTTCTTTAGTCAGTGAGATTAATTTATAATTTGATTTATAGATAATAATGAGTTTTTTCCCCAGATACTTTCTGTCCTCAGACATTGACTCTCCATTGCAGCAACTGAACTTCTAAGTACTGTCAAGCTGCTTAATATCAGATGATTTATTAATATATTTTCCTTTCTTTTTAAATAATGCTATATTTTTCTGCTTATGGGGAGCAAGAAAATTTCTTTCATTGAAAATTCATTCAATATTTTTTAATAGACTTGAACATGTTCATCATCTGTATGAAAATGGAGTGAATTTTTAAAATTAGTTTAAAGATTTTTATTTAAGGTGCCTGGGTGGCTTAGTGGGTTAAGCCTCTGCCTTCAGCTCAGGTCATTATCTCAGGGTCTTGGGATGGAGGCCCATGTGGGGCTCTCTGCTCGGCAGGGAGCCTGCTTCCTTCCTCTTCTCTCTCTGTCTGCCTCTCTGCCTACTTGTGAACTCTCTCTCTATATCAAATAAATAAATACAAATCTTTTTTTTTTTAAGATTTTATATTTATTTGACAAAGAGAAACACAGCTAGAGAGGGAACAGAAGCAGGGGCAGTGAGAGAGGGAGAAACAGGCTTCCCACCGAGAAGGGAGCCAATTTCAGAGCTTGATCCGGGACTCCAAGATTATGATGTGAGCTGAAGGCAGATGCTTAATGACTGAGCCATCCAAGCATTCCTGAAAAATATTTTTAAACAGATGATATATACTATTTTTTCAAAGTATCAAGAAAATATATCTGGATTATAAATTTTATAAACACCTCACATGTTATCAGAAAGTTTTATCATGCAAAAGTTAGGACTAAATTGTCAACAAGATGGGAATTCATAACATTACTAAGAATGACACGTAAACAAAATCTAATTTAAGGTTTGAAAGTCCCACTGATAAATATGTAACAGATTAAAACTGGAAAAAGATGTAGGACAAAAAAGATCCCCCCAAAAATCAACCCCGTATGAATTTAATATTTTAAGGATTTGAAGGAATACAAGACAAAATTATTTAGTTAAAAATTAAAGTCATGCAAATATGCACAAAGGGTAGGCTAATGTGATTTTGAGTAAAAATATTAGAATTGATGACTGTGGTCAACATTAATTAATTGATCAATCCACTCATTCTTTATTAAGTTCATGTTGTACACATAAGCAGTATAATAATTCCTGTGATGAATGTTGTTGCAGATGCTAAGAAGAACAAGCAATGTTCATATCATCCAGTTTTAAAATATGAAAAGCAAAATAAGGCAAGCTTAAACCCTAATCCAATTCCCCACATTGAGAGGATTAACTATTCTCTTGGCCTCTGAACTTCATGAGGTCTTTTTCTTTGCCTTTAACACAAAACTTTACACATGTCATAATCAATTTATCTAAATAGTGAGTTTTGGGGTGTCTATTAAACATGATTTTTTTCCCTTTTGCACGTCTTTCAATTTAAGGATGTGCACATTTTTCTCTCTCTGCTATTACATAGTCAATCCTTAAAGAGTTAGGGTAGAACTGTGATTGTTCTACTCTGTCCATGAATGCATGAGTAATTTTAATTCAGATTTGGAGTTAGGCAGAGGGAAAGAGGATAGCCCTCTGTGAGAAAAAAAATAGAGAGGTCAAGATGTGATGCCACATAAGACTTAGAATGCCATGTATAAAGAAAGTATTAAGGTGGGAAAATGTATGTGAAATTCAGAGAAAGTAATAGTCAAATTAATAACCTGGAGTATGAAGCAGAATTGAAATATTTGAGAGTGATGTGAATAAAGTAGATATTACACATTTGAAGTTTATTAATAAATATTTTATATATAGTGGTTATATATATGTGTGTGTGTATGTGTGTGTGTTTTATTTCTTAGATTAAATATCCTTCAAGGTTGTAAGCAAATCTCTCCTTGAAATTTAGTAGGAAACATCATATCTTTCAAGGCTATTTAATATGCAAACGTTATATAAGATACAAAAGTAGTCTGGAGTAAAATCATTTAGTGCCTCTGTTGCAGCTTGTATAGAGATATGCGAAGCCCATGGAGAATTGTCTCCCAGTAGATGATAGGGTCAGGGTAGCCATAGTAAACAGAATGGCCAGAGAAAGACCTCACTGGGAAGAAGGTATTTTAATAACAACCCGTAGAAAGTGAAGGAGGAGGCTTGTAATATCTTGCACACATCAACATGGAATCAAAAATCATATACAAAAATGTTGATGTGGTAGTGGGCTTTGCAGTTTTGTTGGAATAGTGAGAAGACAAGTACGACTAGAAAGGAATGAGGAAGGAAAAGAACAATACTAGATGAGCTCCAAAAAGAGTTTTGAATACTAATACTACCTTGTTAAACTCTCCTA
Organism: Spilogale gracilis; assembly: GCA_004023965.1. NCBI lineage: Eukaryota > Metazoa > Chordata > Mammalia > Carnivora > Mephitidae > Spilogale > Spilogale gracilis. The sequence goes on from PITA01001428.1 coordinate 80,370, forward strand.
TTTCAAAAAAATAAACTCTCCTATTGTTTCTCATCTTTTTTTTTTCTGTACTTTATCTTGTACTCTTTATGTAAACAAATATTATTGTACTTACAGGATATCCATTATAATGTTAAATGGGCTTCCTTTTTCCTGATTCTAAAAAGTGTGAGCCCATCATTTTGTCATTTAGAATGATGTTCTTAATACAGTTATTGTTAACATCTACTGGGTGAAGAAAGTTTTTTTTAATTCTTAATTTATAAAGTTTTTAACATATAGTTATTTTAAGTGTTTTCAAATATCTTCTCTGTATCTTTTGAGATCATATGACATATTCCTTAAAAAAGTAAATGACGGTAGCATTTTTTAGAATTTATTGCGTTATCATTGACTGACAAGAAAAAAGCTTTATTTTGTTAAATTATCTTTTTAATATACATTAAAATGAAGTCCATTATCTCTTTAATATACATTAAAGTGAAATCCATTTTTATTTATTTATTTTTTTAAGATTTTATTTATTTTGACAGAGAGAAATACAGCCAGAGAGGGAACACAAGCAGGGGGAGTGAGAGAGGGAGAAGCAGGCTTCCCGCAGAGCAGGGAGCCCTATGTGGGACTCCATCCCGGGTCTCCGGGATCATGACCTGAGCTGAAGGCAGTCGCTTAACCAACTGAGCCACCCAGGTGCCCCGTGAAATCCATTTTTAATTAATGTATGTCTATTTCTAATTTACTGACATTACTTTTACAGTATTTTTTAAAAAGATTTTATTTATTTATTTGACAGAGAGAAACATAGCGAAAGAGGGAACACAAGCAGGAGGGCGAGAGCAGGAGAAGCAGGCTTCCAGCCAAGCAGGGAACCTGATGCGGGTCTTGATCCTGGGTGTCCATCCCCTGTCTTGATCCTGGGTCTCGATTGCGGGTCTCGATAGGAGATCTCCAGAATCATGACCTGAGCAGAAGGAGTCACTTAACCAACTGAGCCACTCAGGCGTCCCCATAGTATTTTGTTTTAAATATCTTTAGATGTAGCTATGCTACACCTTTTTATTCTTAACTCTACGTATTTTTGTCCCTTCTTGTCTTTTTGTTTAGGCTTATGAGAGGTATTTTTTTTCCCTTTTTTTAAAGACTTTATTTCTTTGACAGAGAGAGATAATAAATAGGCAGAGAGGCAGGCAGAGAAAGAGGGGGAAGCAGGCTTTCCGCTGAGCAGAGAGCCTGATGTGGAACTTAATCCCAGGACCCTGAGATCATGACCTGAGCTGAAGGCAGAAGCTTAAGTCTTTGAGCCACCCAGGCACCCCCAGAGGTATGTTTTTTTTTGTTAAATTCTTTTAAGAAAAAAGTTAGATCCGTTGACAATTAATGTATATTTTATTTCCTCACTTCACTTGCATTTGCTTTTCTAATACTCTTTTAGATTTTATCCATATTAAAAGCAATACAGAATTTAATTTTCCTTTCTAATATCGCATTTGGAATTTTTAGGATCAAACTTATATTTTCTGTGTTGAAAGAGTTGGGTAGTATTTTTTGTTTTTCTGTTAGAAGTGTTTCTGGAAAATGCTTCTGAAAGTGTTCCAGTAAGATGGGGATAATATGCTCCTGACAGTGAGATAGAACTTGCTTAGAAAACAACACACTCTCAATGTTTCTTTGGGTCAACATTTTTAACAATGACTTCTCTATTTTAATTTATTGATTTATGGAACTATTTATACTTTTTCTTTCTATTTAAAACAAATTTGGTTAAGTTAAACATTTTGGACTGTGTTCCACTTTTAATTAACTGACAAACTTTTACAGTATTCTGTTTTGCATATGTTCAGATGCAGCTATACTCCTTTTTATTCTTAACACTACGTATTTCTGCCTCCTCTTCTCATTCAGGCTTATCAGAGGTATACTTCTTTTGTTAAATTATTTGAAGAAAAAAATGAGATTCATTGACAGTTTCTTTATATTTTGCTTCCCACTTCACTGATTTCAAATTTTTAAAAATATTTTATTTATTTATTTGTAAAAGATAAAGAGAGAGAGAGAGAGAGAGGCAAAGGCAGAGGGAGAAACAAGATCCCCACGGAGCAGGGAGTCTAATGTGGGACTTGATCCCAGACCCCTGGGATCATGACCTGAGCTGAAGGCAGACACTTTTAACCAACTGAGCCACCTAGGCACCCTGTCAGATTTTGTTTTTATTAGCATCTTTACACATTCTTGGGTTTGTTTTGTTATTCTTTTTGTCGTCAAAAGTTGCATAATTAGCTTTAAATTTTGTCATTTTTTTATACTTTTAAGATTTTATTTATTTATTTGACAGAGTGAAACACACCTACAGAGGGAACACAAATGAGAAGCAGGCTACCTGCCAAGCAGGGAGTCCAATACAGGGCTGGATCCCAGGGCTCTAGGATCATGACCTGAGCTGAAGGCAGATGGTTAATGTTTGAGCCACCCAGGTGCCCCTAAATTTTGTTATTTTTTAAAATTACTCTTTTGGAGTCTATAAATCTCTACTGCTATCATTTTATTTTAACTTATACACACATTTTTTAATTTTTTTTAAATTTATTTATTGACAGAGAGTGAGTGAGAGAGATCATGAAAGGGGAGAAGGTCAGAGGAGAAGCAGACTCTCAGCAGAGCTGGGAGCCTGATGTGGGACTCGATCCGGGGACTCAGGATTGCGACCTGAGCTGAAGGCAGTGGCTTAACTAACTGAGCCACCCAGGTGCCCCTTATACACACATCCTTAAGAAATTATTTTGCACAATGGTCCAAATAATACTAAAGCCAAAATACCTCACACATTGAGTTTGGTTGATCCCAGGACAACTAATCTGTATTCCTTATCTTGATCATGGTCTATCTAAGGAGATGGGTGTTTAAAAAATGAACATATACTGGATAAGTACTAGAGCACAAATAAGCAAATGATAAAGTGAAGCTAGAAATACACACCAACATTTCTTGGCTCAAAATAGGAAACATGTAGGTTTCAGAGATAAGTCACCATCTGAACAGCATTTTATACTAATAAAAGATGTTTTCCAGGTCAGCAAAATGATGTACAAGGGAAATCCCAGGAAGATTAAAATGATAATCTGTATCAAGACCAGAATCAAGGGATAGAGCATTTGCAATACCAGAAAGTGTAAATAATTCAGTGTGTATAGATCGTCGATACTGAGTTAGAGATAAAATATCAGGACAGAAACATTATGGATTAAATAAACTAGGACCAAAGCATATGGATCTTAGGTGTCAAGTTCATCAGTTAGATTTATTCTGAAACTATGGACATATTACCAATACATTTCAAGCAAGTGAGTGACACTCTGAAAATTATTATTTAAGAAAATTCTGGTCGATGTGTATAATGCATTGGATGCAAGGTATTTCAATAATCTAACCTAAATTTATTTATACACATAACTAAACCATAACAGAGAGGTGAAAAAAAGGGCACAAATGCCTCAGCTACTGTAGACAAAGCATCAGTCATACTCATGAGTATGTATGAGGGATTAAGGAGAAAAGACAGAGAAGTATAGACTCTTTCAAAACCTTATTTAAATTTGTGGCAAATGGATTATAAATAAACAATTGTAGAAGAGTCAGATTTTACTATTAAAATGTTGAGATTCATTTAGACTTGGAAATCAATTGTTCTGGAATATTAATTGATGGTTGATACCACTGAAATTAATGGAGAAGAGAGTTTCATAAATGATGAACATAATATAATGTCTAATATTAAGTCTCATAATACAATATTAGGTCACTTTTTTTTTTTTTACTTATATGATAGTTTGGTCAGGGTAGATTCCATAGCATGTAAATTGGAAACAGCGCTGCTGTGGATTTAAAAGTGAATAATAGTGAGGGAAAAACACCAAGGACACTTCAAAGAGGATTGGCTCCACCATTGACTGGTTCTGTTTCAGTAATACCATAATAAAGTGGCTTAAAGAAAAAAAAAAAAAAATTGGCTTTAAGGGAGTAAAAGAAAGGATGCATAAGAATGAGGAGGATACTTTGGATTTTTGTTATTTTTTTAAATGGTAGAATATATTTGTTTGATGGTGGAAAAAAGTAAACAAAAATTAAGGCAAAAACAGGTAATATTTGGTAATTCAAATAAAAGTGATGGGGCTAAATTCTATGTATCACTATTGTAGATTAATTCATGGATGAGAAAATAGGCCTTTTGCAAATATAAGAAGATTTTAGAAAGTCCTTAAAATACCAAACTTGGGTTTACAAAAATAGATCAAATAACATTGCACATGAAGTCCAGAGCACATTCTTGATTGTGTATAAAGAGGGACTAAATCCCATAGCCATATAGCTTATCTTTAGGTAATTCACTGGAGCATGGTGTCGTGATTGGTACTAAAGATTTTGTTTTGGTACATGAGTCTTATTTCTCTGCAGCCATACTATTTGGCTTTTAATTTCACTCTGAACTGCTTCACACTGGGAAAATTACTTAAATTTTACCACCTACCTTCTCACCCATAAAATACAAATAATACTTGCACCTCCTTCACAGATCATTGTAAAAGGTAAATGACATAGGACCTTGTACATTGTAAGATCTCAGTATATTATAGCAGTTTAATAGTTATTACATGGTTTCCCAGATCTTTTTCAGTCCATTTTTTTCTTTTATATGGTTCTAAAAATTGTCTTTATTGGTTCTCATAAACTGACTGTTGTCTTCTTAAGCAGACTTCATATATCCAGTGCTTTATTACTACTTATGTAAGAAAATTATGTTTTACAGTTTTATTATGCTACCAAATAATATATCATGCCAGGATTCTTGATAGGGTGTTGCAAAGCTTTTATTCTCTTCTTGAGTTCTTCTTGAGTTCACAAATAGTGAGAAAGGATACTTGCTTACTATAGAGCATTCCAGTCTCCCCGTCAGGGATCTTGGTGCAAGAGTGGGGAGTAAGAACACAAACCACGAATCATCACACTACAAAGAATTTTCCAGCCACAGCAGCTTTAAGCATCTCAGCTGGCCAGCTGAAAAACCCAAATTTTTCTAAAATTTAAAATTTTAGAACTGGTAGTACCCTGTTTCTCACTCTGAGCATATAATGCCATAGTCTTGATGCCAGGCATTAAGAAGATTGGGCTCTAATTTTTTTTCAAATTAATTTCCTATAGCAGTGCTGCCCAATAAAATTTTCTGAGATAATGGAAATGTTCTCTACCCTTGCTGTCCTATGTGGTAGCCACTATGTACATGTGAATATCGAGCAGTCGAAATGTGAGGGATTATGTTTTAAATTTCATTTAATTTTAATTTTTAAAAAGTTGGTTGGAAACCACACATGGCTGGGTGGCTACTGTAATGGACTGCATAGTTCTAGAGTTATTTTCAAGTATCAAAACTTTATTTCTAATAGTCATGACATTTTTATAAGCATGCCCGAATGCAGGATTATTCCCTAAACTAAGAACCTTTATACCTTATACTTAAAGTCATGGTTACTGATTCTATGCAAAACAATTCTTGCCAGTCTTGGAATTTTATTGATGACATTAACGCTGTACATGAGCCGATCTACATCATAAGGAGCTCCATTCCACATTTTTAAATGATCTTGGTTATTCTGTTATCTCTGTGTGTGTGTGTGTGTGTGTGTGTGTGTGTGTGTGCGCACGCGTGTGTGTTCAAGACATCTTAGTGAACTGGCAATGTGCAGATCCAGGAAATCAGCGACTGTTAATACTGACTTTTCCTATGAAGATTTCACTATCAAGAAGAGGCTCTGAGGAAATTGGCAAGGAAAGACAATGTTTATCCAGGCTGTGAGAACACCAATTTCATGTACATTTAACATTTCAGTAGTTATTTTAGTAATTCCCTTGTTCTTTTCTAGAGCAAAGGGAAGTTGGTGAATATATCTGTGGGAAAATAAGTCATAGAGATCGTTAGAGTAAATTTATTATTAAATATTTTTGCATTTGCTTTATTTTCAGAAATGTGAAATTTATTTATATGCTAACTCTCTAAAATTAAAACAATTAGAAGAGAATGTTCTGCCAGTTCCTTGAGGTCATTTTCTCTTCTGGTTTTGCTATTGCTCATGCTTCACTGTATAGCCAACTCTTCATTTCCATTGCACCTTGCAGAAACAGACCATTGAATTCTATACCTGAGGATATTAGATTTGCATGGTTTGTGAGAAAATTGCCCATAGTTAGCATAGAAAAAACAATAACAGTGGAAGCCCTAGCACTTTGCTCTTTAAAGTCAGTTTATAGTATGGCCCAGCCTGATCTATAGGAGTGGGGGGCCAGCAACCTAATTTCTATTGAAAGCAGTGAGTCCATAATTATTGCATCTGATTTAGGATTATAGTAGGAAGAGTTACCAATTAAGTAAGCTGGACAGCCACTCGGATTGTTAACTGAGAATATTATCAGTAAAATCAGCTTAGAAGGAATTAATTAAGGTAATTACTCTAAGGAGGTCTTGCCCTGGCTTTAGCTTATAGAACTGGAGTTCACAGAATGGTGGTAGAAAAATAAGTAATTAAATAAAATAAATAATTAAACCATCAAATGTAAAGTGATAGGAGTGCTGCATAGACCGAAATAGTTTTGTGAATGGGCAATTGCTGATGTTTTAGAGCCCCCAGGATGAAACTTTTAATGACTATGGGTGTTGTCACACTCTAAATTAGGTACTAGAATAATTTAGTATTTAAATTTTCTATTTTAAATTTCTAACTTTTAGCAAAACTATGGTACATGGTATGAAAAAGCTGAATGATAAAGAGAACAGAGCACTGACTATAATAATTAATTTGGTGACTAAAATATACCAAATGTTAGCAGAACCAGACTAAGGAGAACCAATAAAGAGCATATGGTGACAGGTCCTTGTCAAGGGGCACAGGCCAATTTATTTAACATTGTGTTCTTGCATGAAGTAGACACTAAACAAATAGTGAATTTCCCTGAATGAAGATGTATAAATCAGCCTCTTTCAAGAAATGATAGATATATTTCTTTCATTTTCTTTGGTCTACTTTTAACATGACTGCATATAGGCAACTGAATATATTTGAAATAGACTTCTGATACTCTTTGGTGTGTTTATTTACAAAGATTCCATAAATATTCTCTGCAAATGGAAAATATGCCAAAGGGATTGCATCAATTTAGCATTTTGCCTTTTACTCTCCTCCTGTCATCTCCCTCCTCATTTCAACACTGATTTTTCATTGGTTATAATTTCCATAACAGAAAATTGTAGAAAAATACTGTAAAGAGTGTCATTCTTACATAATGCTTAATTCTTTATGTACCAGTGGAATATTCCATACTACGCAGGAGAGAAATAAAATATAATATGTCCTTGGCAGCCTTAAAAAGAAAATAGGGCTATTATTCATTGTTTCTGGTATCAGAATGATGTCATTTGCACAAGGTTATTTGATCAATTATTCTTTCTGAGATGTTTCAGCTCGCTTTTCTTCTTGTGCAAAATCTGAAATATGAGCATGTGTTTCCCAGAAACTATGTTGCCAAATAAAGAATATTTATATTTGAAAACTCTTCTAAACTTTTTTAAAATTGCTGAAATTCAGGAAACTCTGAAGCCTGTAAGTAGCAACAGGAGATAAACCAATTAGGATTAATGCATCAAATAATGCCTAATTCATACATATTTCTAGGCCTGTACTTCTCTCTGACATGTCAAACCAATTATTTGAAGCAATGAGGGAATCTTTTTATTTACAAATGTCTCTGCTAGCCAAAATAAAATGTTAACTGACATATATTACAAATATTTTAATTCACTGTGTGTAGTTAGAAAATTGAACCCAGAAGAAAACATTAAGAGGTGGGTTATCTGACAGAAAAACACTTTGCAGTTTCTCATTTTACAATGAATTATGTTCATTGACTTGGAATATTTCTACAGAAGGAAGCAGAAGGTGTTATATACAATAATTATGATTTTTCATAGAGGAAAACGATAGTAAAGGGAATTTTATTATATGATTCATTAGTCTGTACATGAACTTTTTATTTAAGATTTTATTTATTTATTTGACAGAGAGATCACAAGTAGACAGAGAGGCAGGCAGAGAGAGGAGGAAGCAGGCTCCCTGCTGAGCAGAGAGCCAGATGCAGCCTTGATCCCAGGACCCTGAGACCATGACCTGAGCCAAAGGCAGAGGCTTTAACCCACTGAGCCACCCAAGCGCCCTGTACATGAACATTTAAATTGTTATGTAGTTTGTGTCATGATTTTCCATTTCCTCTACACTAATTCAAAGCTCTGGAAAACATACACACTGGAAAAGCATGACTTTAATTGCATTTGGGAATCCTTTTTGAATTCTCATATACTTCCCACTCAGCTTGACCTGCCTTATTCAATACCAGAGTTTTAAGCCTATGGGACAAAATCTTCCTCTGATCTTGACTTTCGAAATACTAATACTTAAACATGTTAAAAGAGACAAAAAGAAGCACAAAGATATACATGACTCGATCATAATTTCTCTTTTATCTTCATTATAAAATTGAAGTTAATAAATATGAATATTTATTTTCACATCACTTGGGAGAAAGATAAGGAATTAAGATATAATCCCACACTGCCCATTCAGATAGAAATAAACCTTGCTAAAATTGAATGCTTCAGGTAAGGAAATGGATATTGATTCACCTGATTTTTTTTTCCATTGTGGATACTGAAATTTGGCTCTAACATTGAGTTCTTATACACATTCCAAGTGTCTGTGTATTACAGTATATGCAATGATAACCTTTAATTCAGGAAAATAGAATGCCAAAAATATTGGTCAATAGTTTGAATATTTTATATATATTTGATATTATAATATAATAATGTATTATTATATAATATATAAGTTACGTGCAATAGTAATAAGGAACATGTGATATGTAATTACAATATTATTGTGAATTCTTCTTACAAGGGAATTAAGGACAACTTTTAATCAGTGTGACTATAAAAATATTTTTCGTTCGTCTAGACTCTCCTATATGCTTTTCAAATTACTTGTTCCAAACAGGGACTGGAAATCTTGCTTTTTGCTTCATGATCTGTGGTGGTTTTTTAATATGATAATATTTTTGGCCTCAACTACATATCCCATAATCCCCTTCTCATATGTCTTTGTTATTTGGGCCACCAGAGAGATTGTCGTAAATTTGGGACTTGGAAGTGAAAGAGAGCCATTGGTAGCATACACATATTGAAGTTTAAGGGCTGGCTAATCTTGTTATTGTAGGCCAGCAGCTGGATTGGCTGGCAATACTTCTCCTCCATTTTCAGTGAGTTTTGGGCCAAGAGTGTGTTAGCTCTGTGACGAAGGCCTGGGCTAGTGGGGACAACCCACCATCAATGTCAGAAGCCTAGTTTCTGTCCCAAGTTTTAGTCCTTTTTCATGGTTTCATCTTGTCCTTGGGGTTTCTAACCTGTCCTTGATCTCTCCCTTTTTATAGCCATCTACTCTTCTAAACTGATTGCCCGAGAACTTCAAACTCCAGCATCACATGTGAAGATAGTAGGCTTATTAGATTGCTTAATGAGCTTTCATAATTACACAAGTCAAAAAGAGGTTGATTATGGTAGCTGCCCTCTAAGAGGATCCTTAGTGTTCCCTTGTGTTTGCACTTTCATATGGCCCTATCCCACATTGCACCAGAATTTTATTTTATGACCAATAGAATATGAGATAGTGATGGTGTAGTACTCCCAAGCATAGGTCATAAAAGACTGCAGCTTTTATCTTTGACAAGCTTATGTACTCTTTCTCTCTAATGGGTAATTCATTTTGGGAATACAAGTATCTATATTGTAAGCAACCCCATGTTGGAGACCCTATGTGTAAGGAACTGGAGATTCTAGCTAATAGCTGTTGAAGAACTAAGAGCCCACAATGACAGTCTGAACGAGCTCATAAGAAAATCTCTCCTAGCTGTGTCTTCAGATAGGACCTCAGCCCAACCACCAACCTGACTACAATCTTATGAGATGCTCTGAGCTAGAACCACCCAGTTAAGTTGCTGCCAACTCACAGAAACTGAGAAAATAGATGCTTGTTATTTTAAGTTGCTAAGTTTTGAGGTTATCACTAACAGGAATAATAAGTAACACAGGAATTTTTATCAACTCCTGCTCTCCACAAATGAATTTACCAGTTTAACTTTTATGAATTTGTTTCTATTGAAGATTGATTTTTCTCTTGAATATCTATTATCTATCATCTATCTATCATCTATCTATCTATCATCTATCTAATTCATCTATCATGTTGTTGTGTTCTTAGTATATGAGCTTGTCTAAGACAAAAGCTGCAGTCTTTTATAAACTGTACTTGGGAGTACTATACTATCACCTGTCTCATCATCTTAAGTTTATTAATTTCATAAGTCACTTCATCCTGTCTCATAATTTTAAACATCATCTATAAAGTATCTTCCTGGGGCGCCTGGGTGGCTCAGTTGGTTAAGTGACTGCCTTCGGCTCAGGTCATGATCCCGGAGATCCGGGATTGAGTCCCGCATCGGGCTCCCTGATTGGAGGGAGGCCTGCTTCTCCCTCTCTCACTCCCCCTGCTTGTGTTCCCTCTCTTGCTGTGTTTCTCACTGTCAAATAAATAAAATCTTTAAAAATAAATAAATAAATAAATAAAATATCTTCCTCTAATATATACCTAAGGTTCTTCCATTTCTTTGATTACTAGGTTCATGTATATGTAAGTTCTATTTGAAATACCTAAAAAGGAATCAAACAGCCACCTCAAACTTAACATATTCCAAATTGCTCGTATTCCATTGTACTTAAGAGCAAACAGTGAAAATAGGTCCTATTTATTCCCACAACTTCCAAGAAATCATTTATTTTTCCTATTTGGGAAAGTGAAAAGATAGATATCATTAGCTTTGAAGGTTATTAAACCATGAATTTCTTGCCTGCAGTGTGCTGTTCTTCAGCTTCATGAACGTGGACAAATGGTGGAAATGCTAGCAGTGATGACAATGGCTTCTCTGTCCGGCTTCCTAAGCACTGCATTGTATCTATATACGTTCATTCTCCAGCTTCTTTGGTATCTAGACACAGTTGCACTATAGAATTACTGGCAGAATTTTTTCTTCCAATGATGCCTTATAAAAGAACCAGAAGAAACCCTACCTAGGCCATTTCTCAAAGGTTCTAGAAATTATCCATGGAGACCCAATCTACAACGCATTACTGAAGCTCTTTCATTGTACTTGCTTACTTCAATATTAAGTCCTTTTTTGCCTGAGGTACTTTCTGGGTGCTACCCTGAACTGAGACTTACTTTCATATCCTCAGCCTATCCTATTCAATCCAGTGTTCTTCATCTCAGATGATTTATTTTGTTTAGTTGCTTAGGTATTAATCCTGAAGTCTTCCTGACTCTTAATTCTATCTCATCTTCATATGCAGTATAGCAATGTTGACAATAACTCTCTGAAATTAATTCAGAATCATATCACTATTGCCAACTCCACCTCCACCTCCAATGTGAAAGCCAAACTCACCACTTTCCTTCATTATTAGAATGACCCCTGATTGGTTCTCCTGCTTCTAATCATGTCTCCCTAAACACCACCCTCTATATAGCACTTGGAGTGGTCCAAAAATATCAGTCATATCCCATGGACTTACACAAAACTGGCGCAACCTCTCACCACAGTTAAACCTCTAGCCATTTTAATTTACCGTTCTTTAATTAGCATTTATGACTTTCTAATATGAGAAATGTTTACTCAGCATTGGTATATTAGCTATCTAACTAATTTCTGTGCTCTTAGTAAAAAAAATATCATAAGCCAAATGAGGAAAATATCTTTGTCTTTTATTGCTCTATCCCCAGCTTATAGAACAACAGCCAATGTGTAATAGGATGCTCAATACAAATTTATTGAACAAATGAATTGAAGTCCAACACTAAATTCTTCTAATAACTCCTCATCTCATGAAGAATGAAATACATGTTTTTGTTTGTTTGTTTTCTGTATGATGATCTACATGTTCTGGTTCTTTGCTAACTCTCTGACCTCATTACTACCTTATTCACTCTGCTTCAGTCATAAAAACCTTACTATTTATCTTTGAATAAGGCATGCAATGAAAAATGTTATTTCTGTAGGTATTCATGCACCTTACCACCCCTTCTCTTTAGTGATTTCCATTAATGGAATACAGTGCCTTCATATTTTTTTAATACTCAAGGAGTAGTCAGGGTAAATATATTCTGATTTTAAATATATGTTTTAACTGGAAGCATATGGGATATTCTATATTATTTTCATATTATGTAAGCATATGGAAACCCTCAGAAAGGCTTAAGATGAGTGTCTAGGGCAATATTTTCTGCAAAAATGAAGACAATATATCAAATGAATTTTTAGTTTTGTGAAATGCCAAAGGAAGAGCTGAAACATTTGATAATTGCCAGAACCTTTCTCTGAAAGCTCACCAGGACCATGAGTCATTGTTTAGGTGACAAGATGTCAGGATATGACAAGATACTCCTGTTATATAACTTGACAAGGAGCTTAACCCAGTTCTAATGCTGAAAAATACAAGTCAAAGTAAAAATAAAAATGAAATAGGTCTTCCTTAGTTTCTTTGATGAAAAGATATCAAAGGGCTTTATAAAGTACTTCTATTTTTAAAATGCACAAATTCAGAACTTGAGCCAAAAAGTAGGAGCCTTTATAAATGGAGACTCAAATGTTCCTTTGGTAGTGTATACAGCAAACCTAAGATAAACCTGGCAAAAGAACACAGGTCTGTCAGAGTGCCATATTAACCATGAGGAAATAGTGCCATATTAACCATGAGGAAAGTTTTTATTAAAAACAGAAAATTTTCATTGAATAAGAATTATTTTTTTTTAAGATTTTATTTATTTTTTTTTACAGAGAAACACAGCAAAAGAGAGAACACGGTCCGGTAGAGTGAGAGAGGGAGAAGCAGGCTTCCACCAAGCAGGGAGCCCGTATGGGACTCAATGTGGGGCTTGATGCAGGGTTCGATGTAGGGCTTGACATAGAGTCATTGTGGGAAAGCAATATGAAGTCTCAAAGCAAACAAGCGATTGACAAATTATCATTTTAAAAATGATACTTTTTTCTTCTTGCTTCCTAAAATTGTTGATGACAATGATTTATATTTTAAAACTGTCACAAATAGAGTCAACACATGCTCTGAAGTGAATTGTGTCTTGTTTTAAATTTAAAAAATTCTGTCAGGCTGATGAATTTATTAGCCGGTTTGGGACTACATACTCAAATTTTTATAAATAGCTGTACATTTTGTTTACCTACTTAAAACTCAGAAATATTCCTCACTGAACTTAGAGTGAAATAGAAAGTAGGTACCCTTTTTCTACTGGGCCCTACATAGCCCTTTTTGCCTTATGAAACCATATCCTATTTCTTTTTCTTTAGACACTGGATTGTTCTTGCCCTATTTTTTTTTTTTTTTTTTTTTTCTCATCATACTTCTTCACCACAATATGTTTAAATCTGTTTTTCATTCTGACTGGAATTTTCTCTCCACGTATATGCTGTGGCTGACTTGGACTTCAGGCCTCTGTTGAACCTCTACATCCTTAGATTAGTCTACATGTCTGGTCTACTTAAGGAATTTTATCCTAGCAAATCATTTTATATATAGCACAAACCAATTCCTGGTATTTTCTTGTTTAGTTACTTGTTTTTGTCTTCACTAGAATTGAAAGTTCTTCAAAATAGAGACTGCTTCTGTCTTGGCTTCAGTGGAATCTCTCCTCAGTACTCAGAAAATGTTTGGCACATAAATATACTTCATAAATATTTATTAAATAAATAAGTGAATGAATGAATAATCTATTGTTGGATTTTAAGGTCCTACATTCCTTCCCACATCTGGTCTAGCTCTGCCTTCTCCCTCAAATGTCTACCACCTCCCCCAAGGGAAGTCAAGTTTTCAATTGATCATTTCACTACTAGGCCACTATCTGAACTACATTTAACTGGTCCACTGATGAGTCTCCCATGAGGTTAATAATCTTGATCTCACCCTCACCTTTTGAGTCTATAATGGATAAGGTCATCAGATTCTTCATATCATACCTAGATTACCAAGATGAGTTCTACCAATCTTCTCTATAGAATTGGTAACTTAAATTTTGAATAAATAGTAGTAAACCTCATGCAAGCATCTCAAACTCATCAGGTCTTCAAATAAAATGTTCTCAAAAACTAACAAAAGTATTTAGGTGCTTGCTAACTGTCTCTATATTGGTACTTGGTCTTTCCTTTTTTTTTTTTTTTTTTTTATTTATATTTTTTTATTTTTTTTTTTTTTTTTTTTTTCTTAAAGATTTTATTTATTTGACAGAGAGAAACACAGCCAGAGAGGGAACACAAGCAGGGGGAGTGAGAGAGGGAGAAGCAGGCTTCCCGCAGAGCAGGGAGCCTGATGTGGGACTTGATCCCAGGTCTCCAGGATCATGACCTGAGCCGAAGGCAGTTGCTTAACCAACTGAGCCACCCAGGTGCCCCTGGATGTGTCTAACTTCTGAGGAACAGAAGCTCCATGTGAGGAAGGATGAGTGGTTGGATTAAAAATATCCATTTTTCCTCCCTTAAACTGAAAATCTATGAACTATAATCCAGTATATATTTTTACATTCTTTTTCTTATTTAGCCATAGTGCAGATTTAAAGATATAATCGAAGTTAGTAAAATTGTTAGCTATTAAAAAAAACCTGAATAAGAAAATAAACATGAAATAATGATAATAGTGAGGATAAAGCTATGATAAATGAACTAACTGTGAGCCTTTCTTCTATGTTTGGGCACTATATGTTTTGTTTATGTAATAATGGGAAGTCTGTCTTTTTTAATTTTTGTCATATGTGTCTTTAAGTTCTACTTGTTGGAAACACAAAGCTCTTGTGGACTCAGTGAGAAGAGTTTGTTATTGATTCACCCCTTCCCATGCCACATGTGGGTCCCATCTCTTCTCCCTTCCCATCTCTCTGAAACCTCCATTCTACTAACTTCCTAATAGTCTGGCTTTTTTCCACTCTTCTTTTAGCTCTGGCTTGTGTCTTACTTTCCTTTTGGCTCCAAGCCCTGTTCCCACCAACTCAGCCCTTCAAACTTTAGCTCCTTCAAGAATGTTCAGCACACTCTACCTCAAACTTCAAATTTACATTTTCTTCTGGCAAGTGTCTACACAAGTCTCTGCTCAATCCCAACTGTTTTGTATTACTACCACTTAAATCTCAGAAACTGGCCTCTAATTCTTTCAATTCTGCAGAGAATAAACCTTTCCAAACTATTTTTATTACTGGAACTATTGTTAATATCGCTTTGACTTCCACATGCATAGTTCTTTGGGCAACACACCCCATAACTATATATTGCTCCCCTTTCCTCCCATATCTTTCCTTTCTTTAAAAGATCCGTTATTTTCTTGGCTTAGAGTTTTCCAATTACTTCCAACAGTAAACTTTAAAACTTCTCAGACATGTGTCTTACCAGAATTATTAAGCAAAATTGAATTTTTCCCAACATATATCTAGTCCAAATAGTAGTCTGTTCCTTTCTATGTTCAAGTTCCCAAGTCCTAATAACAGATTTCTCCTTCCCACAAATACCATTCTTCTTACCATAGGTATTCTCTGTAACCTGGTAACTTCTTCCCTGTTATTCCTACTTTTATTATTTTATTTGTCCTTTCCAACAAAAACAGCAAATCTCACTCTACAGTTTCACAGAGAAGCTATTTTTCTGCATATTCATTTCTGTGCTTAGTTTTATATTCCATAATAGAGAGGAATCTATTCCATTTACAGTTTTCTTCAAAAATAACACATGCTTAATGATTACCCAAGTTACAAAAATGTTTCATCCGGACTCCCATAGGGATAAAAATAAGTTTTTGTGTTTGGGAAATCCTGTTCTACAGGATGAGATGTAGTCAGGCAACCATCCTGCATGGATCTAAGAAAAGAAGCAAAACTCCTCATTCCACAATAGAAGACTGCCTGAGGACATCTGTAGATCCAGGAGTATATCTGGTTCTAATTGGGAGGTGCTGGAGAATTACCACCTGGGAACACTGATATAATGCATTTGATAGACAGATAGCTAGGAGACTTCACCTTTTATTTTTGGACAGGACAAAGTTGGTTCTTAAGTGCATTTCTATGGAGAAATAAAGGGTTTCTTAGACAAACAAAAACTAAATGAATTCATGACCAGTATACTTGTCCTACAAATAATATTAAAGGGGACTCTGAGTGAGAGAGAAAGACAAAATGACAAAGACTAGAAAGAAAGAGAAAATCTCCACAACAATGACAAAAGAAGCAATAAAATGCACTAAATTCTGTTTATCAATAATTACTCTGAATGTGAACAGAATAAATGTTCTTATCAAAAGATATAGGGTGTCAGAATGGGTAATAATACAAGATACATCTATATATTGCCTACAAGAGACACACTTTAGACCTAAAGACAACTGCAGATTGGAAGTAAGGGGATGGAAAAATATTTACCATGAAAATGGAATTTAAAAGAAAGCCAGAGTAGCAATACTTACTACCAGACAAATTAGACTTAAAACCAAAGACTATAACAAGATATGCAAAGAGGCACTGTATCATAATAAATAAAAACTTGTCTAGCCAACAAAAAGATCTAACAATCACAAATATTTATGTCCCCAACTTGAGGGTAGTGAAATGTATGAAACAATGAATAACAAACATAAAAGAAACTCATTGAAAATAATGCATTATGGGGCGCCTGGGTGGCTCAGTTGGTTAAGCGACTGTCTTCGGCTCAGGTCATGATCCCAGAGACCCAGGATCGAGCCCCACATCGGGCTCCCTGCTTGGCGGGAAGCTTGCTTTGCCCTCTCTCACTCCCTCTCCTTGTGTTCCCTCTCTGGCTGTGTTTCTCTCTGTCAAATAAATAAAATCTTTAAAAAAAAAAAAAGAAAAGAATGCAGTAATTGTAGTGAATATTAACACCCCCACTTACATCAATGGTCAGATCATTTAAGCAGATGATCAACAAGGAAACAGTAACTTTGAATGTAACACTGGACGAGATGGACTTAACAGATTTATTCAGAACACTTCACCCTAATGCAGCAGAAAACACATACTTTTTGAGTGCACATGGAATATTCTCCAAAATAGATCACATATTGGGTCATGAATCAGGGCTCAACAAATACAAAAAACTCAGATCATACCATGAATATTTTTTTACCACAACTCTATGAAACTAGAAGTCAACCACAAGAAAAAACTTGTAAATGCCACAAATACATGGAAGTTGAAGAACACCCTGATAAAAAAGAAATGGGCCCACTAGGAAATCAAAGAAAAAATTTTAAAAAAATACATGGAAGCAAATGAAAATGAAAACACCACAGTACAAAACTTTTGGAATGCTGCAAAAGCAGTATTAAGAAGGAAATATATAAGAACACATGCCTATTGTCTCAAGAAGCAAGAAAAAAATTTAAAATATGCAACTGAAACTTACACCTAAAGTGGTAGTAAAAGAACAACAAATGAAGCCAAATAATAAAGATTAGAGAAGAATTAAATGACATAGAAACAAACAATAAAAACAAGGAACCACACTAGAATAGATCAATGAAACTAGGAGTTGGTTCTCTGGAAGAATTAACAAAGTTGATAAACCCCTAGCCAGACTTATCAAAAAGAAAAGAGAAAGGACCCAAAAAGATAAAATCATGAATGAGAGAAGAGAGATTACAACCAACACTACAGAAATACAAACAATTATATGGCCCTCTTTTCACTACATCTGTATGTTTGGGGTAAATGCCCAGTAGTGCAATTGCAGGGTCATAGGGAAGTGTTCATAGCAGCAATAGCCACAATCGCCAAACTGTGGAAAGAGCCAAGGTGCCCTTCAATAGATGAATGGGTAAAGAAGATGTGGTACATATATACAATGGAATACTACGCTTCCACCAGAAAGGATGAATATCCAACTTTTGCAACAACATGGACTGGATTGGAAGAAATTATGCTGAGTGAAATAAGCCAAGTAAAGAAAGTGAAGTATCACATGGTTTCACTTACTTGTGGTACATAAGGCATAAGATAAAAGACAGTAGGAGAAAGAAAGTGAATGGGAAGTAGGGTAATTCAGGGAGAGAAACGAAACATGAGACACTTTGGACACAGAAACAAACTGAGGGACCTGGAGGGAGGGTGTGGGGGGGATGGGAGAGCCTGGTGGTGGGTACTGAGGGCACCTATTGCATGGAGCACTGGGTGTGGGACATGGGCAATGAATCTTGGACCACTGAAAAAATAAAATAAATTTAAAGTTAAAAAAAAGAAATACAATTATAAAAAAATATTATGAAACATTACATACAAACAAATTGGGCAATCTGGAAGAAATTGTTAAATTCCTAGAAACATGTAAACTACCAAAGCTGAAACAGAAAGAAACAGAAAATTTGAGCAAACCAATAGCCAGCAAAGAAATTGAGTCAGTAATCAAAAATCTCCCAATGAACCAAAGTCCAGGGCCAGATGGCTTCACAAGAGAATTCAATGAAACATTTAAAGAAGAGTTAAGACCTCTTCTTCTCAAACTATTCCAAAAATGAAATGAAAGGAAAACTTCAAAACACATTTAAAAATCCAACAAAACCCTGATTGCAAAACCAAAGAAGCCAGTAAAAAAGAGAACAATAAACTAATATTCCTGGTGAACATGGTTCCAAAAATTATCAACAAAATACTAGCAAATTGAATTCAACAGTACATTAAAAGAATTATTCATCACAACAAGGGGATTTATTCCTGGGTTGCAAGGGTGGTTCAATATTCATAAATCAATCAATGTAATATACCACATTAATAGAAAAAGGATAAGAGCCATATGATCCTCTCAATAGATACAGAGAAAGCATATGACAATGTACAGTATTCATTCCTGATAAAAACCCTCAACAAAGTAGGGATAGAGGCAATATACCTCAACACCAAAAAGGCTATATATGAAAACCCCACAGCTAATATCATTCTTTTTTTTTTTTTTTTTAAAGATTTTATTTATTTGACAGAGAGAAACACAGCGAGAGAGGGAACACAAGCAGGGGGAGTGAGAGAGGGAGAAGCAGGCTTCCCGCTGAGCGGGGAGCCTGATGTGGGACTCGATCCCGGGTCTCCGGGATCATGACCTGAGCCGAAGGCAGTCGCTCAACCAACCGAGCCACCCAGGCGCCCCAATATCATTCTTAATGGGGAAAAACAAGGAAATTTTCTTCAATGGTCAAGAGCAATACAGGAATATCCGCTCTCACTACCATTGTTTAGCATAGTACCAGAAGTCCAAGCCTCAGCAATCAGACAGCAAAAAAGAAATAAAGGCATCCAAATCAGCAAGGAAGTAGTCAAACTTTCACTCTTTGTAGATGCCATGATACTCTGTAGAAAACTTGAACGACTTCAACAAAAAAATTACTAGAACTGACACATGATTTCAGTGAAGTCAGAAGATATAAAACTAACATACATAAATCTGTTGCATTTCTATACACCAGTAATCAAGTAGCATACAGAGAACTAAGGAATTGATCCTATTTAGAATTGCACCATAAACCAAAAAGTACCAAGGATTAAACCTAGCCAAAGAGGTAAAAGATCTGTACTCTACAAACGTAGAACACATATGAAATAAATTATCAGGATGACACAAATAAATGTAAATAATTCCACACTCATGGATTGGAAGGACATATATTGTTAAAATGCATATACTACCCAAAACAATTAACACATTTAATGCAATTCCTACCCACCAGCACTTTTCACAGAACTAGAACAATCTTAAATTTGTATGGAACAAGAAAAGATAGGGGCACCTGGGTGGTTCAGAGACTTAAAGCCTCTGCCTTCAGCTCAGGTCATGATCTCAGGGTCCTGGGATTGAGCCCTACATCAGGCTCTCCGCTCAGCAGGGAGCCCCCTGCTTCCCCCCCTCCCCGCCTGCCTCTCTGCCTACCTGTGATCTCTCTCTCTCTCTCTGTGTCAAATAAATAAATAAAATCTTAAACAAAAAAGAAAAGAAAAAGAAAAGATATTCAAATATCACCAGCATTTTTCACAGAGTTAGGACAGATAATTCTAAAATTTGTATGGATACCAAATAGCCAAAGTAATTTTGAAAAAGCAAACCAAACCTGATGGCATCACAATTCTAGACTTCAAGTTATAATCATGAAAAGAGTAGGGTACTGGCACAAAAACGACTCACAAATCAATAGAAGAGAACAACAACAGCAACAACAAAACACAAATGGACTCAGAACTATATCATCAACTGATCTTCCACAAAGTAGGAAAGAATATACAATGGAAAAAAAGACAGTCTCTTCTACAAATGCTGTTGGGAAAACTGGACAGTGACATGCAGGAGAATGAAAGTGAATTACTTTCTTACATGATATCCATAAATTCAAAATGGATGAAAGATCTAAATGTGACACAGGGAATCATCAAAATCCTAGAGAACATAGGTCACAGCCTCTCTGACCATGGCTGCAATAATTTCTTCTGAAATACATCTCCAGAGGCAAGGGAAACAAAGCAAAAATGAAGGATTGGGACTTCATCAAGAGAAAAAAACTTCTGCCTAGTGAAGAAAGCAATCATCAAAACCTTTTATAAAAGGCAACCAATGGGAAGGGAGAAGATATTTGTGAATGGCATATGGATTAAGGGCTAGTCTCCAAAATCTATAAAGAACTTATCAAACTCAACACCCCAAAAATAAACAATCCAGTTAAGAAAGGGGCAGAAGATATAAATATACATTTTTTCCAACAAAGATATCTAGATGGCAACAGACACATAAAAAGATGTCCAACACTGAAAAAATAATGTAATAAAAAATAAAAAAATAAAAAATAAAGACCCAAAGTAAAAAAAAAAAAAAAGAAGATGTTCAACATCACTCATCATCAAGGAAATACAAATCAAAACTAGAATGAGATATCACCTCACACCACAGGAAACAACAGAAGTTGGCAAGGATGCAGAGAAAAGGGAACATTCTTACACTATTGGTGGAAATACAAACTGATGCAGCCACTCCCGAAAACAGTATAGAGGTTCCTCAACAAGTTAAAAATAAATTGCACTGCTAGGTATTTACCCAAAGGATACAAAAACACTGATTTGAAGGGATATATGCAGCCCAATGTTTATTAGCAACATAAACAATAGCCAAATTATGGAAAGAGCTCAAATGTCCGTGAACTGATGAATGGATAAAGAGTTGGTATATACAAGCAGTAGAATATTACTCAGCCATAAAAAATTAAAATTTTGCCAATTGAATGACATGGGTGGAGTTAATTATGCTAGGTGAAATAAATCAGTCAAAGAAAGGCAAATGCCATATGATTATGCTTGTATGTGGTATTTAAGAACATGGGGGGAAAACAGAGAGAGACAAACCATAAAACAGACTCTTAACTATAGAGAACGAACTGAAGGTTGTTGGAGGGGAAGTGGGAGAGAGGATGGGCTAAATAGGTGATGGGCATTAAGGAGTATTCTTGCTGAGATGAACACTGGGTGTTGTATATAAATGATCAATCACTAAATCGTATACCTGAAACTAAAATAAATAAATAAACAGACATATATAAATGCATTTCCAAAAGTCCCTAGTGAGATGGGGCTTCAGTAAGCTTCAACAGTAACTTTCTCCCTACAGGGTGTTATGTTGGTCCCTTCCCTTTCTGACTTCCCTATGTCTTTCCTGATGCTTCCTAATTCTAAAATAAATTGTCTGCATTCAAATTCTTATTTCAGAGTTTGTTTATGAATTCAAGGAATGAGACTGCTATTTGCCTACCATCTTCCTCATTATTCTGTGACATACTGCTGCACCTTCAGTCTGGCCATTATTGAAAGATTGGCTTAAAGTCTGGAAAATATCAGGGACAGTTAAAGATCCATAACTGTACTAGGATATAAATAAAGAAACAAATGTTACTATTTTTCCTTCAAGGTTTGAAAACTCTACCTCTGTTATGTTTATCATTCTAAATTGCTCAGATCCACTGCTATATATATTTATGGCCATATTTATATTCAACAGTCTTTATATAGTCATTCATGGTCATGTTTTCCATATTTGGAATCCATATTTAAGATCCAATATGGAATCCATATTCCCTTAGCATTTGGTATATGTATGAACCTTGTTTAATATACATTTTCTCAGTAAATAGACACTTTGAGTACCTGGTATGTAGTGGTCATTATTCTAATGGCTGTTTGCATATTATCTCAGTTTTGCAGACGGAGTCAACTAAAGCAAAATGTTAATGAACAGCGAGGTTCAAGGGATGCCAATTTGCAAGTGACAAAGGCAAGAATTAACATCCCACCTCCCTACCCCTAGGTATTCATTTTCTTAACCATGATGTTGTACACTATATGTTTTCCAATTAAATAAACCCCAAGATAAAGAGAAGAAAGAGTCATCCAAGTCATCCAGGTAGAGATTCTTTTTCAGTGTATTGGATAACACCAATAAAATTTATTTAGTTGTCATGTGTTCTCTCATTTATGTGGTTTGTACCAAAATGCCTAGAATTTAGCTCTTTACTTAGTTTCCTTAAGGAATGCCAACCTTGGGGCACCTGGGCAGTGCAGCTCGTTAAACATCTAACGCTTGGTTTTAGCTCAAGTTGTGATGTCAGGATCCTGAGATCAAGACCCTAGTCAGGCTTCACACTCAGCTAGGAGTATGCTTGAGACTCTCTCTCTACCTCCACCCCCACCATGCTCACACAATCTTTCTCTCTAAAGTAAATACATACATCTTAGGAAAGAAAGAAAGAAAGAAAGAAAGAAAGAAAGAAAGAAAGAAAGAAAGAAAGGAAGGAAGGAAGGAAGGAAGGAAGGAAGGAAGGAAGGAAGGAAGGAAGGAAGGAAGGAATAAATTCCAACTTTGTAAGCATTTTCTAATTTCTTTTTTATTACTGAAGATTTGTGAGGTTACAGGGAAATATTACATTGTATAGTACACACCATTTATCTGGAAAAAATATTCCATATTCAGTACTTCTGAAACTAGCTTTGATTTCTATAACATCATCACCCAGATTCCACTTATTTCATCCCCTTTCTTCATGTAGTACCCATCTTCTGGGTCTTCTTACTAAAATACCCTTGAGGTCTCCAATTCTTCCCATAAAACTTACAGAGCAATGAATTTATAAAACCAATGACTCTTCCAAAGAAGTTTGATTTAAAAATGTTAAACAGAGGGGCACCTGGGTGGCTCAGTTGGTTAAGCGACGACCTTTGACTCAGGGTATGATCCCAGAGACCGGGTATCAGGTCCCACATCGGGCTCCCTGCTCGGCGGCAAGCCTGCTTCTCCCTCTCTCACTCCCCCTGCTTGTGTTTCCTCTCTGGCTGTGTTTCTCTCTGTCAAATAAATAAAAAATCTCTAAAAAAAATAAAAATAAAAAATAAAAATGATAAACAGAAATAAAGCACAACAGCAATAATAACAAAACCTCCAAGTTGCTACAATTATAATGTGAAGCAGAACAATATAAACAAATATCGTACCTACTATGTGCCACAGAATGTGCTGTTTATTTCACAGATACTAACTATCCTACTTGTTTGTTTAAATATTTTATTTATTTGAGAGGGAAATAGAGAAAGTGTGTGAGACTGAGTTTAAATGAGCAGAAGAAAAGAGAAGCAGACTTTGGGAGGGAGAGAGAAACAGACCCCTGCTGAGCAGGAAGCCTGATGCAGGACTTGATCCTAGGACCCTAGGATCATGACCTGAGCCAAAAGCAAACCGACTGATCCACCTGGGTGTCCCTATGCGACTCAGTTCTAATTAAGTTCCTTTGAATTAAGTAGCATTGCTTCCATTTTTCAGAAAAGGAAATTGAAAAATTTGACAAATTTGTCCTTGTATCTGCCTCTTTCCAC
Organism: Spilogale gracilis; assembly: GCA_004023965.1. Taxonomy (NCBI): domain Eukaryota; kingdom Metazoa; phylum Chordata; class Mammalia; order Carnivora; family Mephitidae; genus Spilogale; species Spilogale gracilis. The sequence continues at coordinate 104,441 of PITA01001428.1, forward strand.
TCTACTGCTCTACTATTCTACACTCTACTATTAACTCATTGATACTATAATATGAATAATAATTTTTAACCAACCAACTAATTCTAGACATTTCCTATGGTCAAGTTGGTTTTTCTTTTAAGATATTATTTATTTATTTGAAAGATAGAAACACAATGAGAGAGAGAACACAAGTAGGGGGGGAGTGAGAGAAGGAGAAGTAGGGTTCCCACTGAGCAGGGAGCCCAATGCCAGGCTCGATTCTGGCACTGGATCATGGGACTCCGAGATCATGCCATGAGCCTAAGGCAGACGCTTAATGACTGAGCCTCCCAGGGGCCCCAGTGGTTAAGCAGCTTTAAAAAGCAGGTAGTGTTCCCAGGAATTCCCACATTTATTCTAGTGCTTTTCCACTATATCACACTAACTTTGTCCATTGTAAACATAAAAGGAGAGCCTTATATACCACAGCAGATTACATGATTATTTATAAAATAATTCTGAAAGTTAATATTTAATAGAAATTAAAGGGGATGGCTGCAGAATTAGTAAGTAATCAATTTAATGATGATTATTAGTTATAGAGAATTTATTCTATTTAACTATTAAAACATGTTTTATTATGAAAACATAAAGGGAATAACTAATGTTCACAGGCATACACACATGGTTATATAAGAGATTCCTATGAGCTTTTTATCTTTTTTATCTTTTTTCCTATTTCTTTAGTCATAACTCTATGGTATTGTGCAATGAATATAGTTGAAAAATAATTTTTCAGGTCATACACAATCCATCCTGAATAGAATTAGAATTCAGCATAAGTTTGTTAAACTAAAGTAGTCAAGAAGAAACATAATTATGTCCAAAATGAAAAAGCTGCAGTAAAGAGAATAGAGTTATGAGGAAAAAAATTAAGCTTCACAATTATGTGATACATATGTGCAGATTGGCATTAAACACCAAAATTGTCAGAGCAAAAGAAAAAAACTAGCATGAGAAAGCAATCTAATGTTTTTGCTGAAAAAATAGAAGTAAATGTAATAGTCAAATCTTCATTTTCCAATGACCTACATTTTGTGCTGACTCATGTTTCACTGTATGTTGAAGGAAGATGATCCCTCCTTCTCACTTCTGTTCTGCATGTCTGTTTAGATATAGATGTGACTGTTGTGAGTCAGATGACTTAGAAAGAATTTATATACATAGTATATAGAGAAATGGTACTTTATTCTGTTTAAAGAACTCAAGAACTGGTTTGACTGTACAAAAAAATAGAAATAGTTTACCTTGTATTATAGAATGCTTCAATTTGTATCAAAACGTAAAGTATGTGTCCTTTTAAAAAATCTTTATTTATTGTGAAAAAATTAAAAAGCCAGAATTTTAGAATCTCATTATTATGGATAATTATATCCCCACAACAGTAATGCTAAGTATATGATCAGAAATTCATAATTTTTGTTTCATTTAAAAATCCATGGACTATTAAACATAGTATTTGATAATACCATTTATTTCTTAAAAATTATATAAAAATGTAAGTAACTTTTCTTTCTACATACTAGTTACTAAGATATCCTAGTAGTATTACAAAAGTAAAGTTTTAACCAATTGTAGCCTGAATAGAATATAAATGAAAAGATCCATATACGAAATATTTTGCCATCTGAGTCCAATTAGTAGGTCTGTACTGAGAGTGGTATTTCTATTGAGGTGGTTTAACTAATCCAGGAGACACTTAGAACAGACGAGGCTGGAAGTTTGTAGTGGAAGGTAGGAGAGTTAAGAGTCCTTACGGAGAAGATTGTGTGGAGCCTTGATTTGTGGTGGTAAGCGTAGGGGGGAATGTGAAAACAAGCAGCACCGCGTGATGAGTGCCAAAAGTCCCAGAAAAGGGGCTGAATCCTTGATGAACCTAAAAAAAAAAAAAAAAAAAAAAAAAAAAAAAAAAAAAAATCCATGGAAGACTGGAGGGTCTCAGAGCTTCTTTTTATAAGTCCAGTGTCTGTTCCTTAAAAAATAACAAATCAGAGACACCTGGGTGGCTTAGAGGGTTAAGCCTCCTCAGGGTCCTGGGATGAGTCCCACATCGGGCTCTCCGCTCAGCGGGGAGCCTGCTTCCGCTTTTTTCTCTGCCTCCCTTTCTGCCTATGTGTGATCTCTCTCTCTGTCAAATAAATAAATAAATAAAAATCTTAAAAAAAAATTAAAAAAAAATCAGGGGACGCCTGGCTGGCTCAATTGGTTAAGGGATTGTCTTTGGCTCAGGTCATGATCCCCGAGTTCCGGACTGAGCATGATACTCTGGAATTGAGCCCCCGTATCAGGCTCCCTGCTCAGCAGGACCCTTGCTTCTCCCTCTCTCACTCCCCCTGCTTGTGTTCCCTCTCTAGTTGTGTTTCTCTCTGTCAAATAAATAAATAAAATCTTTTTTTTTTTTTTTGGTATTTATGTTTTTATTTTTTTAACATTATTTTTGTTGGTTTTTAATTTAAATCAATATTGCACTTTGTTAACTGACTAAAATTTAAATTAAATAAAATCTTTTTAAAAAATAACAAATCAGGCCAAACATGCCAGGTGAAAGAATTCCCTCAGGGATGGGAATTATTTATATAATATGGTTCCTATGTGTTGGCATTGCCTCACATGCAGTTATGGATTGATAACCTATTCTTCCTACACATCATGAAATTGGCACTTACTTAAATTTTGCCTACTAGTTGGTTTAAATCTGGCAACACATACTAACCACTTGTTCAATGTTTGTGATTACAAATGAATGAACATGTATTTTTTTTGTATGAATAGTTTTTATTTCCTAAGCTTTAAGAATTTTAGGTGAGAAGTTCAAGAATTTCTAAAGCTTTATTGAATTGACATAAAATTGATGCTTCATTTGCTATCTTTACTATGTATATCCATTGGTTCAGTATCACAGAATACAGATGTGTTTGTACCTTACTTTAAGAAGTATGGTCAGATGTACATAATAGCCTACCAGAAAGAGGAGTGAATCATTTTCTCTTAGACTAGTGTCCCACTGAAGAGTTATGACAAATAACTAGATATTTATATTTTGAAGCTCCATCATGTATCAAAATATGTAAAATATGGACTATCACTCTTACACACTTAAATTTGAATTATATTTCTATTATTCCTAACATTTGTATAATTTTGTTGATCCTCCTAACATTTCAATATTTCAGACTTGCATCATCTCATGCCTCCACTTTTTCATATTTTCAGTCTACGTATTTTTCTGTTGGAGATACCTGATATATATAGCCTAAAATACCAAATTCTAGGTTCCATTTCTTGAATGATTTCCCTTTCTTACATCAGTATTAATCTTATTCTGTTCTGTAGGTCCATGGTATTCCAAAGAGATTCTTGGTTTACACTCAACACCCAGACAACTCACAAATACACATGGACACTCATGCATCCCTGTGTGCATTCACTCCTGCAGATGCCACAGACACCCCTACACGTACTCAGTATGAACACACTGGCAGATGTGCATACTCAGTTGTACCCACTCTCACAGTCACATATGTGCACATGTTCCCTGACTAACTCACATATTCTTACACATGTGCTCTTGCACACATGGACCTACAAGCACCTGCAGTACAGGAGCAGACAGATACACATCCACATATACACACATCTACACACACACACACACACACACACACACACACACATGCGGTATGCACTGAAAAACAGCAAAGTTTTCTAATAATATAAGGTCTGAGTAGACTTCTTGGAATGTTTTTTTTTATCATACATAGTGGAGAGCCATGTAATATTTTCTTTGAATAGCTTGTTAATAATTTTCAAACTTTGATTTAATAGGACAGGTTAAAATTCTTTATCATTATAATACAAGTATTATCAATTTATCTTTTCTCTCATATCTCTTTTCACCAATCCTCCTAATCCCCAAATAAACTGTAGGACTGCTTATTATTCAATTTGATATCAGATGAGTGATTTAAGTATTCATTTCCCGCTGTTGACTAGTTACACAACCTTTATTTAATTAACACATATTTTTCAAGGCTCGTTTCAAATATTGCTTCTATGAAGCTTTTATTAACCTCCCTAGAAACAATTCATTGGCTTATCCCCTTTTGTTGGGTAGAATTTAATTCTTCCCTTATAACTCTTTTGACGTTGGATTTAAATCAATTTTACATATATGTTATTTTTACTGGATTTTAAACATTTTAAGAAGTATAAACATTTTTTGCAGTTTGTTATTTAGAAGAGTAAAGTATTTAATAAATATTTATTAAAATAATGGAACATTGCAAAGTTTATTGTTTAAACTCTATGTACGTTTGTTTGTTAAAGAAAAAAAAAAGTCTCCCCTTTTCCAGAAGATACTGTATCAAGTATGGAGACATTGTATTTGTTCTTTCACTTTGGTGAGTAAATCAGTCACACTCCAAACATTTGTCTTTAGGTTAATTATATAAACATAAAGCTTCCTCAGTTGGGAGTCATGTTTACACTGGGATTTAGACACTAAGTAATGGAACAAATACTGTGTCTCTATAAATGAAAAAGAGTGAGAATTAAGGTACAAAGCAGAAATGTGAGTGTTCTGGTTCAGGAAATAGTTTTACAAGTAAAGTTGTTTTCGTTATCACTCAACTGAACATGACCACATTTATAATCTGTTCATTCAATGGCTTTTTGCAATTTTTGCCTTGATGCTTAATAAAAAAGAAAGGAATTAGTGACATTAACACCAAAATGATATAAAACAGAAATAATAATGATATAGTAGGGAAGAAATGGAGAAAAGAAGAATTGCATTATGCTCTTAGTAATGTTTTCCTTAGCACATCTACAGTAGGAGAAATAACATCTTAAATCCAATATACTCTAGGGATCAAAAACAAATTATCAAATACTTCATATTTTATAGCCCTGTAACATTTTTCTGATATGATTTTTGTTCTATTAAATTATTTTTTGAAGATATAAGAAGAGTTAAAAGCAATCTAATTTATTAAATTTTTTGAATTAAATTACTGTATCATTCCACTGAAAATGATGTAGTCTCATAAATGTGTTCTTGTATGTGAAAGCCTTTCAGAGCTCTTAAATCACTAACTTTTAATTATCTGGCAACATTGTTTATTTTCTATAGTCAGTACTGCATATTTTTTTCTGCCCTATAAAAATGTGTTTGGGAAATGGGGTTGCTGATTATGTAGTCTTCATATCTTAATTTTTTAATGTCATTTTGTGAATGGTGATCAACATCCTTTCTGTCAATCAAACACAGGTTTCCAAAGTAGTTCTTGTGATTTTAAAAATTTTCAATGAGGTTCAGATCCTTGTGTAGTGGAAATCATTCAACTAATTGTCTTACATTCTAACTGAAGAAAAACTATAGTCAGAACTAGTGATTTACTGTGTACCTGGGTGGCTCAGTGGATTAAGCCTCTGCCTTTGGCTCAGGTCATGATCTCAGGGTCCTGGGACTGAGGCCTGCATTGGGCTCTCTGCTCAGCAGGGAGCCTGCTTCCTCCTCTCTCTCTGTCTGCCTCTCTGCCTACTGGTGATCTCTCTCTCTGTCAAATAATAAATAAAATTTTAAAAAAAGAAAAAAGAACTAGTGATTTTCTAATTGTTTCTTAAGCTCCTTGTGCATCAATTATTTTTATGTAAAATGTTTCAGAGATAGCTGTGACATACTTAACTCCACAGCTTAATGCTATAGGAAAAATCAGGTTGAATTACACAACTCACATTCTAATAGACTGGCGTCTTTTTCTTTGTGACCTCAGTATAAAATGAAAGGGAACTATGTCTAAGCATATGCTTGCCTACATATAACTGAATCAATGAAATTATCATTCACTAAGATGTTGATTTTAAGCATTTTTTTTCCATTTGCCATTCCCTGATTTTTATCCATCTTTAAAATAACAATTGTTTTTCTTAAAAATAGATAATTCTGGAAAATGTAAAGCACATTATAGATTTTGAAGTGATACAGGGAGTTTATATTTGAACTTTGACTTTTATGCCATGGAATAGTTGTTTAATTTTTGGAAAATTACTTCTTAAATCTTAGTTTTCTCGCTTATGAAATGTGGCTATTAATAAATAACCTATAGTATTGTGGTGATCAAAATTCAGGTACTTTCAGACTGTCTGTCACTTGAAAAATCCTCAATTAGTGCACAAATTAAATTTCTATAAAATTTGAATGGATACTTAAAATACTTTTTTAGGAAAAGCAAACTTCCATTAAGTCAGGTAATATGTGATATTTAATAATTCTTAAATATTTTCTAGTTCTTATTAGGAAATAAATAACTAATATTTAAATATTATGACTTAGAAATCGCATAAATCTGTCCGCTTATACTTCACTTGTCACCATGTGTCAACAAAGATGAATGGAAAATTCAATGTGAAGCTGGGAGACCATTTGTTCAGCTGTAGGAAATACTCAATCACCAAGTGGAACACTCAGACTGGATACTGGGGATAAGTGGAAGGCTCCCTCAAAACCTATATAAATCTATGATAGCAGTAAGTGTGTAAATTTAGTTTTAAATTTATATTTAGTCATATTATAATATGCTCATTATTCTACTAGCCTGTGCTGGCTTGATAAAATTCCTCCTTATCTCACTCCCACTTCAGGTAATATGGAGATACTGGGCTCTCCCTACCAACAGTCTCTCATCTTCACTCTTCCTGCTCACACTTAATGTGAAAGCCCGGCTGTTCCAGGGCAGACCCATCTGTCTGTACAGGCATCTTTCCTGCCCCCCTCTATAAACATGTAGAGAGGTAGTTCAGCAACTCTACCTAGAGTCTTTGCTTGGAGGCTCTCTGTTGTTTTATTTATAGAATTCTTATTCTGTATGTCACAATGTGCCCACTAGTAGCTCCTGTCATAAAATTTACCTGAAAAAATAATCAGCATAAGGGGCTTTTCTTTCCCATTAGAGACTGCACAAGTTCAGGTCTTGCTTCCCATTAGCTTATCTTGGATAATGCATTGGCAAACTTTTCAACAAGCTTTAGATCAAACAATGTGGGATTATAGGCATCCCCTAACTGATAAAGGCAAACTCATCTCTAAACAGTCTCCATATGTATGTAGATCAGTACATTTATACGCATATAAATTTTACTTTGTTTTATCTCAAGTGAGAGCACTGAACATCTTTTTTCTCTAAAGCCCATACTCTATTCATATTTTCTCAGGTTTGCCCTAATGTCTTTTCTTTACCCTTATGATAGCATATTACATTTAATAGATATGTCTCCTTCAACTCCTCTTGGTCATCACAGTTTCTCAGAATTCCTTTTTTTGATGAAGTTATGAATTTGCTTTCAGACTGTCTGTTAACTGATTAACACTTGTTAAATGGAACAATAGAGTGCTGGGTGGTAAGCTAAGGTTAACAACAAACCACAAGAGAGTCTGAAGTAGAGAGATTTATTACTCCCAGGCCCCCCAGGAATCATTCTGCATACCTTGAGCTGCCACACTGGGAGGTCAAGTTAAAGTGCAGGCAGAGACAGAACCTGGGCACACGCCTTTTTGTAGTGCCCCTGTGTGGAATGCTTTAGGATTACCAAGCTAAGGCCGATAATTCAATTCAAACCAGCAGAGCAGGATTTTGATAAAACCCAGGTTATATAAGGAGCATGTAAGGGAAGGCATATCAAGGGGGAAATATTGGGAGACAGGAGAAACTCGTGAGCATAGGGACTCATGGGCAAGTCTTATTAGAGACTTATATTTGCTTGTGACTCTGCAGGCTGCTATCTAGACCAGAAACATGCCTGAGCAGCTCTGGCCAGTCAGAGGTCCCTGCAGGCCACTTGGACAAAAGAAATTGGTGCCAAGGCAGCAATACTATGGAGTAGTTTAGCTAAACCCTCCAGAGATGACTATGACAGTTCTGGGGATTAGCGGTGAGATATTTTGTAGAATGCCCTTCAATTTAAGGTTGAAATTTAATCCCCTTTAGTATGTTTTCTGTTTAATCTCCATTCTGCTTTCTTAACTTTGTCTTCCAAAGTAGCAAATTTTATGTGCCCAATGTATATTTTTGTTGTTCTTTGTTGTTTTGTATGTGTTTTTATAAATTGTGTAAATGATGAATTGTATGTGTTTGTATATATGTGTTTTTGTATGTGTTTTTATAAATTGTGTAAATGATGAATATTTTACATTTGATCAAAATATATTATTCTTTTAGATTCTGTGTCTACTCATGTTCATAACTTTTCCTGTTTTCTTGAACATATTAATCATAAATATTTTAAAGGCTACATCTGAGAAATCTAATATCAATAATATCATAGGGATTTTTGTTTTTTAAGTATTTTTCTTGATTCTCTCGTCACATTTTTATTGCATTTTATTTTTAATGATAAAAAACTTGAGGTCCAGAATATTATTATTTTTCAGCAGAGATGATTTTTTTTCTTTTGATATGAAAGTTGAATAAGGATAGATTGTTCTTATCGATTAGAAGTTGAATGGTTTTGAGGTTAGATTTCAGTGTTTGGAAGGTCTCATCTACTTCTAATTCACCCTCATTCAAGAGAAAGAGCAACTCAATTTATCCAACTAAAAACAAAAAAAACAACTAAAAATGAGCAGAGGACATGAATAGACATTTCTCCAAAGAAGATGCACATATGGCTGATAGATGCATGAGAAGATGCTCAATATCACTCATCATCAGGTAAATAGAAATTAAAACTACATTGAGATATCACCTCATGCCTCTCAGAATGGCTAAAATGAAAAATATAAGAAACAACAATTGTTGGCAAGCACAAGGATGTGGAGAAAAAGGAAATCTTGTCTACTGTTGGAGATGCAAACTGGTATAGCCACTGTGAAAAACAGTATAGAGTTTCCTCAAAAAAATTAAAAAATAGAATTGCCAGATGACCCAAAAATTTCACTACTGAGTTTTTACACAAAGAATATGAAAACAGTAATTTAGAGTTATATACAGCCCTATGTTCATTGTGGCATTATTTCTAATAGCCAAATTATGAAAGTAACACAACATCGAAAGATGAATGGGTAAAGAAGATGTGGTATGTATGTACAATGGTATAGCTATCACTCAGCTATAAAAAAGAATGAAATATTGCAATTTGCACCAACATGGATGGATCTAGAGAGATTTATGCTAAGTGAAATAAGTCAATAGGGCAAGACAAATGCAATATGATTTCAGTCATTGTGGAATTTTAGAAAAAAATAAACAAGGAAAAAAAGAGAGAAACCAAAACACAAACTCTTAACTATAGAACATAAACTGATGGTTACCAGAATAGAGATGGATAGAAGGATGGGTTAAATAAGTAATGGGAATTAAGAGTACTATTTTCAGGATAAGCATTAGGTAATAAATGGAATTGTTGTATCATTCTATTGTATACCTGAAGCTCAATTAACACTATGTTAACTATACAGAAACTAAAATTAAAAAAAAAAAAAACTACAGCTGAACATTAATGGCAATGGATTAAATATGGTTCAGAGAAAATAATATTTGGCAGAGAACACTTTCAAAGTATGCCAGGGCTAATTTTTAAAATTTGCTTCTGAACAGTAACCTAGATCAAGTAAATATAGCATATTAAATAATATAGACATAGATAAAAATGCATGGGGCTTTGATCCTAAAAGAAGTAAACCAAGCCATTTATGAAATTTAAATTTCTAAGCTAAAATTGTTTAAGTGTGTTTTCCTAAACATTATGATGTTAACTCATTGTTATTTTCTGACTAAAGAGATACATATTTGGCACATTCTTTAAGATAAATAAAATTAATAAAATTAGAATATAAAATAAAATATTGTGGCAGGGTGAGGGGAAGCATCCCTGAAAAAGCAAGAGCTGACTAAAGACTTGAAGAAACTGATGGCTGCCTGAGGGGAATGGGATGGAAGGAGCCTCAACGTGGGTGAAATGGGCTGGGAATATAGGCTTCCAGTTATGAATGAATAAATCACAATGGTGTTGTGATAGAGTTGCCTGGTGACAATGGTAGCTACACTTGTGGTGAGCAGAGCATAACCTATATTGTGGTTGAATCACTATGTTGTATACCTGAAACTAATGTAACATCATATATCAACTACTTAAAAAAAAAAAAAAAAAAACTTGAAGTAGACAAGGAAGTGAGCAATATGGATGGTTGGATACAGAGGTATTTTCAGGTAACAGAGCCATAGAATTATCTTTTCACTGAGTGCCTTTGTCCTCCTCTAGAAACTTTGATCCTTTTCTATTCTGATAACCTATGGGGAAAGATCACATCTCTGCTTATTAACCTTTTATGAACTAAAATAACATATGATTTCTGATCACATTTTTTTTATGATGACTAGGCACATGGTCCCTCATATTGTTAGAAATGGGGTGATGGGGACGCCTGGGTGGCTCAGTTGGTTAAGCCACTGCCTTCGGCTCAGGTCATGATCCCGGAGACCCGGGATCGAGTCCCACATCGGGCTCCCTGCTCGGCAGGAAGCCTGCTTCTCCCTCTCTCACTCCCCCTGCTTGTGTTCCCTCTCTGGCTGTGTTTCTCTCTGTCAAACAAATAAAATCTTAAAAAAAAAAAAAAAAAAAAAAAAAAAAGAAATGGGGTGATGGAGTGTATTCTACTTGTATTCCAGGGAAGAAGGTGGAATGGGGTAAAGGATTGCTGTAGTTCAAAATGGTCTCTTCCAAATCAAGAGAAGTATTTTTTTTGTTTTAATTTCATGACATTTAATTTTTATATCTCTTTAAATTTTACAAGTATTTTTGATTTAGGAAAAATTTGCAAAGATAAGCAGAGACATCCTCAGATATTCAACATCCCCATTTGTTAGCGTGTCTCTTACATCACTATGGTATATATGTCACCATCAATGATCAAATATTAATAAATAATAAAGTCCATATGTTATCCTGATTTCTTAAGTTTCTATTTTTTTTTTCTATCATGGGGTACCATATCACCTTTTTTAAAATCATATCTCCTTAAGCTCCTCATTTCTCAAATCGTCCTTGTTTCAAGGGTCTTGGTTAGGTATTTTGTAGAATGTCAATTTCATATTTATCTGCTATTTCTCTCATGATTAGATTTAGTTTCTGAGTTTTGAGAGAAAGATCACAACAATCATAAAGTGCCATTCTCATTCCCTCACACCAAGGGTCCATTCTTTCTACATAGTTTGTTACTGTTTATGTGAACTTTGAGTACCTGACTGCTGGGAGCCACACATTCTCACAAGCTGATGGAGTCACTGTGGGGAAGATGGCAGTCTGAGCACAGCTCCTGCCTCACAGGAAAACTCACTGACTTCCATAAATCTCAGTGAGAGGGTAGCAATAGAAGTACAGCTCGTGCCACCATAAAATAACCGCACTAGGTCTGACGTGGTCACTGCAAGGAAAGGGCAGTCTGAGCCTCACTCCTGCTGATGGTGCAAAGCTGTCATCTCCTCTTTCTAGTGACTGGTCTTTACCCTAAAAGTAAAGCACAATATTCTTGACAAGGCCTCAGGATGTTCTAAGCCAAACTGAAACCCCTTGCAGTCTTTAGATCTATTCAAGAGAGTGTACTTTTTGCACTTTCCCTTTAAATCTCCTATGGATCTATGGGGAGATTGTTAAGGCTTTTGAATGGTCAAATGAATGGTTAAATATAAAAGTTTAGGACGATTAATATGCCAGACAGACTGACTCCTGGCTGGTTTGTTAGTAACTTAGCTTAAACTATAACTTTGTATGTAACTAACTCACCTCAGCCTTTTTTTTTTTTTAAAGATTTTATTTATTTATTTGACAGAGAGAGGTCACAAGTAGACAGAGAAGCAGGCAGAGAGAGAGGAGGAAGCAGGCTCCCTGCTGAGCAGACAGCCCGATGCAGGCCTTGATCTCAGGACCCTGAGATCATGACCTGAGCGGAAGGCAGAGGCTTTAACCCACTGAGCTACCCAGGCACCCTCAGCTAAGCTTTTTAATTACTTTATTATTTCCTTTCTTTTCTGTAAGACCTGCTTAAAAAACACCACATGATTAATTTATCCTTTATTACCTGAAAATAAGATGTAAGAAATTATTAAAAACCTTCCTGATGGGCACGTGGGTGGCTCAGTGATCAAACCTATCCCTGATTTGACTTAATTGTAGACACATACATCTGCAAAAATATTTTTCACTAATCAATACACTGTTTTCTTTAAAATAACCTACTGTAAAAGATTTTTCCTTTTAATCTATAACTTGTTGCCTATAAAGAAAGACATGGAAAGCCGACAAAAGAGAGATGCCTGGCAGGTGATTGAAAAGAATCTTCGGGGCTCTCTCGGTATTCATTCGCCGACACCGTCCTTCCTTCAGGGACTCCTGGTTCAGCTGGAGCTGGACTCTAGCACCTGACTCATTAACCTTTATCATCTGGCTGACTTAAAAATAAATAAATAAATAAATACATACATACATACATACTAGCATATGTCTAAGACATTTGGAAAATAAGAGAAGACCGTGGGAAAAGAAAGATGAAAGAGAATAAGGGCAGATAATATCGACCTTGTCCACTTTCTGAAATTTTGACATTTCTAAGAATCAAAGACAGATATTTCTTGGAAACTGGAGGAAAGCCTGGGTATGGAGAAAGATTTTCTTTCTTCTCTCAGAAAAATAGAAAGTAAAGCCATTGGCTGAGAGTGCTAAAAGAATAGGGTATGCTAAAGGTCTGTTGAAATATTGAGAAGTGTGAAAGTATATGTAATTTGTCATGATTTATGAAGAAGCATGCATATCAATATTTGCATGCTTTGCATTTATCTGTCACACATTGGTATGTTTGTGTATACAAAACTAAAAGCTGAAGTGAACCACAAATATGCTTATTGTGAGTGTGTTAAGTCATTATCAATGTCTATATTCACAGAATCACATAGGCGTGCATATGTTTTGTACATACTCAACTTCATGTAATGGCAGGCATTTCAGCAGACTTTTACTTGTAGACCTGACTGAAAATGAGTCTTTGACTCATGTCTATAGAAGAAAAAAGCAAATATATTATAATAAACAAGATAAACCAATTTCTTACATTATTACACAGATACCTTCACCAAAGCATCATGGACAAAATACTTTTTGTTGGGGTGCCTGGAAAGTTCAGTGGGTTAGGCCTCTGACTCTTGATTTTGGTTCAGGTCATGGGTCTCCGTGCTCTGTGCAGAGTCTGCTTGTCCTTCTCCCTCTTTTCTGCTCCCCTGTTCACACTCTTTCTTTGTCAAATAAATAAATAAAATAAAATAAATAAAATAAAATAAAATACATTTTGTTGCTATGTGCATATAGTCCATATTGTCTCATATGTCATTTATGCAAATATGAACATTTATATTATATCAAAGTACTAATGTGTAGTAAACATTTAACAGTGATACACAAATGGTATGAAAATTTAGATCTACTTCTAATTCATAGCTGTAATTTAAATATACTTTTACATTTGAAAATAACACTTTTATTTGATATTAAAATGAAAACACGTTTATTATGACTTCTGGAGAACCCTTTCCTACTCATATGGAGCATTTGCTTTACAAATGAGCCTTCTGTTGCTATAATCGTGGTAGTTTTCCCGTTTTATGTGAAAATGAGCTGTTGGAAACTAGAAGTGAATCAAACAACAACCATAGATTTCACCTGAATTTATGTGATCAAAACAGATTTCAAGGACACAAAAACTTTACTTTAGGTCACTTAGCTACAAGAGTTTATTTTGCATTTTTATTTTCAAATTATATTTTTTCAAAAAGTAAAAAAAGTCATACTTAAGAATATAATTTTTCTGCATTTAAGAAACAGAGAACATTTAATTTATGAGAAGAGACAGTAATATAGATTAGTACCTTGTTTCCAACTGAGAGACAAGTTGTCCCTATTATACAGATATAAAACACACAGAAAATATTTGTTTACTATTTTAAGAACACTTAAAAATATATACCTATCATAGATTTATGTCATTTAATGAGAAAGTTACAATTGTTCTTGTTCATTTGAAATATAAATTTTATTACATGTTACTTGACATCAACCAGATCCATAAAGTTTTATTGTTAATACAACCTTGACTATTTATTGTTAATACAACCTTGACTATCACATTTTTTTAAAAAGTTGGGTTGAGGGTTCCTGGGTGGCTCAGTCATTAAGCATCTGCCTTTGGCTCAAGGTCATGATCCCAGGGTCCTGGGATCTAGGCCCACATTGGGCTGTCTACTCTGCAGGAAGCCTGCTTCTCCCTCTACTACTGCCCTGCTTCTGTTTCCTCTCTCTCTCTCTCTCTCTCTCTCTCTCTCTCTCTCTCTCTCTATTTTTCTGTCAAATAAATAAATAAAATATTTAAAAAATTAAAATTTGGATTTTTTTTTTAAGAGAAGAGTACATGGAGAATATGGATTACATCTATCACAAGGCAGGTGGATTCCTAGAACTAAGCCCCAGAACTGGACATTCTCTACCCAGTAGTGCTGCATAGGGACCATCAGCAAGCTCAAGGGCTGTGACACATATATATCTGCTGTCTGATAAAGACTTCCTGTCTATGTGCAGTCAAGAAAGGAGAGTTTTAAAAACAAACAAACAAAAACTGTATTTGGGCACAGTCTTAGATATGTTGTTAGGATTCCTAAAGAAGAAAGTGTTTTAATGGGCATTATACAGTCTACATATATTTTTTCCCTTCTTTTTCTCTCTTTAACACATAAACTGATGCTCTGGTAGTATATTCCATGCAACATTAGACATATTCTCATGACCTTATCAGGCCTATTTCCAAGAATCCAAAACCAAAGCTTTGTATTTGAAGAGACAAACTACTTACATTTGCATTCAACAATGGAAAATTGAGACTCTATGAACAAACCCAAAGATCATGTGCCATATATTGTAGTTGAAGCAGCACACCGATCTCCTTCATCAAATTATAGCCCTTGAACACAGGCAAAAATAAGAATATGAAGATCTTCCGTTTCCCTTTTCACATACATTTACTGCTGATTCTTTGTAGTTCTTCTTTGCACCTTTCAAAATGATGCTGCTTCTGCTTTACTTTCATATCTAAGCTCCTTTCAGTTTTCTTTGGGGCCCTTGATTTGAAAAAGGAATTTATTATTCTTTACATAGAATCAGAGTAAGCCATGCCTACTCTAGCTCTATTTGAAATGAATATGTGTCAGGGACGGTGCGTGATCCGCCCCTCCCGCCACACCACAAGCCTCCAGAAACTTTGGTGGAGGTGCCCGTGAATGTGGATGAAAGTCCTTCCGGACTTTTCCCACCAAGAATCTGGAAAGCCACATACCTTGTGGGCTGGGGCAATATGTCCTTTGTGTCCCTGGGACGTGCACTTGGGCAAGCGCTCATCCAAGGCATGGAAAGCCATGATCCTCCCTCAAAGTGAAAGAGCTTTGCAAAGTTGCAATCATCGACACCAAAAAATATTTGTTTCCATTGTTTCTTGTCTGTTTAACTACCATGATTTCTTTGACACTATTTCTTCTTATTTCACTTATAATCAAGTAAACGTTTTTGTTTCTACTTACCATTATTAAAAATAGTTTAATCTTAAATATCCTGAAGCTCTGTGGAGGAGATTGTCAGGGCTTTTAAATGGTTAAATAAAGGGCTTAATATAAGAAATAAAACTATACTAACAAGGACATTGCCACGCACACAAAGGATCCGTAAATGAAGAGTTCTGTACCCAGTCATGAAGAACAGGCTTGAGCAAATGCTTTTACTTTTGCAAAAGAAGTTATCTTTCTCCTTGACGCCAGACAGATTAACTTTTGGTCATTGTATTAATAATGTAGCTAAAACTTTGTACACAACTCATCTAGGCCTTTCAATTGCCTTCTTGTTTGTAAGACCTGCTTAAAAAACACCATATTATTAGTCTACCCTTTATCGTCTAGGCACCAAATGTAAGAAACTGTAAAAAACCTTACTGAATAACATGTCCTTGCTTTAGTTTTGGGAGTTAACTCTGAACTGTAGATAGATGCACCTGCAAAAACATGTTTCACTGATCAAAGCACTATGTTTCTCTAACAAAGACACTGTATAATAAAAAATCACTCTGTAAAAAAAAAATTCCTTCATAAGAATCTTTAACTTATTGCCTATAAATAAAGACACTGAGAGCCAGCAAGGCAGAGATGGCTGGCAGGTGATTGGAAAAGAATCTTCTGGACTCTCATTTTCTAAAGCGCTGACGCCTTCCCTCACCCTCCGGCCCCTGACTGTCGCTGGGGCTGGCTCCCGGTAAATATATAATCTGACACAGGGCAGATCACTGAGTTAAAGATGAGAGATACTTTATTTTTCTTTTGTTCTTTTTTTTAAGAGTTTATTTATTTATTTGACAAAGAGAAACACAGCTAGATAGGGAACACAAACAGGGGGAGTGAGAGAGGGAGAAGCAGGCTTCCCACTGAGCAGAGAGCTTGATACAGGGCTTGATCCCAGGACTCTGAGATCATGACCTGCTGAAGGCAGACGCTTAAAAGACTGAGCCACCCAGGTGCCCTGGGAGATACTTCACACATGGGTTATTGTTATGTGGCCTGGACCACTTACTCCCTATCCTGGGAATGTCCCTCAACCTTAAGCTGTCTTTGGTAAGCTGCCACATCATGAGGTTCATTTTGTTATTCTGTTTACAGGACTGGGGACAAGTGAGAGAAAGAATGAAAAGAAACTGGAATCCCTTCTGACCTTCTAGGTAGCAGGTATTGCGCTAGCTGCATAATGTGCTACATTTTATACAATAGTGCAACAGTTGCATAGGGTAGACATTCTTACAAGATTGATTTAATTCTGAGAAAAGATTAAGTTAATTCATGGTAATTATTTTTTCCAGGTCACGCAAGTATCAATTATCCAGATCCAGGAATCAAATTCAGGTCTTACTGGATATGTAACATTGTTTTTCCATTATATCATCATTTAGAATGCAGAACATAGGCAAAAGAAAAGAACTATTTTTTAAAAAAAGATTTTATTTATTTAATAGAGAGAGAATCACAATCAGGCAAAAAGAGCAGAGGAAACAGGGTCCCCGCTGAGCAGAGAGCCCGACGCAGGCCTCAATCCCAGGACCTTGAGATCATGACCTGAGCCGAAGGCAGAGGCTTTAACCCACTGAGCCACCCAGGCGCCCAGAAAAAAAAAAAAAAAAAAAAAAAAAAAAAAAAAAAAAAAAAACCCAACTATTTTAACAAATGCCTCAGTGGAGAGCATGAGCTATGAAACTCTTTGAAAGAGGAAAGTGAAGAAATTGTCTGCCTTTGTCTTTCTTTTCATGGTAGAGGAGAGTAAAAGATTCTAGTGGTTATATTGTAAAACTTGCATGTGTTATTTTCTTATAAAAATTGTTAATTTTCTCCTACTAGGCAGGGAGCCCAATGTGGGGCTCAGTCTCACCACCCACAAAATCAGGACCCGAGCCAAACCAAGAGTCAGGCACTCAACGGACTAAGCCGCCCCAGGTGCCCACGGGCAAAATCATAGAATGTTTTACCATTTTAGTCATTTTTTTCTCTTGTTTAAATTAATTTCCTACACTCTTATAAAGCATTTAAATACATGGACATTAATAGGGCATTAAAGTCACATGGTTTTACTCTACCCTCACAGCAATCCTTATTTTCCAACATTGCGATTCACACTCTAAGGGCTGTTTGCGTATCTCCCACCAAATCCTGAACTTCCTGAACACTGAGTACAGTGCATTTTGGAGAGTAAGGGTTTACTATATAAATATTATCTATTTGTTGAATGACTAGATGGTCCTCTAAAATTTTCTGAGAAAAATTATTTCTTCCTACAATTTATTGAGGTGTGAGAACTCTGCATGTGTTCCTTTTTGAGTAAGTCCAAAGGTCCCTCCTGAAGACAAATTTTACTTCACTCTGCTACTGTGTCTGGGAAGGAGGGGAGAGTAGCTTTCCCTGCAGTTAAGAATACTGGGTAGGCTTCTCTTGCCAACATTGTGATTTGCCCATCTGTTTTCCAAAGCACACGTGTGCCCTACCCACAACATGGAATGCCAGCAATCGAGGCATTAACCGGAGCTTCCGGTTATCCTATTCCAAACTAAACCAGAATAAGAGAATTGAAAATTTTAAAGATTAAAGATTACATAAGAGACCCACAATTTTACGAATTGTTTGGATTGAGTTTGATCACATTCATTTAACCCCTCATAATTTTGCCTGAAGATGTATTTTATTATTCCCTTAGCTTTAGCCAAGGGATTTCACAATACATAATGACACAATATTCACCACTTTGGTTAGTGTAAAGCTATTTTTGAAGATATTACTTATTACTTCAGTCAGTGTTTATTATATAAAACCTTTGTGACATTTTTACTTTAAAGTATTTTGCAGTTCTCAAAAAAAGCTTATATTTCCTAAAGTGCTGGTGTACTTCCTTTTTTTAAGATCAAATGAACCATATAAATAATAGAATTCCTTTTATTCTCCTTTTCTTCTAAGAAGATCAAAGCCAAATGTAAGATTCAGGACCAGTAACATTCCTCTTTCTTGACTTGCTACTTCTATTGACTTTTTATTATCTAATTAAATCTTTTTGCTTTAAGTTGCCTCGAATATTCTGCATAAAGAATTGGGACACAATGTACATACATAGTAAACAAAGTAGTAATTTCTAATTTGTTCTTGAACAAAGCAACGCAATTCTAAGCCGTATTGTTCTCATTAGTATATATGTTTTTAATTTACTTTTCAAAATGTTGTGGAAGCCCCATGACTGTACATTCAATATAATACCAGTTGTCCATATGAACTTTTATTGAGAAATTGATACAAAACGATATGAGGAAATTATTTAACATAACGTAGGGTGATAATTTTGGAAGCTATTTTATTTAGTTATTTGTTAAATAATCATGAGAAAATAGTGGTAATGTCTCCTTTTTATTAATTAAATAAGTTTGTTTAATTTTTCTTAAATTTAATTTCGAGAATACTATTTTTGAAGTGCTAAAATACAATACAATTTAAAATAGCACTTATGTGAAACTCAAAAAGTATAGAAGTTTGGAAGTAACATGCTCCTGTCATGGTGCAGAAAATGAGAAATTGAAAATGAAATTACAGAGTTGTGCATAATATTTCTTTGTCAGAATGGTTATTGATCATGGGTAACTTCAGTTAATTATGTTTTATATACATACTGTGCTGTACAAACCAGGTTCTTCAATGACCATCATGATTAAGAAAAATGTCTTTAGTCTGGAAGTTCTGGGTTTGTATCCAGCATCTGCCACTTACTAACTGTATGACAGACATAATTTATTCATTTTCTTCATCTATATGCTAGGGATAATAATACTCAATTTATACGGTTGTTATAAAGATTAAATGAGATAATGTATGTCTACTGGTAGTAGGGTTCCCCAAATAAGTTCTACAGAAAGTAATTAACATTGAATTTTATTTTCAAAATAAAAAGTCTTCAAACCCATCAGCTCTTCATAGTACAATCCAGTGAGTTTATTGGATTTCTTGAAAGGTATCTTAGATTTAAAAAATATATATATTTATTTATTTGACAGAGAGAACACAGCTAGAGAGGGAACACAAGCAGAGGGACTGAGAGAGGGAGAAGCAGGCTTCCCACCGAGCAGGAAGCCGGATGTGGGGCTCAATCCAGGGTGTCCAGGATCACAAACTGAGCTGAAACTTGAGCTGTCGCTTAACCAACTGAGCCATCCAGGTGCCCATGTTCTATTCTTATGTCTACTATTGACATTTGCTTTATAGGCAGCTGCTTATTGGTGTCAATAATAATGCCTGTAGTTGAGTGCAGATCACCTGAGGAAGGGAGATAAACTATAACTTGAAAATCTAAACTATGATATTAAGAAGCCATATTTTTCGAGTATTTCCAAATCTGACTAAAAGTATTCTAATAATATTGATAAGCTAATTTCTTTATTCTTTTATAGGGGTAATGTATATTGATTTGTTTGTATTAAAAATCTACTCTTCCTTGTTACATTTTTGTATTAATATTTTATTATTTATTATAGTAAGCTAGATGAAAAAGTCATAAAATATTTGATAAGACAAATAATTAGCCCTATTAAGAATAACAATATTATAATAAATTCAGTTTACAAGTTAGATTATCAATATCCTATGATTGATCATTTTAAAAATAATATTTAAATAATATAATAGAAAGTAACAGAAATTTAATATATGCTTATTTATGTCTATCACTTATAACAGATCCTCAAAAATTATTTTTAAAATACAAATGGAAGCATTTCTGAATGAAATATTCTTGTTTTAGATAAATTGGTTATACTACATTAAAATATATTGCTTCTGAGTTTACTTTACTTCTAGGACCCTTAAAGAGTTCATTATTAAAAGGGATTTAATAATAAAACTCTGAATCAGGTATCTGACATATCAATGGCAAAATGTTTTTTCTTTAAGCATAAGTGATTCAGAAACTCAGAAATATGATTTTTTAACATTCATTCATCAAGCATCTCTCATAGTTATCAATTAGCATGTTTTATCTGTTTGTCATCTTGCAGATATCTCCAAGGCATACAAAACAATTCATTTCATAAATGAGTATATTGAGACCAAGGTCACATATTGGTAGAACTCAACTTTGTATTCAGGTTTATCTGGCAGTAAGCCATGCACTTTGCTTTACTCTGTTCTAGCTAAATCATCTCAGACAGAGCAATACTATTTTAACCTGACTTTTCTTGAAGGATAGCATTAGACAAAGCCTTTCACTGCAAGCAGATTATTTAGGAAGAAATTTCAGCAAGTAGGAGTTAGAATCTAGAAGAGAAAACAGTGAAAAGGAAAAGTCAGTAATAAGATGTGCTATTTAGGTTACCAATAGAATGACTGACTTGAAGCTGGATCCTTAGGGAATTTTTCAGGTATTTATAAAACATGTCTTAGCACAAGCTGCCTAGAGTGGAAGGAGAAAGCACTTATCATTGTCTCCTCTTCACCTCTTCAAGGATGACCTTATGGAATTAATTGCTGGGTCACTTCTAAGTTGCATCAGACTGTAGAAGTTTTCAAGATCTCTACGTGTCCACATCAGAGAAGCCCCGAGGCAACATTGGCCTTAAGTAAGGTGCTGCCTGATTTTGTCTGCAAAGTCTGTATGAAACTGATACCTTTATCAGTGGCTGGAGCCAAAGGTAAGGCCAAAGGATTTTGAAATGATGCATAAGAAAATGTGTGATAGAAATACCTATTCCACTCTTAACATAAACTTATTAAATTGAAAGGTAGTTTATGATACCATTGCTTACATCTTGATGCACTTGTTTCATGTGACTCCAAAATTCTTAAATGAAATCATACGACATAGTTCATGATGTGGCTTGACTGATATACAGAGACAAGTGTAACCTCACTTTCCACATTTGGACGAATTAGCATCAACCTAAAAGACCTTAAAAACACAGCTAATTGGATTGGAACTGACTTAACACAATGGTATTTCAATAGAAAAATGTTAGGGAATATTGGAGAGGGTTTTGCTCATCACTAGTATCAGACATTTTCTTCCACTCAGTTTCTTGGTTGGGAGTTTGAGTTAGCAGTGTCAACTCTATTGCTTATGTGATCATTAAATGCCTTTGCTCAAAAACACCACTTCCTTCCTCAAAACACAATACCTTAGGCAAACCATTTCCTTGAACTCATGTGTTTTGTTTTTTTAAAGAAATCTATTGTTTTGTTCCATATTACTCTAGTTTATTTCTTTTCAAAATGAATTCTAATGAGCCAAGATAGTAATGCTAAGGTTTATTAACAGACATTGGTGATGGATTTCATACAGTTCTTTCCACTGTATAGATTGTTTAAACAGCAACAGATAGGTAACTTCTTTTTTTTCAATGTAAGATGTCCTTTGTGAAAATCATTCTCAGAAGTTAGTCTGTAAGAAATTTACTTTTTCCTATTTGTTGTGCTTTATTTTTTCTGAACAAGTATAGATGTGGTTTTATCTTCTTTCAAAATGTCATCTTTTTACCTTTCCTTTACATAGCCCAGCTTCAGCTTTCATACAAAGAGTATGAGAGTGAATTAGCTAAAAGTTGTATTCAGGACAAGGTTTACATTGTCAGCAACTTAATTTGACTAGGATCTATAGCTAGGAAGGTTTAAAACAAATAGCTTAAATCAAGATAAGCAAATCTTATTTGATTATTTATATAAGGTAAATATAATTAAGTTGAAGAAATAAACTAAATTAATGTGTACTTATTTTCCAAATATATTTGTGCAAGTTTTATATTTTCAGGTTTTGGGGAAATTAATTCTCTCCTTTTTGTTGTTTTTTGATCCAAATATTATTTTTTTAAGAATTTCAAATCACATTTTTAAGATCTTACTGCCTTTAGTAACAGGGAAATCCATCCTAAATCAATCAAAAAATGTATCCTTTAGGGTATACATATAATTGATTCCCCAAAGATATCATGTCCTGATGTCAGAGACCTGGCAATATCTTACCTCACATGACAAAAGGGTCTTTGCAGATGCAATAAGGATCTTGACATGGTGCGCTAATTCAGGTTTACTAGGGTCCTGAAGTATTCACAAGAATCCTCGAAGGGAAAAAAGTCAGAGTTAGAGAAGGAGATGTAGGGATGCAACTAGGGGACTGAGGATCGAAGGGATTTGAGCCAAGGAATGTGGGCAGGCTCTGGAAACTGGGAAAGACATGGGAATGGATTCCTCTTGTGAGTCTTCAGAAGGAGTAGAGTGCTGGCAGTCCAGTTTAGACTTCTCATTTCCAGAACTGTAAAATAACACATGGCTATTGTTTTGAGCCACCAAGTTTGTGGCACTTGGCGAAAAAAAAACAGTAGAAAACAAATACATCCTCATTCCAAGAACTGCTGGAATGTCCCAATGGTACTTAACAGGTGCTTACAGACAAGGTTCTTGATTTTGGTTCCCCAAACCTCACTTTATCAATTTCAGTCGAGTCTGTTTGGTAGTAGTGACACCCTTCTATTATACAGAAAAAGGATTACTAGTCAGCAATGCTGCTTAGATTTATTATCATTGTCATGTAAACATCAAAACATCTGTTCAGAATCACAGACTTACCCTGACACTGTTAGTCCTTCCCTATGTTCCCCTGAATGTTTCTCCTTCTTTCCTACTGTGTTACTCCACTTTTTATTTTCCTTACTCTATGGGCAAATAAGCAGATGAATAAAATCTCTTTATTTGTTCATAAAAACGACTGCACTTCTTCAATGGACATAAGCGAACTCAAGATGAGACTGATCAGACGGTAGATATCCTCCCTTAAAATTCTACTCATTTGGACATTTATCTGGTGCTACACAGAACGCAAACATAAAGTCTTTCATACGAGAACTTCCATCAAGCTTCCACATGAGCCTAGTTGCAGTCACTGAGCATGCCTTACTATCACTCTTCTTCAAGTGATACAACTGAAAGAAAGCCAGTGCAGGTACAGTCTAAGCCACATGCAACAGAAAAATACTTTTATCTCCATTGTTCTGAACTGTATAATCCCATTAATATTGCAAGGTGGCATGTGATATGAATGATGAATTTGGATTATTGATCAGAGGGATTTAAAGTCAACTAAATCATAAAATCTTTCATATATATCCCAAATGTAGTACTTCTATGTTGTAGAAATTTGTTTTGTCCTTAACTTAGTATGTAAAAGAATGTTCTGTCAATGAGGAAAATACCTGGTGCCATTTCTTCCTCTGTTGAGAAAAAATTATCTAAATCTCTATCTTCCAAATCTCTCTTATACAATCAGTGAACTGAATGTAGAATTATTAATTAATAAACTAGGGTGATTATCAAGATGATTGCTGATTTACCTTCTGCCTTAAACCAATTACATTAAATATAATTTAATTGTTTATTTTTTTATTTTTTTTAAAGATTTTTATTTATTTGACAGAGAGAAATACAGCCAAGAAGGAACACAAGCAGAGGGAGTGAGAGAGGGAGAAGCAGGCTTCCTTCGAGCAGGGACCCTGATGTGGGACTCCATCCCAGGTCTCCGGGATCATGACCTGAGCCGAAGGCAGTTGCTTAACTAACTGAGCCACCCAGGTGCCCCTTAATTAATAGTTTAAATGAAATAAATTGTTTCCTAGGATAAGGGATTATTGAATATTAAGGATTAGGAAAAACTCTGATTAATAACAATACTGAAAATTGAAATTTTTATAGTGGCATGAGATGTTTAAATTACTGATTTCATTGAAAATATTTGACTAACATTAAATAGTTTACATAAATATGAATTGGTTAACAATAAGATAACTAGTTAGTTAAAATCTTATTACAGAATTCAAATTTTTAAATTTATTTTATTCAATTATTTTGTAAAAATAAAAAATGAACTTAGGTTTGATTGCTTTGGTAGTAAGTTATAAAAATATATGTTTAATATTTTATGCATTTTAAAGGTTTATTAAAGAAGACTTCTCTGGTATGAATAGCCTTACATTATGAGTCAGGATTCTGGAGTTCAGATGAGTTAAGCACCATTCTCAAATAACCAGGACAAGGGCCTAGGGCTTTTGATTTTTATACCTTTGTTCTATGAACAACATAATCTTGCTGACTTTCATTATTAAGTGAAACTTCAAATGTGAGGTTATTTTCTTGCTTCGTTGTTTTTTTCTCTTAAATGAGAGGGAAAACAACTTTCTAAATAATGCAAGAGTTTTATAACTAGAAATCAGAGTAATTGAGGTTTTACGTGATTAATGGTTTCCAGTGATATATTGGTTAAGATATCTTTTTAATGCAATTTTCCAAATAGTATTTCTGCTGAAAAGACAAACCTATAACTGTTTTTCTTTTCCTACAAAGCTGGGCATAAACATTTAAGTATTGAACTCAGCAGGTTATGTATGGCAGTGCGCTTTAATAGAACTAAACAATTTTAGTATAGAAATACTTGTATTTATTCTCACCAAAAATGGAAGCCAACTTTGTGACTTCTAGAATATTTTGTTTGTTTGCTTATTTTTCTACTTTTAGAAGCGGCCTTGTGAATTCATGCCCTTACGGTTCTGTTCATTCAGCATTTCTTAGAACAAAAAATTAGATGTTATTAAGATTCCCTTTCCTGTCTTACATTACCTGTAATTTCATGGCTGTAAGAGTGAGTTGTTACTATGCTTAGCAATTCATTTTGCTCTCTCATCCTTCAACTTCATTTGCATAGCAGTTTGAGGAACACAGTGGGAAGAGGAGGGAGAAATTTGTTGCTTTCTTCAACAAATATGCATGCAAATATATGCTAATATTGCAAATATAAATAGGGCTTAAGTTTTAATCTCTGATATAGCCATTTCAATCTCCAGAATACCTGTGTAAATTGATTCGTTTCATTTTCATACAGCTTTTCAATGCCTACTGTAGTGCTTTTCTGAGGACAGACTAGCTGAGTATGAACCTTAGCTCCATCACAACCTCATCATATGATCAAGTCTCTTAACTGTTCTGTGCCTAAATTTCCACATTTGTAAAATGATGAAATATTACCTACTTGACATAGCAGGGTCGGGACTATTAAATATGTTAATTACTTAAATTCCTGGGAACAATGCCTAGCACATAATAAATATTCAGTAACTGTAAGCAATTCTTTGAAAAAATAATATGTAGTTTAAAGTAAATGAATTATGTGTGCCAGCTTGCAATAGTTTGGAAGTTCTGGAAAACAATAGCCTAAATGAGCAATAAGACATCCAACAACACTTTCCTGATTTTTTTTTCATTAACTATCTCCTAGACTCCATAATATATGAATTTATGGTTCTTCAGAGTTTATTTTAAAACAGGAGATTGCAGCATCTGGGTGGCTCAGTTGGTTAGGCAACTACCTGTGGCTCAGGTCATGATCCTGGAGTCCCCGGATTGAGTTCTGCATGGGGTTCCCAGCTTCGTGGGGAGTCTGCTTTTCCCTCTGATCTTCTCCCCTTTCATGTTCTCTGTCTCTGTCTCTCTCTCTCTCTGTATCAAATAAATAATCTTTAAAAAATTAAAAATAAAACAGGAGAAAAAACAAAGCAAAATTAAAACAATAAACCAAATGTATTCTACCACTTGGACATTAAAATTTTTTTTTAAATAGTATAAGTGATCTGCAAATGTATAAATACAAAGACAAATAAATAAATGACAATATCAAGACCAATTGAATCCTACCTAATAATAGTAGAATTGAAATATTTTCAGTTTTTGTATCTTTACCTCAGAATTGTTTTTTAAAGATTTTATTTATTTGACAAAGAGAAACACAGCTAGAGAGGGAACACAAGCAGGGGGAGTAAGAGAGGGAGAAGCAGGCTTCCTGCCCAGCAGAAAGCCTGATGTGGGGCTGGATCCCTGGACTCTGGGATCATGACCTGAGCTGAAGGCAATTGCTTAACTACTGAGCCACCCAGGCACTCCTACCTCAGAATTTTTATAATTCTCTTGAAATATTTGAAAATCAAAAATGGTGTCATTATTATATTCTATGCATACATAAAATTGTATGCATAGAATACACATACATAATATTTATAATACTAGTCAAGTAGACCCATAAGATTTCTATATAAATTGGGGAGAAATATTTATCATACTACCTTTAACCATTAAAGAAATGGCATTTAAGTACCTTGAAGGGTAAATTATTTTAACGTCTATGTAATTCCACATCCAGGTGCATTGTGTCTATTCACAATGAGGAGAAAATGAAGCTGACTACAACAGACTCTTTTTGCCAGCATTCTTAGATGAGACTCACCAGAATAACTACCATACTACACTCTTCTCTTAAAGTACACAGACCAAAGCCCTTGACATGGTGGGTGCTCCCATTTATTGTTTCAATGATGAAAAAAATGGGTCTAATTGGAAATTTTTTGATAGGGCAAGTAGCTTGGCAGGCCACAATAATGATAACAACAACACATTTTTCTATGAGAGAAGTCATGGTGGGGTTGGTAGGAATGTAGTATGGAGGAGGTTAAATACTTTCTCTTCCTAGTGTTCACAAAGAAAAGTGAAACTGATAATTATAGACCATATATTAAGTAGTGCAGATGACCATAATCAAAGAAAAGGATAGTAGTAAATAAAGCCCTGTATTCAATGACTGTAAGTTGCTGCAATTATATATTTAGGTTAAAATAACATTCTACTGCATATTTATATGACATTTCTGATTTCCCATTTTAAAAAGGGGTTTTTGACTAACCAAGCAAGAATGACTCCTAATTATTTCATATAAAGAGGTTTCTGTTATATTTAAAACATGAAGGAAAACTCTACACCTGCTCATTATATAAATAATTCAAGAGTATTTCTTTTTATACACAACAATATGGTGTAATTTTGGAATCATAGAGTAGTTATACACTTCATACAGTAGAATATGATGGAAACAAGGCTTACCTTTCTAATTTTTAATGTGTGCATGAATGCTGAATTTAGTTGATTTATTGCCTTTAAATGGAGGACAAAATAATCAGAAACCCTGAAATATTCCATGACTTATCCTTTCATAAATCATTTATTTAGGGTTTCTAATTACTAGAATTTGTCTTTTGAAATCATGCTTTTGTTTTTATTTACACTTAGTTTTAGCTTCTTTCTACTCTGGTTACACTACCTTTCCCCTTTTTTCTTCTTAGTGGCTTGGCATTTTTCTTTGGTTATTGTCATGGTTTGACAGAGGGAGTAATCTTAGGCACTACAACAAACAATAACCATATCCAGAAACAAAACAACAACAAAACAAAAAAAAGCTTATTTTTTATCTATGTTTTATCTATTTTTTAAATAATCCCACATTGCACAAACCCCAAGCCTCTATCTCTGCAACAAATATGTCACATTTATTTGGCCAAAAATGTTAACTTGGTGTTCCAACCGTATCATTTTCTGGAGAAATAATAACATTATTTATTTAGAATAATTCAAATTTATCCTTATGTTAGAGAGAAGACACACCTTTGACTCTGTACACTGGAAGGAAATATGCTGGGAGTTACCAAGGAAAGGGGTTTGTGTGTAGACACTCAATAATGTGTGTTAAAATAGAGGACAGACTTACATTATTAAAAGTCTTAAGTGATTGACATGAGGATGGAATGTACAGTATGGTAAATAATACTATTTTGCATTTTTGGAAGTTGCAAGAGACTAAGTTTTAAAAATCTACATATAAGCGAAACCTGTCAACTATGTAAGGTTATGGATGTTAAATAGATTTATTGTGGTCATCATTTTAAAATATATACAAATATCCATCATTATGTTGAAACATCTGGAACTAATTTAAATGTTGTATTGGATTATACCTCAATTTAAAAAATCTTAAATGATGTAATTTAATTAAAGCTCAATTAATGTTGAAGTGATAAAGATTCTACCTTAAACAATCTCAACTAAAGAGAAGGGAATATTCCAAAGAGAATATAGGAGAAAATATTCACTAATTCAAACAAGCAGTCAACAGTGCAGAAGTTTAGTGGACAAGATAGAATATCATTTGACAGGAAGTTTTATTAGGAAAATAGGTAATTCATATTCACAAATACCGCTCAGCAGAAAATATCAGGAGAGGATAGATTTTAGGACAGTTTTCAAGACTCCTGTGATTTCAACAAAGGAAAAGTCAGCACAAATTAGCACATAGTTCCAGATAGACAAGGAATCTTGATATTTATATTTAAAATGTGAATATAGGAAAAGGAGAGCAAGGAAGAAACTTTAATTTTTGACTGATTGTAAGGGGAAAAGGGTAAACTTAATCTTTCTTTCTTTCTTTCTCTCTCTCTCTCTCTCTCTCTCTCTCTTTCTTTCTTTCTTTCTTTCTTTCTTTCTTCCTCTCTCTCTTTCTTTCTCTTTCTTTCTTTCTGAGTGCGTGCAAGAGGGAAGGGGCAAAGGGAGAGAGAGAGAATCTTAAGTAGGTTCCAGGCTCAGCACTGAATCCAACACGGGGGTTGATCTCAAGACTCTGAGATCATGATCTGGCTGAAATCAAGAGTCAGATGCTTTACCAACTGAGCTAACCAGATGACCTGCAGTAACCTTAATTTTATAGCAGAGACAAAGGTCAAGAAAGAAGCAATAGGTGGATGACACTGTGATCTGAGTAAATTATCTGAGATCTTCAGGTTATCACTGTTATGGAGATCATTATTATCTCTGATAATAACACAATGGAGTGCAGACTTAAGATTAAGAGATCTGCTCTGTGTCCCGAGCAACATTCCCTACTTCCTTCAAGTTAGAGCATGAGGGAGTTCAAGACATAATCTTCTTTTCCTTAAGTCCTCATAAAAATCCTAATCAACTGAGATGGTCTTTATGTAAAGGTGATTTTTATAGCCTAAAAGAGCCCAAATATAACACTGCCACTCTTTAATTTTTTTGTGATCCACAGATGTCCTCAGATGTCACAATAAAATGTATTAAACAGGACTAACCTCATTTCTAAGTTTAAACATTATACTTACCTCAAAACTTATTGTGATCAGAGCAAATAACAGACATCTGATGGGATAAGAATGTCTGCACAATTCTTACTCTCTTGTAAGAGAAACAATATATGCTATTCAAAGAAAGATATCATTTTTGCTCATAGAAAGTTTTCAAGCCCAAAGAGACCTTCTACAATCAGCATTAAATCACAAGGTATATGTGATGTCTTTAACAGAAAGTTTATAGTGAATCCAGAAGTTCTTTCATATGACCCTTTCCTGTGATCACCCATGATAAAAGTCAAGGAAATAGTATTTAAACCACATAGGCTGTTTTCAATTTGCTCTAAATTTTGGTCTCCAATATTACTGTCTTTGAAAGATATTTCAGAGCACATTATTTTCCCATATTTAAATGTGGAACAAAGCTATTCCTCATATTTCTAGTTTTATTTTCTAACTGTAACTGTAACTTAATAAGCTTTGCTTAACCTTATAATGTTTTTTTTTCCCTTTGCCTGAACTTGAGTTGTCTACTCCAGCACATTTTCTCTAAGTCAGACATTACACATTGTACATCTTTTTAATGTATAGATTTAGTTCCTTTAGAAAGACATTTTCAAAAAACGTACTTCAAACAGTACAATTTAAGATGTCCATATTTCAAAAATGAAATAACATAAATAAAAAATAATATAAAAATAACCAAGATATTAAGAACAATGCAAACATTCTGACAGCTCATATAAATTATCTATTACTGATGTCTCTCTGGATTTCATCTCTAAAAGTACACTACATGTTTTTAAAACTGTCACATGATTTTGATTTAAATTTTTAAAATCTCTTTAATCAAATGACCAATAAAGAGAATACTTTTGGTTTTAGTGCTGTCAAAAATTGTGCCAAAGTCTAAGAAATTGTTTGTCACAATTAGAAGCAAAATCCTACTCTTCCTTATTTTAGTTATATGTATTCAAGCCTTCTTTCTACCCAAATGTACATGCTAACATTTGACTTAAAATGCAATTTTTTTTTGCAGTTGGCACACTAGGTATGGCGGGGGTGGGGGGGGCTATTATTTATTTTCAGGCTACTATAAGATAATTATTATTTATTTTCAGCCTACCATAAATCCAACTGGGGAAGTGATTCACAATGTGGTGTTCTAGAAAAATCCATTCTAAAGAGTAGTCAATCTGAAAGAGATGGCAGAGTAGGAAGTCTAGATATATAGTACTTATATGACTGAGTTTAGGAAAGCTAAAATGTGGGAATGAGAAGTAGAGCACAGAGTAATTATTTCTTCGGATAGCTTGACCAAAAAAATTCTGAAGGAATGTCCTTGACCTTGGGCAGTAGTAGAGATCAGTTAAAAGTACAGAGATTATTGTAGCTCAGTTCATTAAGTAACCAACTCTTGGTTTAAGCTCAGATCATGATCTTGTGGTCCTGAGAGCAAGCCCTCTGTTGAGCTCTGCACTGAGTGTGGAGCCTGCTTCAGATTTTCTCTCTCTCTACTTCCTCTGCCCCTCTCCCACCACTTGTATGCACTCTCTTTCTCTCTCCCTCTCTCTTTCTCCTTATTCTGAAATCTTAGTAAGAGTGATTAGCAACAGCCTCTCAAAATTCATCCAGAAACAGATTATTTCCAACATCAGGGTTGGTGATGTCTTGGTCATATCTTTAAATCAGACAATGTCTTGTTAATTTCATAAGCATCAGTGTTTACACCTAGATAATATAAGTTTCAATAATAGCTTATTTAATTCAAAGTTGCTAGTATTATTGCTTAAAAAAGCATAATTAAACTGCATACAGTTTTCACAGTAAACTATAGGAATATTAGAAAGCAATACTAATTAAAATTCCTTTGCTTCTTGAAATAAAAAGAAGAAAGGATGAATATACTCTGTGGGGGTGGGGGATAAAAGTAAGAGAAGTATGAGAAGCACTGGTAGACAAAAACTAAGTTCTCTTCAAGCTAACTTTCAATCATTTATGGTTTGCTCAGCTTGCAAATTATTTTTTTGTTTTTTGGGTTTTTTTTTTGTTTTCTTTTTGTATTTAAAACAGACTGATGAGAAGTGACACAGTAAGATATAAAATATAGTAGTTTGTATTTATATATCATGTAACTTTATCAGGGATGTTATTTTACTGGTCTTCATATTTTTAAAACATGGGAAAATATTGGCATAGAAGCAACAAAAAAATTTGCATTTCAAGGTGGAATTTTTAGAAAGTGTATGTTACACTCAGATTCTACCTATTTCATACCTTAAAATTACCTATATTGGGACGTCTGAGTGGCTCAGTTGGTTAAGCGACTGCCTTCGGCTCAGGTCATGATCCCGGAGACCCTGGATCGAGCCCCACATCAGGCTCCCTGCCCTGCGGGAAGCCTGCTTCTCCCTCTCTCACTCCCCCTGCTTTTGTTCCCTCTCTGGCTGTGTTTCTCTCTGCCAAATAAATAAATAAAATCTTAAAATTACCTATATTACAGAAGAGGTTAAGTCAAAAAATGTGTTCTGGTATACTAAGAATAAACAAGTTAAAAAATAAAAGTATTGCTTCAGTATATTAGATAAAGGAATAATTATTTTTCAATTAAAAGCTTTAGAATCAAATTGAGCAACATGATTTTTAAGTAACTCTGAACCCCTAGATAATAAAAATACTGAGTGTATAATACACTCATAATTGATAGTGTTGTCTTTATTGCAACAGACTGATCGCATTCTTTTATGTCGTCATCAGTGTCTGAAGATGGCTTACTATGTGCTTGTTTCACTTTATTCCTATTAAAAGAAGGAATATTGAAATCCAAGTTCTTTCCCCACTGTGGTTAACGATATTATATTATCAAGAAAAGGAATAAATTCTTACATTATTTCATTTATTCTGACTTCTGACACCAAATGCTGTTCTGTTCTCCACTCATTAATGCACTTTTGTAGCACATTATATGAAAACCTGTTTTTCAAATTATTAGTGTTTGGTAAAGCAAAGTTTAATACATTGCAAAGACCCTGTATTTATAGGAACACTATCTTTAGGCAAATATCATATGTAATAACATTTCCATGACAAGTACAAAGTTTATAATGCATGCTTTCTGTGACAGTTTAATTTAGATTTCATGTATCTAGATTTAATATATTGGACCATACCATCTGTAAAGAAAAGGAAATAAAAAAAAAAAGGAAATATTTAAGAGCCAGTGATGAGCTTTATAAATGTTCTTAAATTCTTTTTATGACAGTATTCTATTTTTCCATTTCATTTTGAGTATTATGATAGCAAAAACTTTTGATATTTACTTTAAAAAAAAAAATCAGCCTTTAAAAGCAACTTCGGTTTCACCAAACATTCTGCATTAAAAAAACCCCAAATCTAGTTCTTTTTCTTCTCCAGTGTCTTGGAATGGACACAATTTCATTAAAAGAAACTTTTATTTGAAATAATTCCATAACAACAATTTGCTAACCCTCAGATATTAAAAAAATATATATTACACTATACCTCAGGAGTTGAAAAATTGCCAGAGATTCTTTGAATTTTACCAGCCAACCTCTAAACTATTCCAGTTAACATGATTTTCTTAGAGCAATTTTACATTTGCAAAATAATTACAAGAGCTCATGCACATATATTTTATATTATAGATATATTTTGCATATACAAATATAAGTACTATATAATTATATTCTTAATATTTCTAATGTTTCCAAAAAGAAGAAGATGAGTTATAAAAATCTATATAAAATCAAATTACTGGAAACAAATATTCTTTCAACAAACATTCACTGGACACTTAATGTGTGTAACAATCTGAGATAGAATCTTCAAGACTGTGCTCAGTCTCACTCTAGAATTACATTATGAGGGCAAAATGCGACCTCAAATCATTACAGTGTCAATAATGTGCTCGTGTGTCAATGTGATTGCTAGGGTGGAAGGCAAATTAGAGTAGATTTCATAAGTAAATCATTGCTTTTGGAACCAGAACACCTGAGAAGAACCAAGACAAGAAATAGAAACTCTCATTTTTGATGGCTCCTACTTTTCATGTTATTTCAATATGGTATAATAGCTTTTAATCTTTTCTTATATTAAGCATTTCTTATTCTTACTAGTTTTCCAAGAACTAATTTTTATTTTCAGATTTGAGATACACGCACTGAATCTCAGAAGGACTCAATCCCAACACAAGAAAGATTTTATTTTACTTTACTACTTTTTATTTTATTATTTTATTTTTTAAAGATTTTGTTTATTTATTTGACAGAGAGAGCACTAGCAAGAGGAGCAGTGGGCAGAGGGAGAGGAAGAAGCAGGCTCCCCACTGAGCAGGGAGCCAGACACCAGGCTTGATCACAGGACCCTGGGATCATGACCCAAGCCAAAGGTAGATGCTCAAACATCTGAGCCATCCAGGTGCCCTGAGAAAGATATTTTATACATTAACTTTGTTTTACTGAAAGTCATTTTTCTCAATCACATTTTCTTCTTCTCATAATTTTTTTGAGAAACAAATATTATTAAAATTTGGGAATTAGTTTATCAAACAGCATTTTTTGCCCTCCTTAAATGATAAATTAGCTTAAATTAATGATTCAGATAAAAGAAATTGATAATTGATCTTAATAATTTAGATTTTTTTTAAATTGAGTATTATATGTCTTCAGAATTTCAAGGGCAATGATCTAACTTCCCAGGTGGTTGTTTAAAAATAATTATTGCTAAAGATTGCTTGTATATCACTCCCTTCTATCCCCTTACTCAAGACTTTATGAGTATTTTTTTGTTATTCTTTTTGTTTATTTTCAGTGATCTGAAATTTCATAGCGATATACCATGCTGGGTATCTGCTTTTATTTATATTGCTAGACACTCAGTGAGGATTCTGAAATTGATTTTCTTCAGTTTGGAGAATATTTTTTTCCCTTCTCTTTTTTTTTTTTTTCTGAAGTTAATGTTATTTGGATTTTATACTTCTTAAAATATAATTTAAAAATTTATCTATCTGTTGATTCTATTCTCTTCGAGTTGCTTTTCCGGGCTTATTTGTTTTCATCTTTGTTGTTTTATTATTATTTTATTAATTTTTTAAAAAGGAGTCTCCACATCCAACATGAAGCTGAAACTCACAACCCTGAGATTAAGAGTCAGAAGTTTCACCAACTGAGACAGCTAAGCACCCTTCATCTTTAGTTTTTAATGTTGGAGGCTTTCTTAAATATTTGAGATCATCATCTGTATGTTACTCTGTATAAGACATCAAATGTTGAACTAAAGCCCTGTATGTCTCTGTAGGGCTTGTGACTTGTGGGTTTCTTTACATGATTATTGGGTAGCCAAACTGGTATTTCTTCAAGGGATCTGCCATTGACCACATATGTAGATAATTTGGGGGCAATTTCTCCACACAAAAATATTCTAATTATCAGTCTGGAAGGTGTTCTTCTGGCTGTTGATGTCTTAGGAGTCTAGCAGACGTAAGCAGAGAATGGTTCTCATGTCAAACCTATTTACTTTGTATAAGGTAACTTACCACTACCTTCAACTGGACCTGGTGCCTAAATTCTGCTTGTTTCAAGATTCTAAACAATAAATCTCTGGTGCTAGACTGGAAGAGGGTGAGGCCTGAGCTACTTTGTGGGCAAAGAAGTTTCTGGGTCCTTTTAAAGGCCTAGCACTAGTTCTTCAGTATCAGCTGTATTCTGTTCTTGCATGTATTACAGATATTCTGTGTCTCCCATTACTGAGCTTCTGCAGGGACAGATTCTAAAGAAGAAATGATTTGCCTCTTATTAACTTTGTTCACTCAAAGTTTAGATTTCAACTTTATGTTTCTTTGGTTTTTTAAAAGATTTTATTTATTTATTTGGCAGGGAGAGAGAAAGCACAAGCAGGGGAAGAGGGAGAGGGAGAAGGAGAAACAGGCTTGCCACGGAACAGGGAGCCTAATACAGGGCTCAGGATTCCATCCCAGGGTCCTGGGATTATGACCTGAGCCAAAGGCAGACATTTAACCCATTGAGTCACCCAGGTGCCCCCTACTTTATGTTAATTCCTACATCCCATAACCTACCAGTTTATTGAAAAACTAAAAATGTTTTTCTTTGTTTGCTTATTAGAATGAGCAAAGATAAACATTGGTGTCCATTATGTCATGTTTTGCATGCCTTATTGTATTTCTTTATTTGTTTTGAAAAAAAAAGTTTTAAGATATGTCCACCTCTAACTTTACCTCCAAATCCATTCTCTGTCTTGTGCCATATTTTAAAATCTTCTTCCTTCATAGGTCACTAGAATTGCCTCATTTTTGTTTTCAATATTTTAGGTATTTTACTTCTTAATAAGCCAAACACACTTGAATATTATTTTATTATTTCAATGAATTGATTTTCTATAAGCGAACATTTGAAAAAAATCTTTGCGTATGATTAAACTCAAAGCCAGAAATAAATCCTTTAGAGGTTATTTTAATAATTTTATCTTTGAAGCCATAAAAATGTGTCTACCTCATTTTAACTCCTTCCTCAGGCCCTGCATGGAGCCACACAAAAGTTCACTGAATCTTTGCTCTAAATAGTTAGGACTGAACTGAATCTTTGAAAAGACCCATCCCATTTTCAAGTTCCTACTGCAGTAATCAGACCAAATATGTCTCTACATGGATGTTAAAAAGTTACCATGTTTGAGGGAAGTTCATTTTAAATTTAGACACCTTTAACTGATAAAATATTTTTATTAATTTAAAGAGGAGGTAAGTAAAGTATGGAGGAAGTGAAACCAATAAGATTATTATTATTGCTTTGCCTGATCAAGTTGTTAGGATTTAGAGCAGAGATTGGGAAATTATATACCATAGACCAAAACTTCTTGGCTTCCTATTTTTGTAGATGATGTTTATGGGAACATGCCCTTGCTCCTTTGTTTCATTATTTGCATCATAAGTATTTCGTGATTTTATAATAATTATCAAACTAAAATTAATTATCAGAGAATGCTAAAAGTAATCATTTGGGTTTTTTTGTAAGATTTTATTTAGTTATTTGACAGAGAGAAACACAGCTCGAGAGGGAACACAAACAGAGGGAGTGAGAGAGGGAGAAGCAGGCTTCCTATTGAGCAGGGTGCCCAATGTGGGGCTCAATCCCAAGACCCTGGGATCATGACCTGAGCCTATGGCAGACCCTTAATGACTGAGACACCCAGATAGCCCACTAAAGGCAACTATTAAGTTTGTGTAACTCTTGTATGGATTAGAATAATATGCTACCTGAAAGATATTCCAAATAAATTCAAGAAAGTAATCTAAAGCCAGTGTGACTGAAGGCGATTTTCAAAAGAAATGTTTGTTGCAAAAAGAGAAACAGGCCAGACACAAGAGCTACCATACAGAGAACATCATGTGGAAAGAGCAAAAATGATTAAAAGGAAATTTAAAATGTTTGCTGCACCATGTATGATTTAATCTTAGTAACTAAATTTGTCCTCTATATTATGGATGCTTTCTAGTAAAATTCATATATATTGATGTTAAAGACTATTTCACCAAATGAACAAACAGAAATTACTTTCATTGCAATATTATTTTCAGCATTAGGGGAAAGAGCATATATGAAGTTTGGATACTCAGCTCTGTTGAAATGAATGGTGGGAGAGTTTAAGAACTGAGGTGAAGGATTGAAATCATGTGTTTACTAATTTTTTACCCAAAGGAAAAGTAAACTTTCTTCTATCTTCATGACAGAATATAGTTATACCTCTTAAAGCATAGGCCAAGGAAGTTAGGCTCTGAGTCTTTCCACAGAGATTGGGAGATGTGGAACTATCTTCCCTCATGATTACATTTTAAAGAGGTGCTGCCAGGCCCTTGAGAAAGATATTTCCAGGTTGTAAAACTGGTAGGAGTCCTTTTAAAAGATTTATATCTCAAAGGGACAGAAAATAATTTATGATCTTAACTTTCTACAGCAAATGTTCTAAGAAAAGGGAGGTCAGGTATCTGGAGTCAAGAAGTCTTTCTATTTTCACTCATCTGCATGTAGCTATCCAGTTTCCTTGACACCATTTGTTGAAGATAATATTTTTTTCTCCACTGTTGTTCTTGGCAACCTTGTCAAAGATTAGTTGATGTGCATGTATGGACTTATTTCTAGACTTCTTATTTTATTTTCTTGATCTATATATTTGTCTTTATGCAAGTGGAATACTGTTTTAATTACTATAGCTTTCTAATATATTTTGAAATCAGGAAGTATGGTGACTCCAGCTTTGTTCTTTCTCATGATGGATTTGACCAATAATGGTTTTTGGTGATTCCATATAAATTTTAGAATATTTGCTATTTCTGGATTGTCTGGGTGGCTCAGTCATGGAACATCTGCCTTCGGCTCAGGTCATGATCCCGGAGTCCTGGAATTGAGCCCTGCATTGGGTTCCCTGCTTGCTGGGAAGCCTGCTTCTCCCTCTCTCACTCCTCCTGCTTGTGTTCCCTCTCTAGCTGTGTTTCTCTCTATCAAATAAATAAATAAAATATTTAAAAAATAATATTTTCTGTTTCTATAAAGATGCCATCAGGACTTGATAGAAATTGTATTGAATTTGGAGATCACTTTGACTAGTATGAATATTTTAACAATATTGAGTCTTCCATCCATAAACACAGGATGTCTTTCTATTTGTTTATGTCTTATTTAACTTCTTTTGCCAATGTTTATAGTTTTCAGTAGACGAGTCTTTCACCTCCTTGGTTAAGTTTAAGTATTTTATTATTTTTGATGCTATTGTAAATGGGATTATTTTCCAAATTTCCTTTTCATGTAATTGCTGCTAGTTATAGAAACACAACTAATTTTTTTCAGGTTGATTTTGTATCCTGCAAATCCATGGAATTTCTTTATTCATTCTAGCTACTTTTTTAATAGTATCTTTAGGATTTTCTATTTGTAAGATCATGTTGTATGCAAACAGGGGCAATTTCACTTCTTCCTTTTTGATTTAGATTCGCTTGTCTTATATTGTATGTAAACATTGACTGAAAATGGGTGAAAGACCTTAAAGTATGAATTGAAACTGCAAAACTCCTACAAGAAAACATAAGGAAAAGCTTCATAACCTTGGTTTGATAATAATTACATAGATTTGATACCAAAAGAAGAAAAATAAATAAATAAGTGAGACTATCTCAAATAAAAATCTTTAGCCCAGTAAAGGAAACAACCAACAGAGTGAAAAAGCAACAAACAGAATAGAAGAATATATTTGCAAATCATATATCTGGTAAAAATTAATGTTAAAAATATAAGGAATTCCTACAACTCAACAGCAAAAAAGACTAATACCCTGATTTAAAAATAGGTGAAGGAATTAAAAAGCCATTTTTTCCTCAAAGAAAACATAAAATGGCTAAGTTATATGAAAAATACTCAAGATCATCAATCATGAGTGTGCAAATAAAAATGACAATGAGATATTACTTCACACCCAACAGGACAGCTATTAAAAAAAAAAAAAAAAAAAAAAAGAGGGTGCCTGTGTGGCTCAGAGGGTTAAGCCTCTGCCTTCAGCTCAGGTCATGATCTCGGGGTCCTGGGGTGAAGACCTGCATCAGGCTCTCTGTTCAGTGAGGAGTCTGCTTCCGCCTCTTTCTCTGCCTGCTTCTCTGCTTATTTGTGATATCTCTTTCTCTCTCTGTCAAATAAATAAATAAAATCTTAAAAAAAAAAAAAAGATGAGACAAAGAAAATAGGTGTTGGCAAGGATGTGGAGAAATTGGAACCCTTGAACACAGTTGATGAGAATGCAAGATGGTGCAGTTACCATGGGAAACAATATGGAATTTCCTCAAAAAATTAAAAACAAAGTTATCATAATTTAGCAATCCTAACTCTAGGTATTTATCCAAAAGAATTAAAATCAAGATCTCAAAGAGATATTGGTACTCTGAGGTTTATTTAAAGCAGGACTATTCATAGCAGCCAAGATGTTGAAATAAACTAAATGTTCATTAACATATGAATGGATGAAGAAAATGTGATATATTCATATAACAGAATACTCTTAAGTCTTTTTTTAAAAAAGATTTTATTTATTTATTTGACAGAGACCAACACATCTAGAGAGGGAACACAAGCAAGGGGAGTGAGAGAAGGAGAAGCAGGCTTCCTGCTGAGCAGGGAGCCTGATGTAGGTGGGGTTCAATCCCGGGTCTCCGGGATCATGACCTGAGCTGAAGGCAGTTACTTAACCAACTGAGCCACCCAGGTGCCTCCATAAAATACTATTAAGTCTTAAAAAAAAGAAAAAGATATCCTGCAATATATGAAAACTGGATGAAGCTTGAAGGCATTATGCTAAGTAAGGTAAGTCAATCACAGTAAGAAAAATACAGCATGATTCCACTTACATAAAGTATCTAAAATAGTCAAATTCATAGAATCAGAGAGTAGAATTGTTATTGCCAGTGCTGCAGGGAGTGAAAAATTAGAATTTGCTAATCATTATGCATAAACTTTTCAGTTAAGCAAGATGAATAAGTTCGGGATATCTGCTATATGACATTGTATATACATTCAACAATAATGTATTTCACACCTAAAAGTTTGTTAAGAGAGTAGATTTCATGTCTAGTGTTCTTTCCACAATCAAATAATTTTTAAAAAATCAAGAGGCCTCTCTTGGCACCTGGGTGGCTCAGTTGGTTAAGCGACTGCCTCCAGCTCAGGTCATGATCCCGGAGACCCAGGATGGAGTCCCACATCAGGCTCCCTGCTGGGCGGGAAGCCTGCTTCTCCCTCTCTCACTCCCACTGCTTGTGTTCCCTCTCTGGCTGTGTTTCTCTCTGTCATATAAATAAAATCCTTAAAATTTTTTTTTTAAAATAAAGAAGGTTGTAATGTTCCTTTGTGCATGATTAAAATATAAAGAGGCTTCTTGATTTTTTTTGAAAGAAGATTTTATTTATTTGACAGAGAGAAACACAGGCAGAGAGGGAATACAAGCAAGGGGGAGTGAGAGAGGGAGAAGCAGGCTTCCCATCGAGCAGGGAGCCTGATGTGGGACTCGTCCCAGGTCTCTAGGATCATGACCTGAGCCGAAGGCAGTTGCTTAACCGACTGAGCCACCTAGGGGCCCCTAACCTTCTTTATTAAGGGTTTCATAGGAGTTCAGGCTAATCTTTATTGTTGATAGGTTGGTAAGGCAAACCCTGTAAGTATATACTTTTCATGAGGCAATACGTAGCCTTTGGCAAAATAAATCTTCAGGAGAGAAATGGTACAGGTTCAATTTTTAAACTGCATAGTCAGGGAGAAATAGTTGTCCTAAGTATTGCATGGTGTGTTTCAGCTGAATCAGCTTCCTTCTTAATTACCCTGGTCTTCTATCTGGGTAGAAGTAAAGCCATAAAAACTCTTTCGTGATTTCTTATAAAATATTAGAATCTAAATAGCACTCTAATTTGGCAAATCCTCACCAGAACACTATGGTAAGCTCCATGTATTAAAAGGAGATTAGGGCCAAAGGGGCCTTAATGAGTATTAAGCCACAGAAATGTCCAACAGTAGGACTCCATGGATTCTCTCATGTATAGAAAAAAAGAGTAGAGTCCAATGAAAATGGAAGTAATAACATCCATCACTATTGGCTGATGTGTCCGTATATGAAAAACTGGATAGAATAATTAATAAGTCATGCTACTTGGGTGCAGATACAAGTCAGTACTTGCAGGATCTATGACCCTTGGAAACTGAAACAATTTGTCTTGCTCAGTGTCTTTTGTGGATATGTGGATAACAATACCTCGGTGATTGTCCTTCATGAAAATTCATTTAAAGCAAAAGTATTTAGTGCCCAATATGTGGCCATGTCATTCAAAAATTCATTTAATTTGTATAGCCACCCAGAAGATAGTGTACATATTATCCCCACTTTATAAATATTATAATGGAAACCTATGGAGATTAAGTAACACATAAAAGACAGGTGGAGATTAAATTTGGCTGTAAAATGGTGCTGCTAAATATGTGGACACTACCACATGTGTCTATATATATTGAAATTAATGAAAATTAAATTAAATTAAAGATCTGATTATTTAATCAAAGTATTCACATTTGAAGTGCCTCATCACATCTGGCAAGTGACTACCATGTTGAGATTGGGCAGTGAACACAGAACATGTCTGTCTTCTCAAAAAGTTTTAGCGGACAGCATTGATAGAGCTCATAATAAAAATAGCAAAATTCTATCTCTCCACAGTGAAAATAGTCACATGTCCAACATATAGCTATTCAATAAAGGTTGATTTTTTGTTCTTCAGGGAACAACAAAAAGAGTCTTTTATCAATGAAATTCTTTTAAAAAAGTGATATATTTCCTTAGCCTCCCTGATTTTACTAGAAGAGGAAGTTCAAGTTTCTGTAAAATCAAGTTTATAAAACTTTCCTGAGAATGCAAAACTCAAGCAATTTATTTACTATATGAGAGTCTACAGCTAATAAGAAGCAGTGGTTTTTAATCCAGTCCTCCTTCATCTGCTGGAACTAAATGAACTTTTCTTAAGTATTTTGTTCAATAGTATAATAATTTCATCAACAAATATCTGTCAAACATTGCTCTGTATTATTATTATTATAACACATAGAAGATGAAATTCCTACTATCTGTCTCATCTTATTTAATTTTGGGGCTTCAAAAAATTGTGTTTATTCAGCTATTTGGTATCAGGGCTAAATATAAGTTTACTTGAAAATTGAATAACAGAATGACTTTCTTTCAAGTATGGGAATCTTCCCTATAAGAGCCAAATAAGAAAAATTTAAATCAAATTCTCGTGTGGAGCTAAGGTCTATTGCTGTAGGCTCAGCAATTTCCCATCAAAGGCAATACATTCAAATTTTCAGTACACCAAAATAATTTCCCCCATATCTACATTTTTAAGTCTCAAAATTTCTGACTACTATTACCTTATTTTTTAAACTTGGATAATTACTTAAAACACCATTTATGATATAAAATTTGGACAGTCAATAAAGCTATTAGTATATTAAATAATTATAATGTAACTGGATCTTCAGTTAAGCAAGTAACTTTGCTATTTATTTGTGTTTCTACGAAATCACACTTAATTTTCTTCTACAAAAGAAAATAAAATTATTATTAATTTCTCCCTTTTTTGAAATTAGTTATCTTAAACCTTAAAAGACAGAAATTACAAATTTTATTATAAATCGACATACTTATTCCAAGCAATAAAATCATACATTTCAGGTCATTGATATAACTTATGGTATCATCAATTTAAAAATTACCTATTGAGTGTTTGCAGGCATTATGTAAAGTATCAATGCATAGAGGTCTGAAAAAATTGATTCATATTTACTTTTTTGCAAAGCAAATATTTAAAAATAAGCATGTCAGTAATTTTCAATTTCCATAACATCTCTAATAAAATTTGTACTATAATTTCTATATCTGTGGTGGCTATACTTTAAAAAAGGATAGAAGCTATAATTTATCCTTTTTGAATTTGAATTTTTTAAAATGATTTATTTATTTATTTGACAGAGAGAGAGAGAGATCACAAATAGGCGGAGAGGCAGGCAGAGAAAGAAGGGGAAGCAGATTCCCCACTGAGCAGAAAGCCTGATGTGGAACTCAATCCCAGGGCCCTGGGATTATGACCTGAGCTGAAGGCAGTGGCTTCACGCTCTAAGCCACCCATAGGTCCCATAATTTTGCCTGCTTTTAAACTCTTGAGTGTTATTTGAAAAAAAACCAATGAGGAACAGGACAGGGGTTACTTCTTAGCTTTACCTCTGTGCTTTCACTGTGTCAAACAAGGCCATACAAAAAACTTGAGTCTCAGATGTGATGGTCTTCAGTCCAAGGACTTAAATCTCTCC
This sequence comes from Spilogale gracilis, assembly GCA_004023965.1. Taxonomy (NCBI): domain Eukaryota; kingdom Metazoa; phylum Chordata; class Mammalia; order Carnivora; family Mephitidae; genus Spilogale; species Spilogale gracilis. Next base: position 147,968 of record PITA01001428.1, read on the forward strand.
AAGCTTCTTCTCTTTTCCAATTAACTATGGAAGAAGACTAATTTAGCAATTGCCTATTAAACCTAGGTGCAAAGTTAAACTTGTAGCAAAACCAGAGTATATTACTCTTCAATGCCAAAAATAGAATTATGTTGTAGAACTGTGTTAACACAGATCATCTAGATCAGATTTTATATTTAAGCATCAAGTTTTCTCTATATGGGAATATATATTTTTTTCATCTTTTATAGATTTTCTTCAACATCCGTACTTAAAAAGGGAAAGCAAATATTTAATTCCCTGCTTGAATAGCCTCAAATGGGAATATCAAGGCAACACAGATGCTTTATACAACAGTTTTAATATCTTGAACTATATAAAGAAAATAGATGATCCTATTGGTAAAAGTTTCTTTTTCCTCAGTCTAAAATGACAGAAAGTGAAAATTTTATTGATAAAAGATATTTCTGAGGTTCCATAACCCAACCCTCTCCTTTTACAAATAAAAATATCGAAGCCAGCCTGCTTAAATTATTTTAAGATTATAAAATGCTTTTGTTACTTTTAGAAATTCTTATTTAGAAAGGGGTAATATCTGTAGACATATACATCACCTAAATTCTGGTGTTCAGAAAAATAGAGGGTACATAGTGTTTTTGATGCTCTAGCTGGCTATAAAGTTAATTTTCTAAGAAAACCCTTAATAAATTTTTTGGGGGTTAGGTGGTAATGAAACTATCATTTCTGAAATGGACCTTGGCAACAACCATCATCCTCACCTACAGTATTATTTAGGCACAGCTTGAAAGATGGTCAACCAGATTTTTCCTTTTATTCCCCCCAGATACAATCATCTTAGCAAAACCTAGCATATTTTGGGGTCAAAAAATGCTTGTGCTCTCTTAAGATTCATGTGAGTATGGAATTCCTAATTAGTGTATGATTTTCTTTTCTTCTTGAAAGCACTACTTTATTTTTTCCCCAAATTGTTTATTTAAATTCAAGTTAGTTAACAAATAGGGAAATGTTGGCTTTAGGAGTAGAATTTAGTGGTTCATCACTTACATTTAACACCTGTGCTCAACACAAGTGTCCCCCTAATACCCATCACCCATTTAGACCATTACTCACCTACCTCCATCCATCAATTCTCAGTTTGTTCTCTATAGTTAAGAATCTTTTATGGTTTACTTCAGTCTCTCTCTTTCTACTTTTTTCTCCTTTCCATATGTTCATCTGTTTTGTTTCTTAAAATCCACTTATGAGTGAAATCATATGGTAGTTGTCTTTTTCTGACTAACTCATTTTGCAAATGGCAAGATTTCATTGTTTTTGATGGCTGAGTAATATATATATATATATATATATATGTATAGTAATATATATATAGTAATATATATATAAACACATATATATACTGTGTGTATATATGGTATATAGTATATATATAATACTATATATAATATATATATAGTATATATAGTATAGTAATATATAGTATATATAATATATATAACACATAATATATATATAGTAATATATATATATAAACACATATATATATATCACATCTTTATCTGTTCCTCAGTCGATAGATACTTGGGCTCTTTCCATAACTTGGCTATTGTTGATAATGCTGCTATGAACATCAAAACTTACTCCATGTACACTTTTAAAAAAGAAAAGTCCATTCAACTTCAAAAAAAGGGTAACACCTTAAGACACACAATATATGGAAACCTAGGTGGCTCAGTTGGTTGAGTGTCTAACTCTTAGTTTAGGCTTAGATAGTGATCTCAGGGTCATGAGATCTGCCCACCAGGCTGAACTCTACACTCAGCACAGAGTCTGTTTAAGATTCTTTCCCCCATCCCCTTCCTCCCCCTCAGCTCTTCCCCACCACTGGTGCTTGCTCATGCTCTCTCTCTCTTTCAGATAAATAAACAAATAAAATATAAAAAAATAAATAAATAATATGCAGTAATAACTCCAACCCATGATTTATACATTCATTTGTTTATCTTTTGACAAACATTTTTTTAAGACCTTTAATATTTTTAGTAATATCTGGGATCTTTGAAAACAAAGATGAAGTAATAAGATCTGGTCCTTAAGTATATCACTGCAATGAGTGGGGGGAAAAAACATACATTCTGCTAAGGTATTGGGTAAAAGATAAAATAAATATAGTTTTTTATACATTTAATATGAATAATATGAACAGGGGAGATTATATAGATTTTATATTTTAAGGAGACATTGAAAGAAGACCCACTTACATTGAAAGGGATTGTCTATGATGTCAACTGAAAATCACAAGAGTATGAAAGTGTTGATTATTCGGGAACACAGCATAAGGAGAAATGAAGTATGAGTAAGCTTGATTTGAGCCACCCAAGAGACTGAGAGCATTAAAAACAGAATATATTATAGGAAATTCCTTTGTCATTAAGTGTTCTTGGTAACCTTGATTTATTAAAAAATATTTTTAATATAAGGACTTGAAAACTTGTACAAAACAGTAATTAATTTAATGAACCTAATGTACTCATTATCCAGCTTCAGCAATTATCAAATACATGGCCACAATTGTTTCTTCTATATCCCTATCCACTTACCCGTCATAACTTTTGTGAAGCTAATTCTGGACCTCATGTCATTAGATCTTTACTTTTGATGTTTGCTAAATAATGTATTTCTTTTATTTGCCACAATTATTTTACTATTTTTTATTAGCTATCATAGGCAATGTCAGTATCTATTATATTTATTACAATTTAAAATACTTTCTGAATTTAAAAGATGGAAAGGCAGAAATGTCTAATGAAAAATGCATGTGTATTGGAGTGAGACGAATATCAATTTGAGTATTAAATAGTAGGAGTGTGGCATTGGAAAGGTCATCGCCGTAAGTCTTTGTACTTTGGAAAATGGAAATTTAAGTACTGTACCTATTTAATGGAAATGTTGTTATAAATAAGATACATACATACTTCCTAGCACAAATGGGTGATCTTCCTTATGGAATAATTTTATCTTAGATTTTCTGACCATATTATTCATGGAGGAAAACAGTAAATATGGTAAGAAAACCTTTACTACTCAGGTTGTGGGGAAAAAATAACAACTTTTTATAAGTATATTTATGACTATACAATATAGTAAGCAAGAATAAATTCATCTTTATTCAAACACTTTAAAAATATTTTTGGCATTCAAGTGTAGCCTTACATGTAAATTACTCTGAGTGATGCTTCATAGAATATTAAATACAAAAGTGCTTTATATTTAAGTTCACATATTATACCTGATAGAATATTTTTTAAAAGATTTTATTTATTTGACAGAGAGAAACACAGCCAGAGAGGGAACACAAGCAGGGGGAGTGAAGAGGGAGAAGCAGGCTTCACGCCGAGCCCGATGTGGGACTCGATCCCAGGTCTCCGGGATCATGACCTGAGCCGAAGGCAGTCACTCAACCAACTGAGCCACCCAGGTGCCCCCCTGATAGAATATTTTAATAATTTATATTTTTATTTGATATTATGGAAGAATAACTATAAACTAGATGTATTGTCATAAATTATTTTGAATTTCAGTCTATTACCAGAATTCTTTAATTTAGGAAGCATTACTCTATAGTTATTTCAGTAAAAATATTTTATGACACATAAAATAGTCATTTGGAAGTTTTACAAATTGTAAAATAGGCTTTTATGTATGGAAACAATCTCTAATACGATAAAATTGGTAATTTGGAGGGCACTTTATTAAAATGTAAATGTGCCAATGATTTTTTCTGAGTAGCAATAAAATCAAATTTTGGTAAATTGATTTGAAGTAACACTTTTAAAGGAACAAAGAGTGAAATTACTGAACATAATTGGGCAAATTATCATTTTATCCATTGTAGAATGTGCTAATACAAAGGTTTGCAAGTAAATTGAAATATTTATATTATAGAGAAAATGACTAAAATACATTTAGAAATGTGGATATGTCAAGTACAGCCTACTGGCTCAAGACTAGAATGCTGGTTCAGTCCAGACTAACAGCATTCCTGTAAATAAATCATTTATACTGTCTCACCGCCATTTATCCTTAAAATAACTAAGTCATTTAAATGCTCTTTTAAGTCCTTAAAGTTTTGGATATTTCTTCTCCAAGCCTGAATTATTCTGTTACAGGTTTTCCATGAAATACACATTTTCTAAAGCTTCAATAAACATGATTTCTTGAAGTCTCAAGAAAGATTAATAAAGGAGAATGGCTCAGACTGTTTCCACTGTGATTGTATTGATAGTTAAACCAAAGTTAGTGTATAATCCATGCTTAAGTCTACCAAAATATCCCCAGATGTTCAATATTTTCTTCCTTAAAGGGTGTTTCAGTTTTGCAGAAAAGATATCTCATAGATCAATATGAAAACATCCCTGACCTAGTGCTTTAATCTACAGTGAGAATTGGATAGGGATACATTGAGAGCACTTTGACGGAAAGTGAGGTTGTCTATGTCCCCAGGTCATCTGTGATAAGAACAGGGTCTGGTGTTCCCTCTTTGGCTGGATGTATCTTTGTCATTAAAAAGTAAATAAGGGCATTGATGGTCCATAAAGGAGAACAAAGGGAAACAGCAACTTCATTCCTGTCCCATCTAGATCCTGCCCTCCTTCATGGGAGGTGGCTATTAAGCTATTTACATTTTTGCCTCTAGTCCTCTGTGGTAGAAAATCAGGAAAGGCTTTGTTCTATACATCTAAGTCATAGACATTGATTAAAATTGGCTGGAGATCTTGTCATAGGCCATCTTTTCCAAATTAAATGAAAGTCAAAGTTCTCTACACAACGTAATTTTTTAAACAAAGACAAGTAATGTTTCACAGAACATGTCAAACCAGAAAAAAACAAAAACAAAAACAAAACAAGACTTTTAGGTTCAGTTCAAAAAAAAACTAAGCTCAGAAGTAAGAGGAGAGTGTTTTTGATAGAATTACTAGAGGTAAGATATGCCACTTAAGAAGTATAAGTCAAAAAGTAAATTATTTCTTAACAGTTTAAGTTCCTGTAATGTGTCCAAGGATACTGGTCACCATCAAAGAGAAAGATGTCAAAAAGCTATGATTAACTGGTCAGATTTGTGGAGTCTTCCTCTAAGTGCTTGTATCCAGCAGGTTTTATCCTTTTCATGCTCAACTCAATTATTTCTCCCAAAGATCCAGGGAAGATTTTGGTATCTGATAATGAACATGTACCTAATCTCACAGTCCAAAATAAAACTGGGTGATGACTTTGACTAAATGTTGATGTTAGTGCTAAAAATCATACGGAGCCATTGTTATGTTGATGCCACTTGTGCTTATACAGTGTAATTAATAAGTTCCTTCCACAGACTCAGTTATATAGGCAGCTGAAATAAAGGTGCAAGACATTTAGAATCATAAGACAAATGATTTAAAGACTTGGCAATAATGAGCTCAAAAACCAATACTTTTATGAGGCTTACTATTCTAAAAAAAATTAAATCATTGGACTTAAAGACCAAATTCTCCTTTTTCCTGATTTGGACAATTGTATCACAGTATGTCAAATATGGGGATGTTCAAGTGGGTAGACAAGCAGGATAGGTGTTGTTGCCTACAGAAGGTTTTGGAAGAGTTAAAAATAAACATAATGCAATATTTTTAATATTAGCTTATAATTTCTAAAAACTCTAGTAGAGGTACTTGTTTATATTAGTTTATAATACAATTCATACAAATATTACTATTGTAAATCTGATATTAGCATATGATGTAATTTCTAGAAATATTATTTTAGTAAGCAGACTGAATTTAAATTATTAGATTCCAGTTTCTCAGTGTATTTTAGATCTCTCCATACTGTAGGGAAGAGATTATCCTTTTTTTTTTTTTTTAATTCAGTAAAGGTGTCAAACTCTATAGAAAAATGAGTAAATACACTTCGACTAGTAATGATATAGTGCACATTATTATGTGATCTGCAGAAACAAAAAATATAAGCCATGTCCTGGGTTGTTATGGTGTCCCTTAAAACCCTACGCAGACAAGCTACAGAACAATGAGTCAGAGGATATTTATTTGGGGCTTACTATGTGTCTGGCCCAGTATTTACCTCTTAATCCTAGTTACAAGAACCAGAGTCTCAGGAAAGATATGTAGATGGATACACAAGGAGAAGACCTATTATTTATATTGTTTATCACAATATGACAATGAGCTTACACACACTGTATTTGCTTATGATGCTGGAGGTACAGATCAGGGTTTAGTTACAGAGAATGAATTCAGTCTAGTTAGTTTTATGCTACAAGGATTTCATAAAGATTACAAAATTATTTACTGAATTATTGGGAGAGCTGAAGAGAAATATGGTTAGCCTGGACTTCAAGGAATGATTCCCAATGTCTCAGAATCAATCAAGATGTTAAAGAAACTGCTGCTCCTGCTAAGACCAAAAAAATTGCCCGATGACTCAGGAGGCTGCTTCTTCAGCATCTAGCTCTGGAATTCTGCCTTTTCTTTCTTTGCTGACCAAGCATAAATGGCTATATTTATCTCACACCCCACCCCTCTCCCAAATAAACCCAGTTTTAATTCAAGTCTCCAGTGAAGGCATTGCTGTGCCAAAATTTAAATTAGATATAAGTTTCAAGAACCTCTGACAAATGAAATTTTTAATGTTCCAGTTGCTAAACTACAGAAATGCAAACTAAAGGAAGTTTTGAAGAGAATTTTCTTTAAGAAAAACAATCACATATTCTTCTCAGCAAAATAACTTGAACTTTATGATGGGAAGAATCATTTTAGCCTCATATGTAAATCTAGACTACATCTTTATGTCTGTCTTCAAGATTCTATTGATATGGAAAGTGATATAGACAATTGTTTTTAAACAAGAGAAAAATTTTTCTCAAAAGATTAAAAAAATGCCAGAAATAGTCATTCAGCCCTTTTTTTTTGATGTCACATTTGCTTTAGAAGATATTTCAAGCATGGGGTTATCTCCCCAAGTGAGAGACACCCACAGGCCCGTATTATTGCATAGACTAGTGACCCAAATTAGAAAGGAATCAAAAACAAGAATGGAAAGATGATTCATTGAGCTACAAATCCATTTCTATTTTTTTGATTCCCCCTGTATTTCCCTAGGAATTCCATCCCTCTGAATAATAGCATTTGCCATTTACACATATAGGATTATTCATCTTCTAGGTGGCTAGAATAAGATAAATAAAACAAACAAATAAAAAAACCTTAGACTTTACATAAAGATTTGAGTGTTTAATAAACATAAGAGTCAGTAAGAAAAAGGTAATATGGATATATTATTTTTTTATTAAATAATTTTAAATAATTTATAGAAATTATTAGAGTACTGCTTTAGAACCATATTATTCTTAGAAAGTTATAATGGGAGGTGCTGGGGTGGCTCAGTTGTTAGGCGTCTGCATTTGACTAGGGTCATGATTTGTGACCCCCACATCTGTCTCCCTGCTCAGCAGAAGGCCTGCTTCTCCCCCTCTCTCTCTCTCCTCTGGCTGGTGTTCACTCTCTTGCTGTGTATCTCTCTGTCAAATAAATAAAATCTTAAAATAAACAAATAAATAAATAAATAAATAAATAAATAAATAAATAAATAAATAAATAAATTACAGGTCCACAAGCCACTGAAATTCAAATAAAAAAGAAGTAGGCGCTTAAATATGTCCCATGCAATATTTAGGATATACTTACACTAAAAAAAGATTTAAAAAAAAGAAAGTTATGATGGTACATGATCATTTATCTGTTCAACATAAAACACATGGAGTCTAAAAGAAGAAGGCAGATTTTCAAATTATTAAATATGAAAATATTAAATGTATTGCCATAGACTTCATATAGAATCACAAAAGAAGTGAATGATCATCTTTTATTTAAAATCTCATTTAAGGGGCGCCTGGGTGGCTCAGTTGGTTGGGCGACTGCCTTCAGCTCAGGTCATGATCCCGGAGACCCGGGATCGAGTCCCACATCGGGCTCCCTGCTCAGCGGGAAGCCTGCTTCTCTCTCTCTCAATCCCTCTGCTTGTGTTCCCTCTCTCGCTGTGTTTCTCTCTGTCAAATAAATAAATACAATCTTTAAAAAAAATAATAAATAAATAAAATAAAATAAAATCTCATTTAAAATTTTTCCATCATGTGCCTGCCATATAGTGAGTGCCTAATAAATATTTGCTAAATGAATCACTGTTATACAGAAAATATAGGACTCCTAGAAGTGATTCACATGTTTGTTGAGTGTGACATAAACAAGAATATACAACAAGATAAAGCAAGTATTAAATCATCATTCTGCACAAATTTGTATTGTAAGTCTCAATTACAAGATACAGAGAACTTGGTTGTGTGGCTTTCATAGTTGAAAGTGCAAACAGCAATAAGAGGATAAGTGAATTTCTACTCCCTGAATTATTGCCATTGATATTGGACAGCTAAGACATTTGTACAGTATACAAAATTAAAGAATATTCAAGGTTTCTGTGTTAAAGTATTCTTCTAGGTGTATCCTTCATGACCTCAGTGTTTTTCATCCTAAGGACCCTCTTGGAAATTTGCCACTTTGAAACAACTGAAAACAGTTAGAATTTCTGTTAGTTAGCCTAGTCCATTGTCTCCCTAAACCTCTATTCATATTATGAAAGGTATCACCAAAATGTCCATGAAACTGTACAGTTTCTTCTTTCTTTTTCTTTCTTTCTTTCTTTTTTTTTTTCTTCAGGATTCCCATCTGTCCTGTGGAGTTCTCTGTTACATCCTTAGGTAATCTGGGAACCAACCTATTTTCTATAACAAAGGCTAAGACTCATTCACTATTATTATGCAGACCTGATCTGTAATTTAAGCCTCTTCTTGTGAATCCCCCAGGTATTTTCTCACCGTCATCACTGAGGTGACTTGTTCTGTGTCCAGTTCATTGAAATTCCCCAGACCCAGATGGTTTGATATGCCCGATATTTAAGAATATTGCCCTTATTTACTTTCATCTGTCAAGTATAGCTAGGATACTTTTCTCCCACATCTTTTTCAGGAATCATGACTGTTAACTGTGACAATAACTACTTAGTGTGTAGAATACATTAGAGCAATATTATTTTAAAATTCTTGTTAATAATGTGAATTTTGGTAAATTATAATGTTGAAGAAAGACTCCTTAAATTACATGTCCTTTTGTGTTTCTTCCCTTAACTAGAATGAATCATTTAGACTTCACAATAAAAAAATTGAAAGCATAACACTCAAATCAAAGTCCTTGAATACTGAACACTGATTTGGTGGTGTTTATAGTATGACTATTACAGCAATTTGTGTAAAGAGTAGCAGCTAGTACTATACTTCATAGCATGATTTCTTTCTCTCAAAATTATGTCATGATTTCCTTCTCTTATCTCAAAATGTCTCCATTACCAATCTCAAAATAAGAAGAAAAATAAAAAGATCCTGAAATCAAGTCTGTCCCACTATTTATTTCCATTAACATTAACTCATTTATATTTAAATTTATGGAATCTAGAATTTATTTATAATACAATTGAGTTGTGTTATTTTTTTATAATAAAAATAATTGTTAATTGTAAATCTTAGTGAACTATTAACAACTCAGTGAATACCATTTAATAAAGATATGTTTGTTCAAGACACATATAAACATTAATCTTGTTTCATAAAACTGAAAACTATTATCTTAAAATAAAAAAAACTCACTCTGTAAGAAAAAGTAGTATAGTAATTCAGTGATAAAGTTTTGGATTTTTGATAAACCTGTGCAACTAATGTCAATTCTGGCTCCTATTTTTTTTTTTTCTTTGTGACTTTGAAAATATTGCTTATTTTCTCATATCTTTTTCATCTGTAAAATGGATATCATAACAACATTTCTATTCCAATTTTCTGTCAGGTGTAAATTCAATATTATGAGTGAGCACTTTAACATTTGTTGTATATATAAGGTATCCCATAATTACTAAATATTATAAATATTTTTATTATCAAGTTCCTTTAGGCTCACTCTTTACTATTAGTGTTATAAGGAGTACTGTCTTCAAAATCACTATAACTTAACATATTTTTAGAACAGAGAGGACAGCCAATGTCTCCAATAATCTTTTTCTAAGAACAATCATTTTTTAGTAATAATTTATTTTATTTTTTCAGTCTTCCAAGATTCATTGTTATACCCCACACCCAGTGTTCCATGCAATATGTGCCCTCAATACCTACCACTGGGCTCACCCATCCCCCCAGAGCCCTCCCTTCCAAAACCCTCAGTTTATTTCTCAGAGTCCAAAGTCTCCCTCTCTGATTTACCCCAGTTCACATTTCCTTTCCTTCTCCCACTGTCCTCCATGTTACTCCTTATGCTCCACAAGTAAGTCATATTTTGAACTGGCTCTTCATGCCTGGGCACTCACCTTCTAGGGTCAGGTATAAATTTACCTTTATAACTTAGTAAGTGGACATAGTAGCTCATAGCACGGGATATAATATACCAAGTAAAATATTTCTAACCAAGTCACAACATGAAATTTAAAAACTGTTATTTCTGTAAGGGACTGAGAGAAAGCTAAAAGAGTGAATGGTGTCATTCAAACCTGGATATGGGTTCATCTCAATTTGAATCATTGTGGACCTGTTTCTTCAGATACCATTTTCCCCTTGTCTTACTCAACCATACTGGGAAATCCATTTGCTTCAAAGTCTCTATAAGTAATAAGCAAAAATGCCATGATTTCCTTTGCACCTGCACAAAGTACATGGAGTACTGATTCATCGTCAATAGTCATCTATGGGATTCTTTGCTCCTCTCCAGTTTATACAAAATTCTGTCTGGTTGCCTTATTTTTTAAACATGAATGAAATATCTTACCTCTTTTTCTAATGTGACAGCTCCTTGTGCAAATGTGCTTTATCTGTAAATCATGTGTGCTTGGCTGCAATCAGTTTTTCTTATTCTGTGTACTGAGGTACCTAAAGAAATTTTCACAGTGTTTTGTTGTTGTTGTTGTTTGTTTGTTTAGCAAAACTGGTAAAGGTCTAAAGTGGAAAAAAAAAAATGGGTCTTTCTTCCCAGGGTACCATGGCATTTAATGTATAATCTTGAATAAATCTTCACTTACCTCTACTAACTCAGTTGATCAATCTGTTACTAATTATTCACTTTGCATGCAATATTGCTGGTTACTAATTTATTGATCTAATCCCCATTCACAGGCGTGAAAACAAACTACCCCTCTGACTTCTACTTTTGTTAATATCGCCACAACTGTTCTAGCTCAGCAAGATTAAAATCCCTGAGAGAGCTTCAGGATTTCTAACAGCTTTGAAACATTATCTTTTTATTTCAAATTCCTGATAAGGTTTTCTTTATGATATCCATATCTTAGTTTCCATTTCCACAGAACCACCTTAGCTCTGGCCCTTACCATCCCCTGCCTTCGCTCTTTAAAGGTGTTATGATCTCCTACTTAGTTCCCTTATTGACATAATCTTTGTCAATCTTGTATTCTGACATAATCTTTTTTCTAAAATATTATATATTATAAAATATTCTAAAATATTACTTGAATCATAGTTTTAGTATCAGTTTTTAAGCATAGTATTGAAATGCTTGGATATTCAGTGTTTCAAGGAGCTCCTTAAAAAATCGTATTTTTCAAAAGACTGAATATGCTGCCCATTGATGTTTGTCCTTTTATAATGTCTACTTTTCTAAACCAAATAATTTTTCAACTAGATATCCTGTTTTCCTTAAATATGCTCTATGTTTCAACTTAAAATTAAGCCACTGCAGTGGCTTAATTTTAAGTATATATAAGTATATATATATATACAATATAAGTATATTAAGTATATATATGTATATTAAGTATATATATATACACACATATATAATATATATGTCAGAGGAATATTGTTTTCTTATCAACATATATGTGATGGATGCCCATGATTTTTTAAATAAAATTTATTATATTAAATTAATAAATCAATTAGTTAAAGTACTGAGATTACTCCAACTAAATGTTTTGTTATTAAGAATAGAAATGGGGAAAAATTTAGAAGTAGTATTTAGAACTATTTTCATAAGAAAACATTCAGTCTTATGTGCAGACTTAAATGCATAGGTAACATCATTCATTACATACCATAAAATAGAAAATGCATTAACAGTAGAACCAAAAGAGAGAAATACTATACAAATGAAAATGAAAAAGGAAATAGTGACTAACAGATTGTATACCTATCACATTTTGGTGTACTCCTTCAAATATTATTCTTATTTTTAGTCTGCTTTAAAGAGCAAAATATTCTAGAAGGAATTGCATCACAGCTTTTCTCCTTTTGGCTTCAAGATATGTATACTTGGAGATGAGAATAAGTTTCATTCCACTGAAAGATGTGGGGCTTTTTTTGCCAGTGCTGACTTGAGGTAAATATTTACAAACATAGTGCCTCTCATGGTTGACTCTAAGGTTTTATTTCCCTGCTCTGTGCTTTTGCAATAGAAATGAAACCAATGAAAGATGCACATCCTTTATGAGAAGACCACTAGACTAAAATTATATGTTTTAATCTTTCTTCTATTTAAACATTTATTTTGAAGCAAAGAATGAATCCTAGGTCTTGAAGTTAAAATTTTTAGTAGATTTTATTAAAGACAAAAAATGTTGCATATGATTTTCACATCATCAGTAGGATGAGAGAGAACTTTTAAAATTCTAATTGCAGCCTACAGAAAAAAAGCATCCACAAAACATAAATAATATAGTTGTCTGGGCACTGTAGGGAAGGACCCTTAATTTCTCACAATGGTCACTTTGCTTGCTGCTCTGTAAATAGAATTTTGACTAAAATATATGATTTGCTTGTAAGTAACGATGTTGGGTAGCTGTAGCCCAAGAATAAATTCTTGCAGTCTGAAAAGGAACAGGAAATATTCTTCAGATATCTATGTTATATCAGACATGGCATGTATTTTCATGTCTTCTGTTACCATAAAAAAAGAAATAAACCAAAAAGCAAAATTATCATTTACTCACCTATTCATAGATATTATTTATTCAGCAATTACTATGAACCAGGAATTTTTACAAAAGTTGGGTATTCATTCTTTATCTCACTAAATAATCAGAACTACCTTTCTAGATTTGCATTAAAACACCCTTTACAGTGAATGGACAGAGGTCCCACTAGAGATTAACTCATTTTTTTTTTTTTTTTCAAATGGCAATGTTATGTCAGGAAGGAAAACTTTTCATCTTTTACCTACAAAACATAAGTTACTTCTCCAGTATTTGGCTATTTTTTAAAGAAGACTACTTTATTAGGAAGATAAATAGAGCATAATAAAAACTTCTGTTATTTAATTACTTTAGCTGAGAGCTATGAACTAAAGTTACAGAACATTCAAGAGATAGCCAGCAAATAACTAAAAATAAATGGACTTCTCAATGCAAACAACATAGTCTAAGTCACTATAATTTTTTGTTTAAACATCTAACAATCTCATATCCTCCTATTCATTCTTTTCCTACTTCACACTATTCATTTTCTGTTGTAACTATATTGAATTTATAATTTTAATACCTTTTTTAAAATTTTTAAGCCTTATTTCAGTAATCATGTCTTATTCACCATAATGACATCTGCACTTAACAAGTGCTAGTTCATCAACAAATATTTGTCCAGTTGATTGTTAATTAATAAATTTATTGACTAAGTAAATATCTCAGTAGAAAAGTATATCCCATGCTATTAGAAAGTGATTTTTTCTAGTTTTCTTTTTCTCCTTGACTTCTTTATGTTATATGTCACAAGGGTTTTCTTTACCAGAGTAATTAGTCTGGGATATCTGAAACTAGGGTCTGAGAAAAAGTGTTGTGTACAGGTGATTTATTTGTAATTTTAACTCCACGATGCATGCTTAAATGGGTTCTTGGGGACAGGAGGTCAAAAACACACGGTATAAGCTATCAGGGAAATTCAAATCAAAACCATACTGAGATACCACCTTATACCAGTCAGAATGGCCAAAATTAACAAGACAGGAAACAACAAGTGTTGGAGAGGCTGTGGAGAAAGAGGAAACCTCTTACACTACTGGTGGGAATACAAGTTGGTGCAGCCGCTTTGGAAAACAGTGTGGAGATTCCTTAAAAAATTAAAAATAAAGCTACCATATGACACTGCAATTGCACTACTGGGCATTTACCCCAAAGATACAGATGTAGTGAAAAGAAAGGCCATATGTACACCAATGTTTATTGTAGCAATGGCCACAATTGCCAAACTGTGAAAGAGCCAAGGTGCCCTTCAACAGATGAATGGATAAAGAAGATGTGGTACATATATACAATGGAATACTATGCCTCCATCAGAAAAGATGAATATCCAACTTTTGTAGCAACATGGACCAGATTGGAAGAGATTATGCTGAGTGAAATAAGCCAAATAGAGAAAGTCAAGTATCACATGGTTTCACTTATTTGTGGTGCATAAGGAGTAATATAGAGGACAGTACAAGGAAGAAAGGAAATGGGAAGTAGGGTAATTGGGGAGGGAAATGAAACATAAGAGACTCTGGACACAGAAACAAACTGAGGGTCTTAGAGGGGAGAGGGTGGGGGGAGAGGTAAGCCTGGTGGTGGGTACTGAGGGCACATATTGCATGGAGCACTGGGTGTGGGGCATAAACAATCTTGGAACATTGAAAGTAAATAAATTAATTTTTCAAAAAATAAAATAAAATAAACAGGATCTACTGAAGTATTCGCCCAGTTAAGGTGGGAAAGGTTGATGTTCAGTTTCCTTGTTTGAGAAACTGAAAGAATAGAGGTGTTGATAATTGAATAAAAGAGGATAATCAGGGGAATGAGGTTTAGGGGAAAAGACCCTCAGTTCATATTTGGCTGCACAGAGATCTGAGGGACACTGGCCACTCACAGCTACCTCAGGGGCTCACTCTCAAATGATTTAGTCATCAGTTATGGGCACAGGGAAGATCTGAGATGGCCCAAACTACAGCCAGGGGCTGCATCTCTATTTCCATTTCTCTGTTTTTCTGAGATTGACCTAATTTTTCGCAACTTTATTCTCTGTTTTCTACATCTTTATCTTCTTTGGTTCTACTTTGTGGAAAGTTCTTTGTATTTATCTTTCAAATTTTTGATTTATAAAATTTACCTATTTTTAAGTTCAAAAACCCATTCTTCTTCTCATTTCATGGTTGTAACATTCTGTTATTCAAAAAAATATTATAGTTGTTTTTTGAAGCTTAAAAAAAAAAAGACACAGTATACAAGGACACCTTACCCAGTTGACCACTGTTTTAGGTGCCTATATCTCTATCCCATAGGACCTTCTTCTTCATTTTTTTTAAGACTTATTTATTTATTTGAGAGAGAATGAGAGAGAGAGAGAGAGAGACAGAGAGAGAGAGAGGGAGGGAGAGAGAGCACAAGCTGGGGGAGAGGCAAAGGGAGAGGGAAGAGCAGGGAGTCCAATATGGGGCTCCATGCCAGGACCCTGGGATCATGACTTGAGCCAAAGGCAAATACTTAACCAACTGAGGCCACCCACGCACACACCCCCACCCCCTCCTCCACATAGGACATTCTAAAATGCCTTAAGAAATGTTCCACAGCACTCTTTTGCTAGTGAATGATACTGTGAAGCATTTATTGTCAAATCTTTTTTGTAAATCTTTTTCTCATCTAGGACAACGCATTGCACATCAAGTTGCCCTCATGTCCAAGTTGCCCAAGTAAGAGTATCCAGTAGGCTTGTCAAAGTGGCCCACATTTTTGTATTAGGTAAGCCTGAGAGTAAATAGGATGTGCAGGTGTTATAGACAGTGGTGAAATGTTATCAATTGGCAACTGAAAGAAATGGTAGATATATGCAGAAAACCAATGGACTCATCAGGTATAAGAGGTGGAATAGAGAAGATGTGGAGTGATGCACAATAGAAGAGGGATCCCGCATTTGTATCGCTTTGCTTCACTTAGGCATTACATTTTCCATTTATCAGAAAGTCCTAGTCAAGATGGTAGCTTTCCCAATCTTTACAAAAACTAAATGAAGGGACACCTGAGTGGCTCAGTAGGTTAAGCATCTGCCTTCAGCTCAGTCATGATTCCAGCACCCTGAGATTGAGCTGTGTGTTGGGGATGAGCAGGGAGTTTTCTCCCTCTCCCTCTGCCCCTTCTCCTTACTTGTGCATTCTCTGTCTCTCAAATAAATAAATCTTACACACACACACACACACACACACACACACACACACACACACACCCCTAAATGAAAATGACAAGGGGTAAATGGGACAAGCTGCAGATCCTTGTTACGTGAAGCCTGTCCTGAGGCCCTGATTAAGAGTAGTCATCTCTGGTCTCTTCCATCCTTTCTAGAGTCTCCATCCCCTAGCTGCACTTGGATGATCCAGATTGCTTACCTGGTTGGATGACTCAGACCTTCACCCTCAGGTAAAGTATCTTAAACTTATTTTCCTTATCTGTGTCAGGCCTGGGTTCTTGCACTTGCTGTTCATAATTATCAGTTGATAAGGGAAACACCCAGAAACACCCTGTGAATCTCCTTCATTTCAGACATACCACAATATTTTCTTAAAATATAGAGACAAATAGGAAGGCACTGAAATCAGGGTCCCTGTTGCCATCACTGTAGAATTGCCTGCATTTACATGCTAGTCTACAGGCAGCTGGAGACAGAAGTGATCTGGTAGTGGTTGTTCCGTCCAGTCAGTGTAGCTGGTGTCAAAAGTGCCTTCACTTGTGATGGACACTGGGTGTTGTATGTGAGCAATGTATCACTAAATTCTACATGTCAAACTTATCACACTGTATATTAACTGTTATTATTTATTTATATTTATTTATTTAAGATTTTATTTATTTATATTTATTTATTTAAGATTGTATTTATTTATATTTATTTATTTAAGATTTTATTTATTTATATTTATTTATTTAAGATTGTATTTATTTATATTTATTTATTTAAGATTTTATTTATTTGACAGAGAAAGACATAGTGAGAGAGGGAACACAAGCAAGGGGAATGGGAGAGGGAGAAGCAGGCTTCCCACCAAACAGGGAATTTGATGTGGGGTTTGATCCCAGGACCCTGGGTTCATGACCTGAAATGAGGACAGACACTTAAGAACTGAGCCACCCAGGGGCCACAACTAACTGTTATTTAAATAAAAACTAGAAACTATCAAAAAAAAAAAAAAGAGGAAGTGTCCTTTCCTCTAAAAACAATACCTCTGATATGGCAACTCAGTAGGTTGTGAAGATGGGATACAAAACTTCTGCCACTGAGTCTCAAGGAGTCACAGTGAGAAGGGCTAATCCAACTTATAACTTTAGTCTCCCAAATCTAACCCTCTGTGTCAAAGGTGGATTTAGCATACCCACTGCATTCTGAAGGGCAGTGCCGAAAGGACCCAGTGTGGTCCAGTGTACCACCATAACAGGGTGGTAGTATATTTACAGCTAGCATCAATAACATACTGCACTGCCCTCACTGTGAGCCAGGTTTGATATTTTCCCTCAGACTATGTGGTCCCGTATTCTTTGCATGATCCCTATGAATAGGACTATTTGTCAAGGAACCAGTGCCAGAAGTTTATGTAATTTATTTGTGCTTTTTGAAACCAATTATGCCGAATCCTTTGTGTGTGTGTGTGTGTGTGTGTGTGTGTGTGTGTGTGTGTGTGTATTTCATCATATACTAGGTTCCTACTGTATATGGTTGATTTCATGATTCAGTAGATCTTATGCTAACCAGTTCGTGATAGGAAATTCTGTTTATGTAGTTACCTGGTGCCCACAGATTTGTTATGATACTTTTCCAAAGTCTTAAATTATACCAGGGACTTCTTTTTCAAACTGAGACCAATTGACTACTCTAGAAGGCATGCTGTAAGACCTTAAAAATCAACAAGGAAGTCTCCTACTGAGTCTTCAAAGAGACAAAACACAACACATTGGTCCAACACAGATCCCTCAGGCATTAACAGATCATAGAGAGTATTGTGTGCTGGGCTTGCTGCAGAGTTCTTACTTGCTTTGGGCCCTACAAAAATGATTAAATTTATGGTTTGTCTTAGAGAATGACTGATCCAGCTTTAAAAATAGTAACATCTTTCTAGAAAGAAGATATGGTGACTACTACCTCTGTATATTTCAAGGCTTTTTATGATGTTGCTCATCAATACAATACTTCCTGGGGTACCATATTGTTTCTGAATTGCTTTACTGGGTAGGGAGTGGAAAAAACCTTCATAAAGGCTTTTAGTCCATGGTAATAAGATAATGTGGGCAGCTACTGAATATACCTATCCTAATCATATACAAGAGGAGGAAAATAACCACCGTATTGGTCCCCAAACACCTCTTCGACACAGTGTAAGGTATATATGAATTAGAACCTCATTTTTTATTTAGACTTCATAAGTCTTCTCTCTAATTGGTAATAATGAAGTTTTCAAGTGTCCCTGTTCTAACTCTCTGTTCAGACATCATATCTGGTATTTCTCCAATTTTCCACTATTCTCTGTTGCTCAGTATATATTAACCTGAAAAATGACTGCAGCTTTTTTAAGGGAAGGATTAGAGGAATATTTCTAGAATATACACACGGTGGGACTGCCTGGTCCACCTCAAAGTGTTCCAACGCCTCTTCCTCCTTCTATGCCAGTGGTTGACATCAGTTTTTATATTAAAAACTATTGGCTTTTTATATATACTAGTAAAAATATTTTATGCAATTGAAGCTACACCCTAATCATTGTCCATCTTTTTCATTCCTTGTAGCTACATTTTTAGTTAGCCATAAGTAACTATTACATTGAAAAATCCTCGATGTATTGCAACCAAAAATAGACCTATTGATATCAAGTATAGAGTCATTTAAAGTATTTTAGTGACATATAATATTTACAGCAGATGGTATTATTTTTAATTAACCATGGCATATCCTAATATATGCTATTTGTACCTACAGATTCTTTCCTGGACAAGAAAATAAATATCACAATTATCCAGCATTGGGAAAAAAAAACACAAAACATTGCATATTTCTATATTTACCTCCCTACTTATTAGCTAATAGTCTGAATCTTGTGTAAATAGGTACATGAATTTTATTATTTACCCCATGTTAACCATAATTTTATTGTAAAGATTTTATTTATTTATTTTTTTTATTTGATAGAGAGAAACGTGGCTAGAGAGGGAACACAAGCAGGGGGAGTGAGAGAGGGAGAAGCAGGCTCCCCAGCGGAGCAGGCAGCCCGATGTGGGGCTCGATCCCGGGTCTCCAGGATCATGACCTGAGCCGAACGCAGTCGCTTATCCAACTGAGCCACCCAGACACCCCCATATAATTTTATGGTAAACTAAAACATCAAGTAACCAATTTTCTTTTAATCCAGTTACCTATTTATCTCTCCTTATTTTCAAATTTATTTCTTTTTTAAAAAATCTATGCTTCATGTTCCGAATAGTTTATATACTCTATACTCTGGTTTCTCTATTATTGGATTAAATGATTATATCCTGTAGATATAATGTTTTTAAATTGAAATACCTGATAACTCTAAATAAATTTGAATGTAGTCTATTCTCAAATCTAATCTTTCCACTTAAGTGTGCAAGTATGTCAGTCCAAATATTTTAGGCTCTAACTTTTGCCATCAGTTAAAGTATCTTTCCTTGACAATTAAATTGAAGTGAAAAAAAGACATTTAAGTTATCTCTAAATCTATTTCTTTTCTTTAAATGTTCAAATCACAGGCTTCTAAATGTTTTCCATCAAAGTACATAATATGAATTTAGGAAATTAAAAATTAAAATGTGGAGCCCTACACAAGGATTATTTTATAAGTTGAGTTATTTCAAGGAAAATAGTGAATTAGCAGAAATAATGTTTTATCTTTTTTTGAGTTTTCATTATGAAATATGTGCAATTCTTTCCTTGCTTTGGTAGTGAAAGTTTTTTCAGTATTAACTGGTTTCCAAGCTTGTTTTTTTTCTAATTAATAAAATTACTGAGGAGCCTCAGAAATTGGCATTTATGATGCTCTATTGAGTTCTTTGGTTAACTTTACTACTGATTTGAAACAAAATGAAAACAAAATCCAGGTGACATATTTATGTAAAATGTCAAGGCCATTTGACAGGAACAGTAAAGATTCTGAGGTTTCACTCTACTTCTAAGCTAATATCTTATTATGTGACTAGAAGATACAGGCAACTAGTTCAGAGAAGAATCATTTATTACTCACAGAAAGTAAGTAGCCAGAGTATCACCACCAATCTTCTCCAAAGCCCAATTTCCTCAAGACAACATAAAGAGAGAGGATGGCATTTATTTGTAGGTGGATTGTATTATGGGAGAGGAACCTTGAGCTTATTGAAACTGAATCTTTTTTTTTTTTTTTTAATTTTATTTATTTGACAGAGAGAAACACAGCCAGAGAGGGAACACAAGCAGGGAGAGTGAGAGAGGGAGAAGCAGGCTTCCCGCCGAGCAGGGAGCCCGATGTGGGGCTCGATTCCGGGTCTCCAGGATCATGACCTGAGCCGAAGGCAGTCGCTAAACCAACTGAGCCACCCAGGCGCCCCAAAGCTGAATCTTTTATAATGGACTGAACACATGCCTCCTTTTTATTACCTCTATCTTCCAAGAATGTTTACTATATAAACATCCTTGACTAGAATGTTTGAAACAAATGGCAGCCAGTATTTCCTTCATAAAATACAAGAAATCAATGGAAAACTGCCTCACAAACTATTTACTACTCTATAGTGCTTTTACAGTGTAATTCCGCAAAGGCCAAATATTTTTAAATCTAATGGATTACATTAATTTTATTAACAAGTTTGTGGTTTGTTTATTCTGTTTACATGTAAGATTATCTAAACATGTAGGTGATTTATACTTCTATTAAATTGGTTAAATATTGCATCTTGTTTGAACACAATTCTGAATATATATCAACACATATTCCAAGTATATATTTGTCCTGCCCATGTCTTCAGTAAGAATATTGGTTTCATGAAAATAATGTGGTCCTCTAAATTTCATATTTGCTTTATCAACCCTAAAGCAAATAACTGTATGTCCCTATTGTTCCTTTAACTGGTTTAAAAATAGTACTCATGATATCATAAGGCAATTTATATGCAGTAGAATAAACCCCAAAAGCTTTACTTTGACACCATGAATTAGGTGAAAAAAAATTCAAATCTTCACTAGGAAAAAAAAAAAAGCAAACAAACACAACAACCTGATTCTCTGTTTGAAAAATCTGGTGACTGATGTAAAACTGGCATAATTTAACTCTGTGAAATGTTCCACTTCTGGTAATGCAACAAGCATATTAACATCTATGATTTTCTTTTATGCCTGCACCCACACACACATGAAAAATAAAAATAAAACTTACCATTTAAAACTGAAAATAAATGAAACCATTTGATCTAAATAGAAAGATTATACTTCACTGGGCAATATGTAAATGTAAGCTCTTCAAGTACATATGTTAAATTTTTGTGCTCTGTACTTTTTAATGTAAGTAATAAATTTTGAAGTAAATCCTGCAAGAACTTCAAGGAGATGTCTTTTTTTATGTAGTTTGTGATATCTTGATATACTTATGATGTAGGTTACCTGGCATGAAATTTGAGAAACAGAAATTTGGATGGCAATTTTTTATTAAACATGATATACCCTTTCAGTCCTGTTTTCTTTAGTTTATTGTTTTATTGTCAAAATATTAGAGTCCAAAATGAAAGTCATTGCTATAAAAATAAATAAAAAATTAACATCATATAAACCTTGATTGAATTGCAATATAACTATATAGTATATACAATATAACAAGACCACTGTGGCTGTTTTCCATGTATCCTGAAGCTGAATGGCTCAGCTTTTATTTTTACTTTATTTTATTTTTATTATATTTATTGTACAGGAAATCTATACTTTAGCCTATTTCTCAATTAACTCTATTTACTGTGGCCTGATAGCTTCATGCATCTCACAGTTTGCTGCCTGGGCCATGCCCCAACTGACTCGTACATGAGAGATTGGTTGAGGCAGCTACATTGAAACCTATTTCTGCTCGCATTACAGCCTGAAATGAGTTAGCCTTCCTTAATACATCCTATCTAAGAAGATTTCTATTAATAGTAAGCATCCTGAGGCTTGTCCTTGAAGAGAGTGTCAAATACATGCTATTTGGAAGGGGATGAGAAAAGGAAGATTATTTCTGGTTGACTTTCAGTTTCACTACATGTAAAAATAAATACATGCTTCCCACATACTATTAGATGAGATCACAGCAAACCTGGAAGTTAAAGTGAAGGTTTCAAGTCCATCTGGCTTATAGAAATACAACTCTTAATATAAATCTTCACTAAAAACTGAACAGTCTTGTACGATTGTTAAGTTGCACAGTAAGCATAAAGAGGAATTGCCCTCAACAAACTGAAATGTATGTCTCCTTATTATTAGCTTAGCTTGTATTTGATAGTTGCCATAGGCTATTTACTTAATATTGATAATTATATTCTGGACAAGTAATGATTTTTTATTTGTATTATTCTTAATTTCTATTGTTACCATTTTTATGTGTGTAATTCTCTTTCTGTTTTTTTTTTTTATCTTGTAAGATGAAGTCTGTAGGTTTAACATATCCAGATGTTTAAGGTTTCTATTTACCATGTGATGTATTTCTCATGATTCCCAAATTCCAACTATCTACGAATATCACCATTATTACTTAGCTCTTAGTGGTTTACTCATTCACTAGTCTTAGAGAAATGTTGTTCTAAATAACCTAGAATTTCCTAAGTTCAAGAGTCATCAGAAATGCTAGAGCATAAAAATATGAGATTCAAATGAAAGAAGACACCATATGACAACAGATAATTAAAAAATCAGGAAATTCTTTGTCTTCTGCTTGTTATCTATATTTAATCAAAGTCCAATTTGCTTTCAACAAACTTACTAAATTTTTATAACAGATATTTTAGATCAAGAGATTTGCATTAAAGTTTCAGTTCTAACATTTATTAACTTGTGACTTATAGATACTGGTTTATTTGTAAAATAAGATTACTGATGCCTACTACATAAAATTGTTTAGAGATTCAGTGAGGTAAAGTAAGCAAGCCTTTAAATTTAATACCTGAATCATTAAACTTTAAATGGATGTATGTAATTGTAATTCATAACCACCATTTTTGAAATTTGGCTATATTAATTAATTGTGTGTATACTTCACTCTTCCCAGATTTTGGGAAAACAGAGGCACATCATTTCTCTATCCCTTTTAATTCATTGTAACTATCAGTGGCTTAATTTAATTCTTTATTCTATTTTGCCTAAATTTTTGCTATTACTTCCAGTTTGATTTTTCTGCCTTATTCTCTCACTGAATCAGACTTCAATCTCCTGGCAGTTACCTTCCAAATTGCAGAGGTCTTTTAACTCATAACATCAATAGCTTATAATGATTCTTTAATACTTTTAGAAATAAGCTAAACACCCAAAAATCACCCTTATGTCTCTGTTTTTATAAGCCACTTCCACTGTCACTTATTCCTTCTGTCATTGATTTAATATTTAATGAACATTCTGTATGTGCCAGGTTATGTTTTATGATTAAACATAGAGAAATTATCTAGATATAGTCCCTGTTCTGGAACAATTAATAAGAAAATCCACTCATCAAATTAAACAATTGATGTGTGGTGGTGAGGATGTGCAGACATCAGAAAGAACAACTCATTGTAAATTAGAGAAGATAACAATTAGTATTATCATCAAGAAGAGGATTATATTGGCCAGAAGAAACAATGTGCAAAACTCCAAAAAATTAAAACTTACAGCTGTTCAAGGACAATGTGATAGGAAATGGAAAGATACATGATTATAAATTTGGTTAAAGACAGATGTGTTGGCAGGTATTTTTGTTAACATTATTATATAACATGTGGATAGGTACAAAATAATGTAAACAGAGGCCAATCAATATATTACATTTAAATGATGAGTATATGAATATTGTCATGGTGCTGAAGGAGAAAAGTGCAAAATAAGTAACATATAAGTGCATATTTCAAGTAAATACTCAAAATAGCTGTAGTAAAGAAAACTGAAACTGTTGAAAAATAATATATCATTATAAAAACTAGAGATAAGTTTGCAAGTGACTTTTGTTTTATCTTATACCAGTGAAGAGTGAGACTTTGCAACAAAGTCCTCTAATACTTAGAGTCCATATAACATCAGATGGAGTTAAGTCAAAATTTACAGGGATGATAGAAAGATTATATATACATTTTTTTTTTAAGTAGGCTTCATACCTAGTGTGAGGCTTGAACTCATGACCCTGAGACTGAATTGCATGCTCTACCAACTGAGCCATCCAGGTATCCCAAAGTTATACAACATTTTCATATATTTATTAATGTATTACTTTTTAGAAATTGAGGTAAAATTATGTATTAAGTTTAGATTATACCCAAATATAACAAGTACAGTTTTCATTTAATTTAATAACTGGATGAAAATTGAAAATATCTAAATTACTACTTCATATTTTTCTTTATGTAATTATGGTATTTTTTAAAACATTTTACTTATTTATTTGACAGAGAGAAACACAGCTAGAGAGGGAACACAAGCAGAGGGACTGAGAGAGGGAGAAGCAGGCTTCCCGATGAGCAGGAAGCCCTATGTGGGGCTCAATCCCGGATCTCCAGGATCATGACCTGAGCCGAAGGCAGTTACTTAACCAACTGAGCAACCCAGGCCCCCCTAATTATGGTATTTTTAATTATACAAAGCCAAAATGAACAAAATCATTATGTACCATTCTATATAACCATATCTTGATCTTACATGAAAACAAAATTTGTAGTCCTATAAGATTTTCTGAGTTTGTTGGGGATGCCTGGGTGGCTCAGTTGTTAATCATCTGCCTTTGGCTCAGGTCATGATCCCAGAGTTCTGGGATCCAACTCCCTGGATCAGGCTCCCTGCTCAGCTGTGTTTCTGTCAAATAAATAAAATTAAAAAAAAAAGAATTTCTGATTTTTTGAGATTACACATTATTCTGAGAATCTAACAAAAATAAACTTTTATTTTGTATTTTTTAAAAGATTTTTAAATTTATTTCACAGAGAGAAACACAACTAGAGAGGGAACACAAGCAGGGGGAGTGAGAGAGGGAGAAGCAGGCTTCCTGCGGAGTAGGGAACCTGATGTGGGGCTTGATCCCAGAACTGCCAGGATCATGACCTGAGCCAAAGGAAACCCCTCAACCAACTGAGCTACCCAGGTGTCCCTTTTATTTTATATTCTTACCACATACAAGACACTTCTGCTTTTATGTAGTATATTGACTCATAAGTAAATTTCAAATTTCCTTTGAAGCCCTATCCCGGTTGTCTTTGGGTTCATGGAATGAACATTAAGAATATTATTTTTTTTAGAGAATGTTACAGTTTCATCCTCTTCTGCAAAAGACTGGGGCGGAGTCTGTTTTTAGTTATTGTGACTTGGACCTGTATTAATTAAGCAAGCTAAGCAGTTATCATGATATTTTACCTGTATTTGCCAAAGGTTATGTGTAATACAATTATTGAAAATGCCCAACTATTGGCAGAGTCAATCATTCATCAACTTGAAGACCCATTCCAACAGTTATCTTGGTTTTTCCCACTGAATCTCTTTTGGCACTAAGTGATCCATAAACAATTCAGTAAGATAACGAATGACATGGATAAGGGAGTTCCAATTAAAACTTTTTGGCAATGATTGATTCCAAATAACAAAATTAAATTTTGATTTTATTTATGTACCTCATCTATATATACAATTCTTGTTTAAAAGTTGACTCAAAGTTGTGTGATTGATTGTAATTTGATTATACACATACCATACTCTATTTCTAAACATAATTTATTTTAGAGTCTGTTAATAGATTGCAGAATCAATTTGTTTTATAATTTAGGGACATATTGCGTTTTTAAAATTGTTTTACTTTTCTTTTCTTCTTTGATCTATTATTGGCAGCTTGGTTTCTCCTCACTAGGGTGGTGATTTCCAACAGTGGGTAATTTTGACTGTCACAAACTTACCCAGGGACATTTGGCAATGTTTGGAAACATTTGAGATATTATTGGTTGGGGAAGTGATGCTACTGTGAGTGGCACTACAGGACTTCAGTGACTTGAAGCCAGTGATGATTTTGGACATCTTATGAAGCATAATATAGTTCATCACAACAAAGAATTATGAGGCACAAAATGTCCTGAAGGTCAAGGTTGAGAAATCTTGAAGTAGTCAAAGTTGAGAAATCTTGAAGCAGAAAAAATTAAAGAAAGATATTATACAATTATGTTCCACTGACCTATCCCCTTCTTAAATGACACCCCAAAATTTAAGAATTCTAGAGGTTTTGTCTTCCAAACCTCTTTTGGCATCTTGTATATTAAAAAAGTGGTCAGATATTATTAGGTCTATTGTTCATCTCTAAAACTTGCATCACATTATTTAAAAGTATATAATATTATTGTTATTTTCAAATGATTCTAAATTTTTGTATCTAGAAATAAAATCTCTAACTTCTGTCTCTCTCTTAGCAGAAAAGTAAATCTATCTGGCTATGTGATACATCCCACAGAGATTTTGTGAAGTAATTTTCTATTGTTTTTCCTCTTATTCTTTTTTCTTTCTTTTTTAATTGTTTATTGACAAAATATCAAAGGCAATTAAAAAAGCTTTTACTCCCAAGAAGGAGCAGTTGAGCATTTGCATTTTATAAGCTTAGAACCCCAAAAGCTTTGCTCTCAGCAAGTTACTAAACTCATCAATAATTTAGAAGCAGCCTAAAGTCTATGTATAGGTGAATTTTTGTTATGAACTGCTGATTTGTTGAAAATAAATGCATTCTGCTTGAATTCTGCCTGAAATGCTTGCAAAGCTTCAGTTTACAAGTCAGGACTTACTGCTGACAGTTGGAAGCAGTTACCCCTATCTTCACACAAACTTCCCTTCTCCTTCCAGGCTAGAATGTCCTTGGGAAAGCAATACATTCTTTCCCATACCTGAGGCCAACTCTCTTCTGCCTTTAGTTTTAATATTTCAATTTTGTTGCTTTTCTCAAAAGAGCTGCCCAGGTACTCATTGGTTCTAGAGATAAAAATAGAATATAATCACAATGAGGTAATTGAAGCTGTACCTGCATTTGGTTTCAATGTTCTGAATACTGCAAGATACTTTATAGGAAAGTTACATTAAAGCCGTTTTTAGAGATATCACTATGCTCTATAGTGGGATTAAAAAGAGCAAGTATTAATTTTTTTATTTCTTCCTTATTTTTTAATTTCCGAGATTATTTCTGTAAATACTAAATATGTTGAAAAATATGCCCATATGCCACAATTTTTAAAATTAATATCAGATTTGACTGTAGTAAATATCAAAAAGACATTCTCCCAAAGTTTTATGACAGTGAATACTCCATCTCTCAGACTTCTGTACAATTGGAAAAAGCTACAACCTTGAGACATAAGAGCAGTTTGTATATAGGGACTGTAAGCTACAAAGAAATGCTCACCTTTTGACCTTTAACATAATAAAGAATTTGAAATTGCTTTTAAGAAAACATAAGTTAAAAATATGAAATTAAGTAACATTAGTCTTAAATCTCATTCAATGAATAATAGGGAATACAATATAAATAATTGAATTAATTTTGAGTAGATGTAGTTACTGCCATAAAACAAGATGGTGGCCTAGAATGCTTTACTGTTACCTTCTGAAGAAGATTTATCTTTAAATGTCAGTCTCAAGTATTCCGCTACTGGGAAACTCAGTTGTGCAATGGGTAAAAACAAGACTTTATTCTGTACCAAATCAGATTAAATATACAACTGGACCAACCAGGAAATAAAATCTTAAATTGATCCTTTTATTAATTTTTTTCCTTGGTACCTTGAGATCTAGAAGAATGTTCCTCAAATAGCAAAAATTTATATGATAATAACTGGAAAGATATCAACACCCCTGTATGTTAATAAAAATTTAAGCTTCTTTAAAAATTAATGTCTCATAAAAATATCAATGCATTTTTAGAAATTAATTGTATTTCTGAAAATACACTCTTATTCTCACTATTTGGTTTTTTTTTTCCTGTCACATGATAAATACTATCAATAGGCATACCTGGGTGGCCCAGTAGCTTAAGCATCTGCTTTCAGCTGGGGTCATGATCCCAGATTCTTAGAATGGTGTCAGGCACCCAGCTCCCTGTTCCATGGTGAGCCCGCTTCTCCTTTTACCTCTGCCCCTCTCTCCCTCTCTCTCTCTCTCATGAATAAATGAATACAATCTTTAAAAGTATATAAATAAATACTATCAATAAATTTCAGTGTTTTTTCATGTGAGGAGTTTATACAATCAAAAGTTTGACACCACATTTCTCTGTTGTAGGCATATGTGGTATGTGTATGGACGTCTATGTAGATGTGTATGCTGATGCTAGATAATTATATGACTAATTACTCAGTGGTCAAGATAACTATTAATTTAAAAATAGGAGAGACTAATCCTTAAACATATTGGCCTTTGAATTTTATTCAGGTTTATATACTTTTGTTATGTAAACAATGACTCTAGTAACTAGGAACAGTTTAGAGAATAGCTCTGCATCTTTGCAAAGAACATGTTCAAAGCAACAATTACAGAAAAAAAAAACAGTGATAGTCAGAAACATAAATTGTATTACAAGGCTAAATTGAGACTACGTCAAAAAAAAAAAGAGTTTCTGTGCAGGAAGGAAACAAAACTAAAAGGCAACCTACTGAATGGGAGAAGATATTTGCAAATGATAGATCTGATAAAGGATTAGTATCCAAAATATATAAAGAACTGATAAAACCCAATACCCAAAAAACAAATGATCTAATCAAAAATGGGCATGAACAGACATTTCCTCAAAGACACACAGATAAACAACAGACACATGAAAAGATGCTCAACATCACTTATCAGGGAAATGCAAATTAAAACTATAATGAGATATCATCTCACACCTGTCAGAGTGGATAAGTCAAAAACACAAGAAACAACAAGTGTTGGGGAGGGTGTGGAGAAAAAGGAAACTTCATGCTCTGTTGATGGGAATGCGAATTGTCACAGCTATTATGGAAAACAGTAGAATTACCACATGATCCATGAATTGCACTACTAGTTATTTACCCCCCAAATAACAACACTAGTTTAAAGGAAATTATATACACACCTATATTTATTACAGCATTATTTACAATAGACAAACTATGGAAGCAGCCCAAGTGTCCATCAATAGATAAAGAAAGAAGAGGTAGTATACAAATATATAATGGAATATTACTCAACTCTAATAAAGAATGAAGTCTTGCCATTTGGAAAACCATGGTTAGAGGTTGAGAGTATGAAAATAAGTGAAATAAGTCAGTCAGAGAAAGACAAACACCATATAATCTCACTCATATGTGGAATTTAAAAAATAAATGAGCAAAGGGAAAAAAAGAGAGAGAGAAGCTAACCAAGAAACACACTCTTAACTATAGAGAACAAATTGGTGGTTGCCAGAGGGGAACAGTCTGAGGGGATAGGGGAAATAGGGGAAGGAAATTAAAGAGTACACTTAACAAGATGAAATAAAATAAAATAAAATGATTTTTAAAAACAAGGCTAAATTTTTTGACAAAGATAATTGGACATTAGTCATTGCCAACCACCTGAGAAGCCCAATTCTGAAACGCTGGTATAAGAATGAGCTCAATTTCTTTTTTCTTTACTTTTTTTTTCTTTTATTTTTAATTTAGTTACAATCCTTAAAGGTTTTGATGCATGAGGAGGAGACACTGTGAATGCTGGAAAATTGTCAATCAGTTTGACTACAATAACAAATATTCTTAATCCATTCCAGTGTTAAAATAGCATATATATGGTGGCTTTTGAACAACTGAGGTTTAGTTCTGACAGTTCGAAAAACTGAGAAGTCCAAGATCACTAGCAGATTTGGTGTCCGCTGAGCGCCCTTTTCTTGTTTTTTAGACTGTTATCATCACATAGTGAAGTAAAGGAGCTTCCTGAGATCCTTTTCAAGGACACTAATCCCATTCATGAATGACTCACTTCATAGCCTTCTTCCTAAAGGCTCCACTTCCAAATACAATCACAATGGGAATTATGTTTCAACATACAGATTTGAGGGGAATAGAACTTTCAGTCCATAGCAACAGAGAATAAATTCTTCTTATCCAAAATTTTCTAATGTTCATTATCTTTGCATGTTTTCTCTGAATTTTTTAGCATGGCCAATATAAATTATTTTAGTGTGCTCTATTTCATTGTAGCTATCAGTTATAAACTTTGATTTTATGTCTATTAATATAGCACACATTCTTTCTTAGGAGTCAATTTGATATTAGCAAAAACTATGTATTGATAAATAATAAGATGATAATAAATTATATGGTTACCTAATAGTTCATTTATAAAGTATGATTTAACTCTTATTTTATAATGGTATATGGTTTACTTATATTATTTTTATTTTTATTTATTTATTTTTTAAATATTTTATTTATTTGACAGAGAGAAACACAGCCAGAGAGGGAACACAAGCAGGGGGAGTGAGAGAGGCAGAAGCAGGCCTTCTGCCGAGCAGGGAGCCCAATGTGGGGCTCGATCACGGGTCTCCGGGATCATGACCTGAGACGAAGGTAATCGCTTAACCAACTGAGCCACCCAGGTGCCCCTTTACTTATATTATTTTTAAAGTTCAGTTTAATGTAACTTCACTACCACTTACTATTAGATATAAAAATTCCCATTTTTTAGAAAGGAAATTTAGATAAGAATTCTTAACTTTTTTGTTATAAATGAAAACACCTACAATTATTAATTTTCTTTACTAAGAAAGTAACATTTCAAATGATAAGGTATGAAATGTTGTTCTGGTCAACCTAGTAACAACAAAACAAATCATTGAATGTTACTAGTTGTTAGATTACTTCATTGAGAGAGAAACATATATAATGCATAAAAAAGATGAAATATATTCAGAATTTGTGTTTTTTAAATGTCTATATATTTATTCATGGCTTTCTCAATAAAATAATTCTTTGGATGGAAGGTGTTTTGTCCAAAAAACTAATTCTTCATTTCATATTTGTTACTTAAGTTAAAACAAACAAACAAACAAAAACTACTCAAACTTTTTCTAAATTGTATAGAGAGACTTCTGAAAGACATTAGGTATTGTAAATTCATAAGATCTGATGTTCTTAAAATTTTAAGACCATGCAGAAGATAATCCAGGAAAATATGGAAACAAATTCTGATATAATCTAAAACTGTCATTATTTGAGGTGCAGCAGTAATGTTGCATATTTCAGATTTGTCATTCTCATCACCTATATCAGTGTAAATGCGTGGCATGAATCCAATATAGCCATCTTTGTAACTCATTTTATAACACTCATGTTATTATACTTTATTTCAAAACAAATGAATGTATATCTATGATAATCTTAGAAAATTAGTAAAGATGTTCTCCTAGAACTTCAGATTTTGATGAGGCACACTACTTCAGGACACATTATTCCAGAACATGAAACCTTGGCATATTGACTATATTAACCTGAAGAAATTTGAGAAAAAAACGCAAGAGCAGGAAGGACTCTGACCTTCTCCCACTGTTCCTAAGACTGTCATGAGAGAGGTATTCTTTCCACACCTCCCAGAATAAAGGAACATACTTATTTCCATAACTGAGGAGGAAACTGAGAAGAATCTGAAGGAAAAAACCCGACTTTGCTTTCTCCAGTTAGCTCCCTTAGTTCACACTCCTTTAATCTATCACATTTTCCCAAGATTTTCCACTCTTCATCAAACCTAGCATAAAATTGTTAAAGTTGAACCACTTCTTTGAGCCCTCATTTCTTTTTGAAGGGTTCTGTGTCACATAAGACTTAAATATTTTCTGTACTTTTCTCTTGCTAATACAGGTTTTCCCGGTATCCAAAAGCAGAGCATTCCTCTGAAAACTTGTAAACTGACATGGCTTAAAGGAAAGAAGCAATTACCAATAATTTACACGAAAAATTTTTCAAGCGTTCCCAGACTTAAAAAAATAACCTCTTTCAGCCCTCTCTCATATCTTAGGACACATCTTACTAACAGATGTACAAAATGAATTGAGATAAAACACAGATGCTCACACAGTTCAAAGCTATGGTGGTTTGACTGAGATGTTGTGTGTAGTTCCCAGGGAAGGAGGCTGGTGGGGCTGCTCTTGCTGGTTGGGTGCATGCTGCCTCTACAAAGGCTAGCTGCAAAACAAACACCATATTTGTTTTTGGCCTTTTTTCATAAAAGTGAAAATCCTCTTCTGATTCCTTTTGGTCAGTGAAAATAGGCACTGATGTAGGTCTTTCATAAAAGCAAAGTGGTATAATGCAAACTTTTGAAAAGTGGTAGATACCTGTATGTCTTTTTATAGTTTTCAACCAAGAACTTGAAAGTGAGAAGTGAAAGACATTTTTCTCCCTACAATTTTAAAAAAAGTAAATCCAGAAAATTAGAGTTGCATTAAAGGTGGAAAAATATTTGATTTTTTCTCCATCATAATGAGATCTTCATTTCAATCTAGATAAGTGACAGGGGGAAGCTCTGTTAACCCTTCATATTCCTGGAATGCTAAAATTCTTATGAATTAATGAAATGGCTTAACTCAGATGCTTGTTATGTGAGCAAGATGAGGGCACCTAGAAAAATCCTTTTGTCACATTTATACAATACTGTATGCACTGGTAGTGTCTTCACTGTTGTCACTGAAAGAATATGCACTGCCTGAGTGCCAAGGGAAGGAGACCCTTCCATAGTCAAAGCATCAACCTGAATGAATGAGCATCTGTGTATCTCTGCCAGCATATTAAAGCACATATGTATTTATATCTAAATATTTTGACAATTACAGAGATTTGATAGCTGAAATTGTGAGATCAGAATGAATTTTCTTTTTCTTTGCAAATTCATGACTTGTCCAGAAATAAAGATATTTCAAATATATTTCAAATATATTTCCAGAGTCACATATAGTGAAAAGTAATTAATTTGAGATAAAATTAATTATAGATACTCTGAAAAAACAGATTTGTGGATTTATTGCATCACCTTCCAGTTGCAGTAATATTAATGTATAACATAGAGCCAGAATGACACGAAGAACTGATTTTTAAAAAATGCAAATATCTAACTCCGTTATAGGCTATCAATACTGTATTACTCATTACAAACAGTTTAACTATTATTACTAATCACTGTCTTATGTTTATGCTTGTATCATTTAGACTTCTCTTAGCAAAACTTAGAAATTTTTAACCAGGATTCCTGGGTAGGTGATTTTGAATTTAAAAGTGCAATATTTTGTTTTCCTATCCATAAAATAACAATTTTATGAAGACACAACTAATTGCTCAATATTTAATCATGATACTACTGCATTTTCTGTACTTTAATTTCTGCCTGATTTTTAATCAACAGTGTTTTGAAACACATTAGCTTTTAGTTTTTCCTATAATTTGTACATAAACACCTGAGATACTTTTGCTGCTTTCACCTTTTTTTTCTTTAAATGTTATGAATCCTAATGGATCTGTTTCCAAGTAAATTGAGATACAAAACATAATGATCCAACAAAATAAAAGACATAAGAGAGTAGAGTCTTTTTTCACAAATTGTTTTGTTGTGATTGTTTTTGCTTTGGTTTGATACTTTTTCCTCTGAATACACTGACCTACTTTTACTTTGAAGTTTTGTGGATTATATCAGCAAATATTGGGACTATGTGAATGTGCATGACACATGAATACCCATACCGTGTGAACCTTCATGTCTGGATTGCCAAGAAGCTCTTAGGGAAAGAATTTATTACTTATGGGACTGGATGTTTACAGAGTGACATGCCTAGCTGAGCCCTGCCTCTTTCCACAAGTCTGAGAAAGTTTACCTGTATATTTTAGATTCTAGGTTGGTTAACTATTCCATAAGTGAGAATAAGGATTTCTGGGAATGGCAGACCCATTAAATTATAAAAGAAAGAGAAAGTCCTTAGCAGAGTGCCTCAGGCACTCAATAAACTTGAATTACCTTCCTTAACATCTGCCTTTCAGATTGCTGGTTCCTTTGTAAAGACTTCCAGATTTAGGATTGTCTTGGCTATGAAATTAGATTTAGTCATGGTGCCAACTCTTTTAATTTATTTGTTTTTCTTAATATCTCATATTATATAATTTAACAATGATTTAGAATTCTGATATCTGGGCATAAATTGACATTTCTGTGACAATCACTAATAGTAAAGAGTGCTTTAGATCAAGAGTCATATTTCAAAATAGATGATGTCTTTTTATTTATCACTAAACATATTTAAATTGTATACCATAAAATTCCCTTTAGTTGTAATATAATATTTTGTGTGTGTTGTGGACTACTGCTAAAAATAGTAGTAACAACAACATTTTGTTGTTGTTATTTGCGAATTTTAAAATAGTATAACAACTTTGATTCCAATTAGCCAAAAGATTTTCTCAATTTGTCTCTTAGTTTGTTCATGGAACCATTGTAAAATGTGAAATAATTATATTATTAGCATCATTAGTCTGCTTACTTTACACTACAATGGTACATTTTGTGAACCAGGATAAGTAAAAATGATTGCAAATGACTATTTTATTATCTCCTTTTTTTATGTTGAATTTATAAAAGTAACATTTTTTTAAAAGTGGTATTAGCTAGACTGAAAAATCTGAATTGTTACTCTAAGTTTGATAAATATTAAATACCTAAAAGATTCTCAGATTTTTTTTTAATGTATACAATAAATTACCAATAGAACAAAGTATCTTATTTCACTTAGTGGGCAATTTAATCAGCACCTGAC
Source organism: Spilogale gracilis (assembly GCA_004023965.1). NCBI lineage: Eukaryota > Metazoa > Chordata > Mammalia > Carnivora > Mephitidae > Spilogale > Spilogale gracilis. The sequence continues at coordinate 183,046 of PITA01001428.1, forward strand.
TTCTGCAACTCCTCTAAATCCAGTTTCTAAACAAACACGGAAACAAACAGAATGAGGAAGAGAGGGTAGTAGACTTTATTGCCACATATTAATCTTGCTACTGTTAAATATATATTTATTGTTTTTCTAGTTCTTTTTTTCTCATTCAGGTATTTTCACATATTGTACATCCAAATGTATCAAGCAACACTTATTTTTATGCTGCTGAGAGAGCCTTCTTTTCCAAATATAGGAAACATGAGGAATCAACTACCCCAAAAAATTAAAATAGTAAAAAAAAAAATACCCTCAGAAAAGAAAAAAGGATGCCCTTGATTTTTTCTAAACTTAATCAATTTCTTTGTTACTATAATTTAACTATCTTTTTATTTTATGCTTGTTTAAAACTAAAAGCTGTTTAGGAAAAATAAGAAGATACAGATGTAGATACAAATGTAGATAAAATAACAAAAGATATAAGACAATTCATGTTATGTTTAATTTTATTTAAATCAATGAAACTTTAAAAATACAAAGTTTAGTGACATAAAATACTTAAATATTGCATCATCTTCAAAATTTACTTAAAACAATATACTATTAATTGTGCCCAATCATACACATTTTGGATTGCAAATAATATTTTTAAATGTAGTGTCTGAACCACTTTAATCTATCTGGGTTATTTTAAATATGTTAAATATCATTAATAATATTCTAATTTGTTTAGCAAAACCCAATAACTTATTTGGTGTTCATAATTGAAACAAAATATACAGTAATGTTATAAATTCAAACCAGGATTTTTCAAGTAAATGAATAACGGAAATATACTTGAAGGCTTTATTCCAGAAAATCAGTATTACAAACAATAGAAAGACCAGAGGAATTATTATTGGCCAGTAGAGCCCTCAGTAGGCTGATAATATTCTTAAGTAGCATCAGATGCCACACACCATGAAATTTTCATAGCACCATGAGGCCCTGTTGGAAAAATTATTGTATGTTTCATGAAAGTTTACAAGCTTTACTTTATTGCCCTCAGCTCTGCAAAGATGTGTCTCCTCTCCCTTCCTCTACCTCTCCAATATCACACATACACAAAAGATTTTCTTTGATTTAATGGTCCTGGAATGTACAGAAGCACACTGAGAGATAGTGTCAGTGGAAAAACTTTGAGTTAGAGATGGGCTTTCTTTTTTTGTGGTGTGTATGTGCGTGTGTGTGTATGTATGTGTGTGTAACTTTTGGAAATAATACATTTTCTGAAGAAAAATGAAGGAGCATCAGAATATATAGAGAGATGAGGTATTTGGATTGGAAGTATGCTTTTGGAGGGCTGTTTTAAATGAGGTGCTCAGGAAATACATTTTCAAAGACACTTCTGAGCAGAGACTTGAAAATGCTTAGAAAAAAGCTATAAGAAAACTAGAGGGAGACTACTTAAATCACAGTAAATAGCATGTTCAATAACTTGGAGGTAGAAATTAGCTTAATGTACTCAAGAAACTGGGTAGTCAAGAATAATCACAGGAGAAAAATTAAATAAGTACTTAGAGGCTAGATAATATAGATTTTTTTGTAGGCCATGGTAAGAAGTTTGGACTTTATTTTAGTTGTAAAGAAAGCTGTTGTAGGATTATGCTCAATTGAATGTTATGACATGATTTATATCAACAAAGAGCTCTCTGGATACTACAAGGATAGGCTTGTCAAGGGGAGACCACAATTCAGGTATAAAGACTTCATGAGTTCATTACCATGGCCTAGGAACCAAAATAATGGTAGCTGTCACTCCCATGTAAAAGAAGAGGTAAGAAGAGGAAGCAGAATTGGATGAATTGGGGTATAATTTGGCCATCAAGTTAGTGGATGAAGTTAAAAAACAAATGAGGTCTGAAAAAAGGAGAAGATTCAACAATAATTTTAGTCCTGAACAACTAGATGAATGGTGGTGTTATTTATGCATATGAAGAGATTTAGGATGAACAGGACTATCAATAATCTGTGATTGATATATCTATTATACATCAAAATGGAGAAGTCTGGCAGGACTTGGTTATAAACTAAATATGCCAGACACACACACACACACACACACACACACACACACACACTCCACAGGAATAAAGCTCTGGACATATGTATTTGAAAAGATGACATTTAAAGTGAAAAGATAAATGACATTTATTCACCTATAGAGTGAATATAGAAAACGGAGACCAATTAATCCCTGGGTCTTCAAACACTTAAAAATGAGAAAACAGATGAAAAAATGAACACCCAGGGGAGTGTGAAGAAAGCAATCAAGAATACTGGACTTTCGGGGCGCCTGGGTGGCTCAGTTGGTTAAGTGACTGCCTTCGGCTCAGGTCATGATCCCGGAGACCCGGGATCGAGCCCCACATCGGGCTCCCTGCTCGGCAGGAAGCCTGCTTCTCCCTTTCTCACTCCCCTTGCTTGTGTTCCCTCTCTCACTGTATTTCTCTCTGTCAAATAAATAAATAAAATCTTTAAAAAAAAATACTGGACTTTACTGAAAGATGAGCTTACATATTTCAAGGAGATCAAGAGAAAAGAGGAGTGGGCATTGACTATTTAGCTTGGTAAAATGGAGGTCATTGCCAAATTTGACAAATATAATTTCAAGAAGTGATGGGAACAAAAACCTGAATTTTTTAGCCTGAAGGGAGAATGACAATCTAGAAAATAGAAACAATAACCAGGGACAACTATGTCAAGAAGTTCTGATACAAAGGGAGTAGAATAAGTAGACAGTGGCAGAGACTTCAAAGTAGGGATTTTATTTTGGAGTTTTTGTTGTAGTTTTTCTTTTGTTTTGTATGAGAGTTTGTGAGAATTTGGAATGATCCTGGAAAAGTATCAAATCAAATCAAATCAAATCAAATCAAATCAATGCTTCAGTAGGAAGAAGAAATAGGCAGATTCAGTTAGCAATATAGTATTTTGCAGAAGTGAAGCCTGGTCTTGAGTTAGGAATAAAAATAATGGATCAAAAGAGTTAGGTAGTGCGATTGGATACACAGGTTGAGAGGTCACTAAATTTGATGGTAAGGATTTGAGGTACTTCACTTCAAATTGCTTCAGTATTTCACAGAATGGAGAAAATTAGTTATCAGATGAGACTTTGGAGCCAGAGAAGGCAGGAGGAATTTGACAAGAAGAGGAGAAAGTGTGTCCTGGCTTATTCAGAAGACAGAAGATAAAATTGATAAATGTAATAAATTGGATGGCTGGTTCTTAGGAACTATTTGAAATTTAAGATCATAAAGTGGGATCAGACAAAAAAAGTGTGTGCTTCTTTAAGCCTTGTCCAATGGTGGGGTGCAAGCAAGCAGAGTCGATAAAAGAGGTTTTTCCAGGTGAGTGCCAAAAAGGGAGAGATCTACAAGGGTGTAATGCTAGGACTGATCAGATTATGCTGGAGAAGCAAATAATTCCAAAATGCTAGGGTTAACATAAATATTTACTTCTCAGTTATGTTGTATGTGTAGTACCTATCAGCAAGGGGCCTCTCTAAATAGTCATTAGGTGCCCAAAGTAACAGTACATCATCATTCTTTGGTTTCACCATTTGGGCTAAAGCCTGGTCTCTCACCACAGAAGGAAAAAAGAATCACTAGGGGATCCCACACTTGCAATGATATCCTTCAATAGGGGAATTATACATATTGCTTTAATTTACAGTTCATTGATAAGAACAATTCATTTGTCAGCTCCATCCCAAGACCACCAGGAAGTGCAGTAGTTGAAGTGCTCACAAAGAGGAAAACCGGTATCTGTGAGCACTGGTATCCCAGCAGATTAGAGTTTATACAACAATGTGATTAAAAAAAAAAAAAAAGAATTAAGGACAGGATGACAATTCTGGAATAGATGAAGGAAATGGTGTAGTCAGTATATTGGCATTTCCCAAAGCAACAGAATAATGAATATAAAAGCAAACTAGTTATTAACATGAAAAAAAAATATGTGTAATGTTCAAATTTCATACATTGGAAATGGTGCAATTGTGGTAACAATAGGTGTAAGAATTTACTTTTTCAAGACTTGTCTCTCCTTCTTACTACCTTTGTGGACTTAGCCAAATTATTGAACAATTCTATGTGGGCTCAACTATGTGTAAGTTGAGAATTCAGGGAACCTTTCTCATAGGGCTGTTGTGAAAATCAGATGTGAAAGCAAACACAAAAAACTGTATATTTATGGCATATATTGTAATGAAAGTAAAATTCATTATTATTAATAGAGACGAAAGAGTAAAAACATAACTACATATGGGAAAGATTTGTCTAGAGATAAAGAAAGCTGGAAACCTTGAGAAACCCGTTTAGAATACCCTTTAAAAATAGTGATATTTGGGCGCATGGGTGGCTCAGTGGGTTCAAGCCTCTTCCCTCGGCTCAGATCATGATCTCAGGGTCCTGGGATCAAGGTCTGCTTTGCATCCGGCTTTCTGCTCAGCAAGGAGCCTGCTTCCTCCTCTCTCTCTGCCTGTCTCTCTTCCTACTTGTGATCTCTCTCTGTCAAATAAATAAATAAAATCTTTAAAAAATAAAAATAAAAATAGTGGTATTTATTTTGAGGTGACATCAATAAAAATTGATGAAATGACTGTTGGTATGCTTAGATATCTAGAGTACTATTAGATAATCTAGAGTACTGTTGAAAATGGAATGTTTTAATTTGCTGCTATTGGCAATCCTTAAAGATATTTGTTATTTTATTTTTTATTTTTTAATTTTTTAAAAGATTTTATTTATTTATTTGACAGAGAGAAACACAGCCAGAGAGGGAACACAAGCAGCGGGAGTGAGAGAGGGAGAAGCAGGCTTCCCGCCAAGCAGGGAGCCTGATGCAGGCTCAATTCTGGGATTCCAGGATCATGACCTAAGCTGAAGGCAGACTCTTAATGACTGAGCCATCCAGGTGCCTAAAGGTACTTGTCATTTTAAAATTACATTCTTTAAATAATTTTTTTTTTATCTCATAATACAAGTGTTTAGAAAATTTCTATCTGTTTAATTTGTCTTGCCAGCTCATTTCTTTCTTATCAAAGGAAAATCTTTATTATAACACTGAACATTTTGTCACTTAGCACGAGAAAAGGGTAAGGTTTGTACAAGTGACTATCTGCTGTTTTCTATTTATCACAGAGACGTTACTCTTTAGATAGTCGAATATATTTTTCTATATTAAGAATGCATGCTTGTGTGTGTGTGTGTGTATCTGCTTTTGTGCATGTGTCTGTAGGTTGACAAGAGTGTACATGCTTGTTTCTGATAAACTACTTGGCAATATTTTCTTTTGACTAGTCCTGCTTTGCTCAAACATTTGTTAAGCAAACACACATCATACTATGGATAGCCAAGGAATTTACTCAAAAGTTTCAAACAAAATCAGATAAAAACATTAAAGAAAAATATTGAATCTAATTCATATGTATACTGTGTGATTATTTTATTGAAACAGTACACGGAGAGTCAGATTCTGAGAGCAAATAAATAAGCAATTTTATTTAGAGATCATTTTTGTCGATTATATTTTTGAGGTTATTTTAGTTTGGGATTCTGATTGAACATTCCAATCTTATTTCCTTATTCAACTCAGTTCTCTATAACTTATATATAGGCACCATAACTCTTTCTTTGGAGCTACACTGTTCCTATAAATAATTAAGCAATTAAATAATAAAGTAAACAAATGATTAAATTATTATTTATATAAAGTGTACTCATGTTAATTTTTTAATATATAAGTAAATCTCCATGGTTCTTCAAATCCAGGAACTTATAACATTTAGGATGGTAAGAAACAATTTAAAAGATTAAATATATCAAACCATATAAGTGAATGAATAATGGAAGATGAAATCATTAAGATTGAATATGAAAACTAAAATTCATTCTGACCTAACAGAGTCTATGAAGGACTTTTGCTGAATACAAGATTTGAGATAATATCTGAAAAAATAGCAGTATTGAATGAGTGAAAAGGAAGTAAAACATGAGTTAAATTTCAAATTATTTTTTCTTCCATTGCAAACCTACATTCCATTTCTGGCTCTTTCTGGTTTGTGCTGATGCCTTTGTTATATATTTCTCTACTATATTTCACCCTACACCATGCTTTTCCTTTTCTAATAAAGCCCAGTGTTCTTTATTCCCTAACTTAATACTGAACAGTACCTTGTTCTATTGGGTAAATACCTTTCAAAATGATAACAGTATCTTAAAATGCTATTGGGTACAAGCAAGGAAGCATATAGATAACTTAATAAAAATATTTGTGGGCCAAAGCATACTGTTAGCTAGAACTTTTCAGAGCCTCACTTTGAGAATTTATACACTAAAGTATAGGATTATTCTCATAATACTCATTTTATCACTGACTCACTTTTTTTTTTTTTTTTAGCTCATACTTGTCTTCCTAACTTCTTATTAAACTATTTGGTTTGAAATCAAAGATAAACTATTTCTCTGTACACTTATATTAAAATTTTGTCAAAAAATATCTGAAACTTTTGGGGAGCCTGGGTGGCTCAGTTGGTTAAGCGACTGCCTCTGGCTCAGGTCGTGATCCCGGAGACCCGGGATCGAGCCCCACATCGGGCTCCCTGCTCAATGGGAAGCCTGCTTCTCCCTCTCTCACTCCCCTTGCTTGTGTTCCATCTCTGGCTGTATTTCTCTCTGTCAAATAAATAAAATCTTAAAAAAAAAATCTGAAACTTTAGACAAAAATTCAGACCACATCTTTTCAGTGTTTATGGAGGTTAACTGTCTCCCAAGGATTATCTATATTGTAGGAGTATATATAGTTCTATTCTTTTTTAAATATTTTATTAAATATTTTATTTATTTACTTATTTGAGAGAGAAAGCGAGTGAGAGAGCATGAGAGGGGAGAAGGTCTGAGGGAGAAGCAGACTCCCTGCGGAGCTGGGAGCCGGATGCGGGACTCAATCCAAGGACTCGATCCAGGGACTCCAGGATCATGACCTGAACTGAAGGCAGTGGCCTAACCAACTGAGCCACCCAGGCGCCCCAGTTCTATTCTTTATTTACTATTAACTAAAAGCTTCAGCCTTAGAAAACATACAAATTCATTTGTAGATTTTTGTAGAATAGAGATGCAAATTATTAGTATCTAGTGGAGTAAATAGTTCTGGAATTAGTAATTTATAGCCTTTTTGGACATTAAGCTCCTTTTTATCTAACCTAACAGTTTTGCCATTTATAAGAATTTTAGCCTTTCAAATGCTCTTTGAACTAACAATTAATTAATGTATTGAACTATTTGACAATTTATATTCATATGAGACTTATAATTTGATCTTCTTGACAATTATGTTAATTATATTTTAACACCTTTCAACAGCATGAGTCTTCTCTATTTTGACTTTTCAGGATCCTAGGCTCCTTTCTTTGTATGCTATAATTAAGAAATGCTAATCATTTTTATTATAAAAGTTCTTGTACTTGTTCCCATAGTTTGAATTTAGGATGTGAGGAATACTAGGAAGGGATAGTGGATGCTGTCCTTAACCATTAATCTGGCAGGTGATGTTTTTGTCATAAAACACATCTATTGCTCCTGAAACTTTTCATTTGATCATAAACTTAGAAGAGATATAGAAGCTCTAGGATTGTATGTGTAAGAAACACCATGCTTCTGACAGTGCAAATCTCCTGGGGATATTGTGCATGTTCAGAAAGTCTCCATAGCAATCCACTGACTTTTCTTTTGAACCTGGGGAATTAGTCCTCCTTCATCTCCTTTCCAGCCAGGATTGTTTTTTTCCTCTCCAAGTCCAAACACACAAAAATAGAATAACATCCCATACTTTTCATCTGTATTGCCTATCACCAAGGCAAGCATACAGCCATTTTGTGGTTGACTCCTATATTACAGCCAATTATTTAAGAAAGAGCCAGGAAGGAAGAAAAAATAAATCAAAAGTTTGTTTTTTTAAAAAGGTCTGGCGATAAAACTGGTTTCACTTGAATTCTGTAGATCACTTTTTTATTCATATCACTGTTCCCTCAACTATCTTTCCTCCTTAGGATCATGACCAGAATTTACCTAACAAGCAACCCTGTACCACTCACTCTGTGGCACATGCCCTGATGCAATGCTCAGATCTCTTCAGAAAGAAGAATTTGTTGCCTCAGTTGGTGAGAATGTTGTTAGAATGCTACATTTCGTTTTTGGTTCTCTTCTGAGATGCCTCTGCTGAAAAGCTCTCTCTCAAGTCTGCCTGCACCACATTCAATGATTGACCAGTGGGGAGCCATAAAGGCCAAGCCATCTAGATCAAACTCATGACGACTCTGAAGGTCTGTTTCATTTCCAGAATATGCTGAAACACTGGCCAATGTCATGGCTGGGATCGCAACTCAACTTCTCCCTCTACCTGGGATATTTCTCTTCCATCCTTCCCACAGGTGTTTCCAAGGGTACTCACTAAGAAACTAAGAAACTCACTAACAAATCTATATTACTTTCTAGTAATCTTTATCTCTCAGGCAGTTTCCAGCAGAACTTAACCTGTGACGGCAACGCAGACCAAGTATGTCTAAGATAGAGATTGTGGAGTAATCATTATTGGTGTTTTCATATACAAAGAACTAAATTAGAACCATCTGTATTAAAAAATAACAAACAAACAAACAACTATCTAACTTCCCTTCTCTTCCTCTTCCTTAAAATGATGGCTGAACTGGGCATTTTTTCACAGATATTGTATGAGGATCTTGAGGTGGAGAGAAAATAGAATAATCAGAGGAGAAAGAGGCAGAGAACAGGAAATGTAGGTGAGAAGAAAGCTGTGAGTTATGTCGACAGAAGACAGCACAGTACTGGGAATTTAATTGTCTTTTTTTCTCAGTTATTCTCCTCATTGAAGTCCTTGCTATTACTACAAAGTTACTCCTCGGGTCAGTCTTAAAAGAATTGGTAGTAGATTTTCCATCAGTGAGATGGAGCTTTGAAGATGGGGTATAAAGAAGACAGAATTTTCAAGCTGTGGAAGAACTGTCAGGAGAAAAAATAGAATTCCCTTGGTCATTAGCCTAAAGGAGGCAATAAAGGAAATATATACATTTAAGGCATGTATCAGTTAGAAAAGATCAGAGCCATCTACATTTTTATCTGCAAGAATGACAACGTTATACCTTCTATCCAAAAATAAACTGACAACATTAAAGGGCACCATTTTGTGTGTCTATTAAGAAGAAATGAGTTTTCACATGAAATAATATCTGAATACTGTTATGTTATTCTGAGATATACACTTTGATATTGAACTTATGCTAAATATACTCAGCTGATCAGGCAACATTCACCAACTTGAAGTCCTGAAAAAGGTGCCAATGTATAGATATCCTCTCTGCTTTATTCATTGTTGCACAGCTATTACTTCATCCCTCTTTTACTAATCACAACTCACCATGTGATTAGGTTCATCATGCAGCGGGCTTATTAGTTGCAATTGAATTTGTGCTTGCTTGTCATACTGGTGTTTTTCCATACCGAAATGTTTCATTAATTGATATTTTTCAGACAAAATTATCTGCTCATTTAAGAGATTCCAAAAACTTGGAATAAAATAAAAACTTCTAACTATGGCTATAGGCCAATTTGAGTGATGTCTGCATATCTCTTCAAACATATATCCTTCAGTTTTCCTCTTTACTACTTTCTTCAGCCACATTAGCCTTCTTATTATTCTTCAAATATTCCAAGCTTCTTTGTATCTCCGCTCTTGTTTCTTCCCATAAAATTCTTCTTCCAAATTCATACATTATATTTCTCCATTTATTGATAGCTTTGTTATCACCCAAGAGAGGGTTTCTCTATCCATAGGGTAAGCTTGGCCTCATCTTTAATTCATTTGATTTTCTCACTCCTTACTTTCTTAAAATTTATTTTATAGCATTTATCATGACCTGAAATGCTTATTGTCATTTGACTCCACTTGACTTAAGAGAATATGTCTTATGTCATGTTTATCACTGTCCTCAGTGCCAGGCACATGAAAGTCAGTCAATGACTATATTAGTCAGAGTTCTCCAGAGCAGGGAAATTACTAGTGTACGTTTGTGTGTACCTATAGATAGAGATTTAAGTAATTGGTAACTGGCTCACATTATTGTGGAGGGTGAGAAGTATATAATCCAGAAAGCAGTCCAACAGGCTGGAAATTGAGAGAGGAATTGATGTTGCAGTTGTGAGCCTGAAATTTGCAAACTGGAAACCTATCAAGGATTTCTACGACGCAGTCTGGAGGTAAAATTGCTGCTTCTTCAGGAAACTTCAGTCTTCGCTCTTAAGACTTTCAACTGATGAGATGAAGCCCACACACATTATGAAGGACAAATCTACTGATTTAAAAGTTAATCTATAAAATACCTTTACAGCAACATCTAGACAAATGTTTTTCTTTTTTCTTTAAGATTTTATTTATTTGACAGAGAGAGAGATCACAAGTAGGCAGAGAAGGCAGGCAGAGAGAGAGGAGGAAGCAGGCTCCCTGCTGAGCAGAGATTCCCAATGGGACCAGGCCTCCATCCCAGGACCCTAGGATCATGATGTGAACCAAAGGCAGAGGCTTTAACCCACTGAGCCACCCAGGAGCCCTAGACAAATGTTTTTTCAAACAGTAGGACACCATTGCCAACTTAGTTCACATACAAAATTAATAATCTCAATGAATACCTGCTCAAGCATGTGATTCTAAAAATTTATTTATTTTTTTATTTTCAAAGACTTTATGTATTTTTTTTTTTATTTGACAGGAAGAGAGAGAGAGGGAAAGAGAAAGCACAAGTAGACAGAGTGGCAAGCTGAGGTAGAGGGAGAAGGAAGCTCCCCACTGAGCAGAGAGCTGATGCAGGGCTCAATCCCAGCACCCTGGGATCATGACCTGGACTGAAGGCAGTCGCTTAACTGACTGAGCCACCCAGGTGCGCCTAAGAATGCTATTTTAATAAATTAATTGATTGATTAATGTGCTGTTGATGTATTAATGCACTAATTAGTGTATTAAATCAAGTCCATTTCTTTGTAGTTTGTCAAAGTATATAGATAATGTAATTAGGTTTTAGTTGGAGGCCTAAAAGTTTGAAATGTTCTCCTATGTTCAAATGTCTGTTTATCATGTTGATTTGTGGTATACTTTAATAATATGTGAACAAGGAACTAGAAATTAAATTCATACTTTGACTCAATCTCAATATGTCAAGAATTCTCATTATCAATAGCATTATTTGTGTCTTGATACTGTTTTTTTTTTAAATTTCACAGTAAAAAACATTTAGCTTTGCTATGTTATAGCTGTGAACTGACCTGAATGTGGGCAAGTGGAACAAAATTGTCATCTATATATTATTTATGGATATAAGATATGCTGTCATATTTTCAGAATGCTGTTAATTGGCCTTTATTTGAGCTACCACATAGGGATTCTACTTATAAAAGTTGACCAAGAAAGTACAACCATGATATTAAGTAGTGGACTTTCTAACAAATAATTTTACTGTTTAGAATAAATATTTTTACTGCTTTTTATGTGTTCATACCAAATAAATATACAGTTTTCTAATTATTCATGTAATTCTTACTATTACCTCATTTGCTTTGAATTAAAAGATATAGTGAAAATAAGCTTTAGAGTATAATATTTCATAAGAGTTACATTTTTGGTAAGCTTCTTAAGAACCAGCATCTCCCACAGTTGTAGAAGCTGGCTGCCAGATAAGGTCAGCACAGAAGAGAAGATGGCCATGTTCCCTGTGGCTTCCTGCAACACCACCTGGTTTGCTGCTGCAAGCATCTAGACTCAGAACTAGTAGCTTCTTCTGATTCCTGGACTCAACAGTTTCCTGAAGATTCTATCAGGAGAAATGAGATGAGACTGATAATTGAATGAAAATGGGGAGATTTAATATCCTGCCAGTAGGAAAAAGTACTAGACACCAGGAGGGTTGCTGTATTGGTTACTACATTGTTTGCCAGGGTTGACTTGATGTTAGGGATCAACCTAAGTTTTTAACCTTCATGAAGCACTACAACATATTTCCAGCTCCCCCACAGGACATATGTAGGTAAGGCCTAGTTAGTGTCAAAACAACAAGGCAAGTGAGAAGGAAAAGAGGGTATAGAATCAGTTATGCTCACTGACACAGAGATACTGGAGAGCAGTCAATTTAGTCAGGGGAGAGATTCTTCATAATTAATAGCATCCAGCAAACATTTAGGACTTAGTGACTGCTATTTCAGTTTGCAGTATTCCAGTATCCTGGTAAACCAATTTGTTTTAATTTATGTTTTAATTACTTTTTTATAGTATAATTTACACGAAAATGTACCTATGGTCAAATCTGTACACTTGTGTGTCACCACAAATAAAATTATTTCAATTATTTTAAAGAGATCTCCTCTGCCTCCTTGTAGTCAGGAGACCTAGGAAAAGAAGTGATCTCTTTCTGTTACTAAAGATTAGTTTTGCCCATTGCAGAATTTTATGTAAATGGAATCACACAGTAAGTGCTCTTTTTTTGTCTGACATTTTACTTAGAGCAATGTTTCTGAGATACAGCTATGTTGTTGCATTTATAAGTACTTTGTTCCTCTGTATTGCTGAATAGTATTCTACTAGATCAATATAACATAATTCATTTATCAATTCACTTCATTTATCAATTTAAAAGGTATCTTAGTTGTTTGTAGCTTTTTACTATTATGAATAAAGCTGCTATGAATATTTATATAAAAAGAAAAGAAATAAGCCTTTCATATGTTCCCTATATATTCAATATTATATTTTAATATTTATTACATAAAATAGGAGCATGTTCATATGCCCTTATTTTTATTCAAAATTGCTATATTGGAAATTATAAGAAAATGTTTTATATAACTCTTAATGTAAATTATATTCATCTTTAGGCCTTATTGATATCTAGAAAATCCGTGTTTATTTTTAAATATTACCAGGGTGTAAATAACTGTCTAGTGCAAGATTTTATTTCACTTTATTCAAATGCAGGCATATTGCTAGATATATATTTGGATGAACTTCAAAAATGTTCCATTCTATAAAAAAATTATATAATGGGAACTCAGTATATGTCAGGTACTTTTCTATGAACTGAATACAAGAAAAAATCTTCCTGTCTTTATTAAGCTTTCAAACTCTGGAGAGAATACAGACACTGAAAAAAGAAATATATAAATATCAGATTGAGGAAGACGGAGGCAAGATGGCGGAGGAGTAGGGAGCTGCGTTTGGACGGCTTCCTTGAATTGAGCTGGATATCTACCAAACCATCCTGAACACCTAGGAGAGCAGCGTGGGATGTAAGAATCTCTGGATCTGTACACGCAGAAAAACTCCACCAGGGTGGTGGCTTCCGATCGCTCCGGATTTTCCTAGTGCATCTTGCCTGGGTCGTGGTTGATATTTTGGACTCTGTTCATTCACTCAACCATCCCTCAACAGA